>CAUDMG010003284.1:167500-767500 GCA_958450375.1 Homarus gammarus
CAGTATAGGGCGCAACTAATGGTGTTTAATTAATGGTGATGCCCAAGGACATGATGTTCTTAGTTTAGGTGATTCACTGCTGCTCCTGACGCAGACACATGTTAGGAGGTTAGTGGCGAAATATCTTCCAGGTCACAGACGGAAGGAACATGTGTGTTGACGACAGCCATGAGGAACTTAACCGCAGGGAGTCAGGGACCAGACACACCGCCCACAGTTGACTTTGCGTCTCATGTTATTAGAACGAAGGGACAGCTAAATGTGTTGGCGACCCTGTGATCACGTCTATATATGTGTGTGTGTGTGTGTGTGTGTGTGGACCATGAGTCACGTGGTGATCAAACTTAACAAGTTTGGTGCAACTCCACAAACCTTTTATCAAGTTTTGGCAGCAGACAGACAGGCATGACCGATAAAAATACCATACCGTGCAGTTGTGGTCAGGGGAATAAAAATTAAAGCAATGTATAATATTGGCTTGTATATGCGTGTTAAAATGGAATCTAACCTTTTGTGTTTAATTTTGAACACTTGATTAGTAAAGTCTCCCAACGTTCGCGACAGTATTTTCCACCCTTGATTGTGCTGCAACGTGGGTCTAATCTGTGAGTGTTTTTTTATGAAGTCTTCCATCCTACAGTATATGTAGAGTCAAAACAACTATTGTGTTACCTACGGGAGCACACGCAGGGTACGCTACATCAATCATCGCAGGTGAGAAGTTCAGCGGTTGTAGCCACTTGTCTTAAACACTCCGGAACGTGAGTAAACAAGGCAGCTTCTTGTCATAGTAATGTGTTGAGAGCTGACAGCGAATACGTAAGCGTTGAGTTAAGGTTTGTTTATAGTGAAGTATTTGTTGTTGGAGTCTAGTATCATGGATGTATTATCATAATCTTAATGCACAATGATATTACATAGTGAATAATGACTCTCTCTCTCTCTCTCTCTCTCTCACACCCCTCTCGATGACTAGGTCTGGGTAACTCCCCCTTTGTTTACAGCTGCAGTAACGCAGTGAGGGAGGAAGGGGACGAGGAGTCTTTCTCACCAACTTATACATAACGTTGATGTACCGGGAGATGATGCACTCACTTACGATGTATTATACACACTATATTAATGAGATATTTATGCACGGCAGTAGTCAGTGATACAATGTTGGGAAGAATAAAAATTAAATACTTCGAACAGATTCGTTAAAAAGTTTCAAGCTTCAAGATTTACAAGGAATTCTTTCAGATCTGTTCACCAATACCTGCATCTTGTATAGACAGTAATAGGCTTGCATATCATTGTGTAAAACTTTTAATTTATATTTCAGATCTAAAGGTGTAAGCCTATAGGTAATATATATGTTACAGTCAATGTCTAAAATATCTGTGACAATTTTCTGTTTCGTGTTGTGTATAGGTTAGGTTATGTTAGGTTAGATTAGGTTTTCCAATAGAGAACTGCGAAATATTAAATAAACATCACGCCTAGCACAGCCTACCCTAACCTAACCTATGCACAACATACAGGTATATACAAATACAGGGTACACACCATACACAAGATGAAACGGAACATTTTCACAGATATATCAAACATTGACTGATCATCACTTAAATTCGTCCCCAAATTCCTCTTTATTCGTTTCATTACACAGTACAACACACCTAGAGGCAGTTTGTTTATGTCTGGATAAAAATTTCCTTCTGTTCAGCTGACGAATAAAGTATAAAGAAATTAACTTACTCTTCCAGGATGAATATTTACGTATTATCATATTGTTATCTTTAGTCCTAGTGGTACGGAAACTTCTTAACTCTCAGTCCATAATTTATATTAATTCAGCTAGCTTAGACAATTGAACCATCAGCCACTGACTCCTTATCTGACCAACTTTAGTGCAGCCGCAAATAATATCAGAATGTTATTGTTACTCATAAATTTATTTGCGTTTTCTTTTATACGTAACTATTGTTGGTTTTTTGTTATATTTAAGGGCTATCTTTGCTAAACATCGAGAGAGAGACCGAACTATAGATGAACTGTGCTGTTGTAGTGGAGTGCGGTTCTGAAGAAATCACTTAATTTATGAGATTCTTGAGAATTATGAGATTATTAATGCAATTCTTTTAATTTTTTACTTATTGCATATTTTAAAAAATATTACCAGGAAAATTGAATATCATAGTGCCGTATTTTAGGAAGTTTTACTCCTTTCCTAAATAATGGTCTTTATTAAACAGAATATGAATATGTGGAATCTCAGGTAAATGGGAGACGAATCTGATCTAAAACTCATATTAATTTTATCTGAATACTATTTGTTCACAGCTGATAACAGAAAGTCTATTCAAGACAATTGTTCTTTCCCGTAATAAGAATCGTATAAGGACCACGTGAAGATTAGGCACCACACTTATTTCAACTTAAAATTAACCATCCTAACACTAACCTAACCTAACTTAACCTAACCTAACCTAACCTAGCCATGATGTGTCATATAGCAAGACGGGTCCTTTATATAGCCACGTCCTAATCTAGCCTAGAATAACCTAACTTAACCACCCAGGTAGCTTCAGGGTGTTTAACCCTCAGGTGAAATACAAAGTCACACTGTACGAATTCCTGGTGATTCATTCTTTAGATAAACACAACTTCCGCTTAGCTAATCGTGTTCAGCCAATCATGGGGCAGGAAGTTCTATTTTAGATCAGTTAAATAATCCGTTTTCTATGAGGCGACAAAAGTGGTCTGGTGCACATGACACACTTATTATGCCCCTTGTATTAACAGAAGACTTTGTTGTTTTGCGGACATGAACAACACTACCACTCTATAAATGTGTTATGAGTCTGGCAGTTTATGGATTTCTAGGATTAAGTTATCTACTGCTTGGAACTTTATGTACGTGTAGAAAACTTGAGTGTGAGAGATGTCTTGAGGTTTTACATGGTAGGGCAAATTTCATCTTCCATTTTCTGGTAGTTTAGCCTCCTATGCAGCCTCGTGTGTGTGTGTGTGTGTGTGTGTGTGTGTGTGTGTGTGTGTGCAACCTCTTATGGTCGCTGCATGGAATGTCAGGACCCTTCTGGTTGCTGGCACAAATGCACGTCCTGAAAGAAGAACTGCCCTTGTGGTAAAAGAGCTGGCTAGGTATAACATCGACTTAGCAGCCATCAGTGAGTCCCAGCTCCCAGATGAGAGCCAACTCCCAGAACAGGGGACTGGTTACACCTTCTTCTGGAAGGGTAAGCCTGCTGCGGAGAGAAACCGCAATTACACAGGGTAACAGACTAACAGAAATGCCTATTGAGATCGACGAGCGCCTCATGACGCTTCGAGTCAAACTGAATCACTCACGTCATGCCTTCTTCATCTTTGCATACGCCCCAGCACTGGATGCAGAGGATGACATCAAGGAGGCCATTTATGCCGACCTTGACAGAGTGCTATCCTCTATCCCCAGAGAAGACAAGGTTGTGCTCCTTGGCGACTTCAATGCCAGAGTTGGCAGAGATGCTAACATTTGGCAGGGAACCATTGGGAGAAATGGGCTAGGCAAGTATAATCCCAATGGCCTACTCCTTCTCAGCAAGTGTGCTGCTCATAACCTCACTATCACCAATACTTTGTTTAGGCAGGCAGACAAGTTCAAGGGATCGTGGCAACACCCACGTTCCAAACACTGGCAACTCATTGACTACATCATTGTCAGAGAAAGAGATCGCCGAGATGTCCTCATCACCCGTCCCACTGGGACACTGATCATCGACTTGTCAAATCCAAGCTCTCACTTCACGTTGCCCCAAAACAGCGATGGCAGCAAGCCTTCAGAAGAGGTTTTAATACTAAGCGTCTGGAGGATCCAGCGGTAGCACATGCTTTCAGAGAGCAGCTCGAACACGGGCTTATAAACAACCCAACAGCAAACAACGTGAATCCCAGTGCCAAATGGGATACTCTTAATACTGTTATGACAAAGACCTGCAGAGAGACCCTCAGCCAGACCAAAATAATACATCAAGTCTGGTTTGATGAAAATGACCAAGCAATCAAAGTACTCATCGGTGATAAACTTGCTGCTTTTACTGACTGGCAGAACAACCCTCAGTCTCGGACCAAAACTGATACCTTCCACAAGATGAAAGCGGCAGTCTAGCAGGAACTTCGAATTCTAAAGTACAACTGGCTTAAAAATAAGGCATGTGAAGCACTAAAAAATGCAGATCAACACAAGATGCGCAAATTTTTCATTTCCACTAAAACATTTTATGGGCCAGTCACTCGTGGTGCAGCCCCCCTTCACTCATCTGACGGTAACCACATTATTAAAGATGACAAAGGCCTCCTTCAGCGATGGAAAGAGCACTTCCATTCATTGCTCAACCGAAACAGCGATATGGATGTCCTGACTACCCAGCAGGTCCCTCAGCATCCAGAGCTGACCCACCTTAACTATCCTCCATCCCTGGAGGAGTTAGCTACCGCCATCAAACAGATTAAAAATAACAAAGCCTCAGGGCCTGATGGAATCCCAGCCGAGGTGTATAAAGCAGGAGGACCTCTGCTTACCAGCCGTCTCCACTCTCTCCTGGAAAATATATGGGAAAAGGAGGAAATCCCCCAAGCTCTTAAAGACGCCTCCATTGTCAATATTTATAAGAACAAGGGGTTACCGGTCAGACGCTGGCAACTACCTTGGGATCTCGCTGCTCTCCGTAGCTGGCACGATTATCGCCCGAGTCCTCCTAAACAGACTTCTTCCTGAGGTGGAAAACTTCCTCCCAGAATCTCAATGTGGTTTTAGACCATCACGTGGCACCACTGATATAATCTTTGCTGCCCGCCAGATACAAGAAAAGTGCAGAGAACAGCGGCGTGACCTGTACATGACCTTCATCGACCTAACCAAGGCCTTCGACTTGGTCAACAGGGAAGCCCTCTGGTGGACCCTCAGCCGTTTTGGCTGCCCACCAAAATTCATCGCCATTGTGAGGCAGCTCCACGATGGTATGAACGGCAGTGTCCTGCACATTGGCATCCAGTCAGACTTCTTCCCCATCCAAGCAGGGGTTAAACGAGTGTGTGTACTGGCACCAACTCTCTTTTCCATCTTCTTGTTTGCCTTCCTTACTCGACCTACAGGAGATCCTGAACACCTATGCAGACGCGTATGCACACTTCGGCCTTGAGGTGAATGTATGTAAGACTCAGATTATCTTTCAACCTGCCCCTGGTTCAGACACACCCCACTATCCATCCAGCTTAAAGGTACTACCCTCTCTAATGTTGACCACTTTCGGTAACTCGGATCCCACCTACCCACCACCGCAAACACCGATGAAGAGATTCATCATCGGATCAGATGTGCATCTCAAACCTTGGGCAGACTCCGAAATTGTGTCTTCAGCTATAGGGAGCTGAAATTATCCACAAAGCTGCACGTATATCGAGCAGTGGTCCTGCCCACCCTACTATATGGCGGTGAGACATGGGTCACATGCAGGAGGCACCTCAAGGCACTTGAAAACTTTCACCAACATAGTCTACGCTCCATCCTCCGAGTTCGCTGAGAAGACAAGAGAACAAATGCCAGTATTCTTGCTGACACCAACTGTAGGAGCATCGAGGCTACCATTATCCATGAACAACTACACTGGACTGGCCATGTTACCCGCATGGACGACAGTAAACTGTCAAAGCAGCTACTTTACAGTCATCTAACGAATAGTAAACTTAATGCCGGCTGGCAATTGAAAAGGTATAAGGATAATTTTAACACAAACCTGAAAAGGTGCCAAATCGACCCGTCTCACCTGGGAGTTGATTACTCCACATCGCAACGCTTGGAGAAGCACCACACGAGAAGGTGTCAATACTTTCGAGTTAGCCCGACTTTAAACCGAGGCAGACAAGCGCCAACGTCAGAAAGACGCTGCCACTGCCCCTCCAACAGTAGATGGAGCAATCCACATGTGCAACGAATGTGGACGTTACTGCGGGTCCCGTATCGGCCACTTTAGTTACCTCGAAACTCACCAACCTTGGTGACATCCCTAATAACTCAAATCATTGTATCATAGCTTGATGATCGTCATACTCGATTCCGAGTGACGGCAAAGTAGTAGTAGTAGTAGTAGTGTGTGTGTGTGTGTGTGTGTGTGATTCTCGAAGGAAGCAGCATAACAAAACAAATTAGCATTACTTTTCACAAACTTAGTCCATACATAGTTCCTGCTGCATTAGCTCCCGTCCATTAGTCAGTAGCACTTATATAAATATGAGTTAATATATCTGTGTGATATAATTCTATCACACCTACCCCCGTAATTTTCCATGAGTCAATGAGGGTCACACATGTAACATGTGATTGGTAATTTTCCACTGGCAGAGTCGCATCACTAAGGATGCTGATCCAGCTCCTTAGAGCCAGTTCCTCCACCCCAGTTATCACTTGACATTTATGAGAGCCGGACGTTGATCTAAGCTTATCCCAGATAGGCTCCGCCCTCAAACTAACACTCACAGCTTACAGTGTTAATTACGGTACTCTCCCTGTTGCCCGTGCAAAGTATATTTTTATAAATAAATGTAGAAAAGACTATTTGGGTTTTGCAAACTTAACCCATAAACTTTTTATGTACACTGATTCCTACGTTTTACTCACCATCTCAGTTGGTTCATGGACCTTGTATGTCTCAAGTTCACATACGACTACCCAAGTTGTCCATGTAAATACATCTAGTAATTCCTGAAGGTGATAGACGTATATGTCGTCAGCACAGTAGATGATGGTTTAATGCTTTAACAAGGTGTGGTGGTCATAAGCCTAGCAATATAAAGATGAAAAGTGTAGGACTTAATAAACCATCTTGTGGAGTTACAGCATTAAATTTGTCTTGTATATTTGTTGAACCTTGAAACCGAATACAGGAATGTAATAGAAAAGTATTTCCTTGTTGATTAAAGAAAGTTTCCTGCTAATCCAAAGTCCAACAGATTATAATTATAATTTCTATTACTTGCCACATCAGATTCTGCCTTTAGTTTAATAAGAACATAAGAAAGAACATAAGGAAATGAGGAGTCTGCAATAGGCCGGTTGGCCTGTGCATGGCAGCTCCTGTCGAGAGTTACTACCACTCTCTATCATCCATGAATCTATCTAGCCTCCTTTTGAAACTTTCCAGAGTTCCCGCACTTACTACAAAGTTGCTAAGCTTGTTCCACTCGTCCACCACCCTATTTGTGAACCAGTTTCTTCCTATCTCCCTCCTAAACCTAAACTTATCCAACTTGAATCCGTTGCTCCGAGTCCTATCCTGCTCGGATATTATAAGAACTTTATCTATATCCCCTTTATTGATTCCTTTCACCCACTTAAATATTTCTATCATATCTCCCCGCACTCTTCGTCTTTCTAGGGAATGCAAGTTAAGTTTCTTTCACCTATCTTGATATGGAAGATTTCTACGTCCCGGAATCATTTTCGTCATTCTTCGCTGCACCGACTCTAGTGAATTTATAATATTGTATAATAAGGGCACCAGAACTGAACCGCATAATCGAGGTGCGCCCTGACTAGCGCAAGATATAGTTGCAATAACACCTCTGCACTCTTATTACTTACACTTCTAGATATAAAACCTAATACTCTGTGGAAGATCTGTGGGAAGCTGTGGAAGATCTTCTGTCACGCGCATGACATAACGCACAAAAACAATGTTGTTCTCCCTTATAGGGCAGAAGGCCATACAAACTGGATGACAATTTATCAGCGATACATTATTATCAACCTCACTCAGAAGTCAATATTATTATTTCCATTAATATCACACAAACAACAAGTTAACTAAAGGTGCAGTAATGTGAACACCACAGTGACTCAATAATACCTCAGGCTCTCGTGTAATGTTATTTTTTCACCCAAAATTCTATAACGTTCTCATTTAAATTATCATTAAAAGGCCTTGAGAAACATAATCACTCATATTATCGTAAGTTTTATTGCTCTTGTAGTCAGGTGATTCCTTGTCTATGTAATCTACAGTACATTTCTTTAATAGGGTGAGGAATCGCTTACTTTAATCACCAGAAAATCTATCAGGATTACTTTCTTTCGATAAACAAGAACAAAGAGTTGGTGACATAAGTAACGTACGAACCTCGGAGCCCAGGGGACCCGAGAGCCTCCCGCAAGGCCTAGTTTACCTCCTGTGGCGTGTGGTCCGACACAGTCGCCAGATAACACGCCCACAGCTGCTGGGGAGGTGAAGAAAGTAATCCACTTATACCCGAGCTCTTCTAGACACGGCGGAAGGAGCTGTTGCCTCATTTGGTTGCCATCTGTTTTACTTTTTCTCCAGTAATGAACTGTGATCCTTTGGTAAAGAAATGAGTCAAAAATCTAAAACAAACTCTTTATAATTTATTTTTTGTTATCTGCAACTAAGAAATTCGCATGTTAAAATCTCAGTAAATTTTGATGTGGTATTACTCTTGCTACATCAACGTATTAGATAATAATATCCACCGTAATTTTTTTGCGAAGAAAGTAAACCTTTCAGAAGGCAATATTTTTAAGAGGCAAGAGACACGAGCACAATACAAAGACTTAACTCGGCGTTAACAGGATCAGTAGGAAGGGTTGCCGTGTGGTGTGCGTCTCCACTGGCCAGGCACGTTGCTGTCACAGTGATATATTTATTGTTGTAAACAGAAAAACACTCAGAAACGTAAAGCATAGTCTGTAAGGCAAATGTTTGTCAACATGATATTTTTGCCTATTACAACAAGATGGTGTGTTCTCAGAAATAGTTTGTAACTCATTGTGATAGGCGACGGCAGCCGCCCGTCTAAATACAAACATAAAGCTTTCATAGACAATTATCACCCTCTAAAACAAAGTTACTAAAGATACATTACTTGGAATCCTGTCATTTAGTTTACAATTAGTAACATGATTTTGAAAAGCTACATCGCTCACTGGCGTCCACTCATGAAGCTGAGAGACTCACTAATTAACACCATATTGTATTAAAAATTACCAACACATTTGCTTCAAGTACTCAAACTTGTAAAGATTCCTTTACTGAATCTAAAAGGATTATCATAATGTAAACCACAATTATTACCTGTCTGATAGCCGCCACAGGTTCATCAAATTATTTAGTCACACTGGGAGGCCATTATTTACAATGTTCCACAACACACCCGAGTGAAATCTGTTCTTTTGGGGGGCCTTCCGGAAGCGCGCCAGTTTCCAAGGAATATAATCTTTCTCTTTCTCGTGTCAACAAGCCTCTGTCAAGCTTGAAGAAGCCAAATCAATGAGCAAGATCCCCCAAACCCTGAGTATGTTAGTCTGTCTGCTAATAAGATCAACCCCCCCCCCCCCCTCTCTCTCTCTCTCTCAGACCGTCTAAACTTAACAGGTGAATGGTGTGATCATGTTAAACTTATAACTAACAATATGGCTAGACATATCTTCACGTTCTATTATGGTAAAATTTTTGGGTGTTCAGGCGATATATTAGATACAGGTGGTCATACTTGTAGTGCTGGTGACGTGGGTTCCATGTCCAACTACCAATAATATCCTGCCGTATATATTTCCGAGAAAAAAGATTATTAAATTTGTTTTTAATTATTCTAATTAATATCTTAACAGATGAATTGTACTGCGTTTATGAATGTATTATTAGATCTTGATAATTGATTTCTGTTTTGTTTTATATCCTGATGTTGGTCTTGCTGTTGTGTCTCTAATGGTCTCACATGCTTCCACCTTCACTTTCATCAAACAAGGTGTTGACCATTCCACTATTTTCTGCAGGTCCACTTTCTTTACCCCATAACTTTATGTCGTCTATAAATCCAGTTGTTTATAAGAGAATATTTTGGATACAGAGCCTGTAGTGATAACACGGTAGTTAGATGGATAAATGACCGTAGTGGAGTGATAGGCGGAGAGGTGAAGTGATGGATTTATTCATATTACATTAAAAAACAATTAATGAAATAATGGCAGCAACATAAATAAATTGGACTCACGACTCGTCAGGCCCGACCGTTGCCACACAAATAGACAACTTGGAAGTCCTCAAACTCAATTATATCCAAATGGAAAAACAAAATATTTAGTGAAATACTAAAATATAATAAAATTAAAAAAATCTTAAAAAAAAGTCTTACTTTCGCGCCAGCAAAAATTCATCAACACGGTTTGAAAATACGGCCGACGGTCGATTATATATTGGAGTTGGTAGCGACCGCACGTAGATAGCGGCCATAGGAAATAAAATAAAACTTTTGTATCTCGTATTTTATGTTTGGTGAACTTAAACATATAAATACTGAACTTTATTGTGTTTTTATAAGTGCCAGGTCAGGGCGTGGCAAGTATTTATAGGCTAGGAGCTCATAGTGTGAACTGTATTAGTGAACAGGGTAGTAAATGGGATAGTTCTGGTGTACAGTATTAACCTTGGTGAAGGGAGTTGGGTAAATAAGACACTAAGAGAAGTTTGTGATATTTTTTTTACTGTAGGAGTTACACTTGATCATTAATGAAGCCTGTAAGTTTATTGTCTGCATCGGTTATTGTGTCTTCTCTTCCACGGATATTTCACAAATTAAATAAAAATCGAAGGACTACTTCAGAAAACCCACTTATGACCACCCACAAAATGTTGTTAGATTTCGCGTTCTGGGAAACGATTCATTTGAGCCCACAAATTAGAGCTGCACCTGGGCAAATGTCGTCCATAATTAGGATGGAAAGAGTAGAAAGGAAGCTGAAGAACTTGATACAACTGGGACTATTCACGAGAAGGAGAACGTCATTGAGCATCATATCGAGTCGCTTTCGTGGTATCTTATGCCAACGAAATGGTTCAACTGGTTCACGAAGGAGAAGCAGCACAGAAACTTAGTGGTGTCCAGCGGAATGCTGTGAGGATATCAAAGTGTCTTCTCCTTTGGCTATACTGGTCGACTAGTTCGCCGATATTGTACTGGGCTGTCAGTTGTTGCTACCTACACCAAGGAAGATTTCCTTTTCTGCCGAAGTTTTGAAACAACGTGGTAATGCGATGGAGTTCTGTTAACGAGACGTCCAACATAAAAAGTGTATTAAGGTTGGGCGACGAGTCATGGCTGTGGGGTGAGGCAGAGTGTCCCTACTCGAGGTGGGTGATAGCTGTGAGGAGGGTAAATACACCAGATTATTCTATGGCCTCGTTGCTTGACAGACTATACTAACCTAACATGTCTAGGTATAACGATATGAAGAAAACTGAGCTGCTGGGATGGTGTGGTGGCGGGAAGTTGTCCAGAAGCAAACTGTCTGGAGGATGTGTAAATATTGCAAGTGAAAAACAATCAAATATAAGCTGCCTCGAATCCCTCATTGGCAAAAGAGGAACCAACTCTGTTGATATCTTCGAGGTAACTGATACACAGTCGGTGTATAGTACACAGTCGTAGTGAAGCATGGAGGCTTAGGTAATAACACATGGAGTGTTGAGTGAGATGATGGGCGAATAGTGAGTTGTGGAGAGGTGAGTGAGACAGACCGGGCAGGTGTATAAAGTAACCCTTTATACACCACAGACGAGGCGGGGTGAAGCCACAGGCAGGACCACCAGGTGATAGACAATACCACAGGTATGACCATAAAGCTACAGCTAGTATGAGAGGACCATCAATGGTGTCACAAGTAGGACCATGAATGGTGTCACAAGTAGGACCATGAATGGTGTCCCAGTTAAGACCATGGTGTCACAGTAAGACCATGGTGTCACAAGTAGGTCCATGAATGGTGTCACAAATAGTACCATGCGCGGTGCCAGAGAGGAGGTGGGGGGTGAGGAGGTGAGGGGGGGGGGCGGGTTTGTGGCCCCGGAGGTATTGGTGCCAGGCTGAGTCACCGGGAGCTTCTCAGCGCACATGGCGACACACCCTGATTTGTTGTGTGGACGACGAGGTAAACACACACACACACACACACAAACAAAAAAGCAAAAACAAAGGCAGACATCAAGGAAAACTGACAGAAAGACAGACAGACAGAGAGACAGAATGACAAATAGGTATAAAACAGAGGCAGACACCTAGGCAGGCAGACAGACAGACAGACAGACAGACAGACTGACAGACAACATAGTATACACATACACAGACAGACACCAGGAAGACAAACAAAAGGAAAGTCAGGCAGACATATAGAAAAAATGTCGGAAGTTCATCCAAATACATATAGAGGCATATATTCCTAAATAGACGGTCATACATACATACAAACAGCCCAGTCCCAACCATTGCAAAAATTATCAATAACTTGTCATCAACCAGTGTATTCACTCCCAATCAATCTTACTTTTTGCACTGTCACTATGTTGAAATGCCCTGTAGTTTGAGCTTCTCCCCACCTAGTTATTATGTTTCATATTTGTATCACTAATGTTACTTGTATATTATTTGTAAATCAAGAGACCCATTCCCCAATTATGTAACTGTATATTTTCTACCTTCCGGCTGCCATGCTTTTTCAATAAACCGTCAATTATTATTATTATTATTATTATTATTATTATTTATTTATTTTTTTTTATTATAAACTGGAAAATGATTAACAATTTTCCCTTTATGTACGTTTAAACACACTAGACACGAGACAGTAGACACTAGACATTTAAACAAAACGATTACGTTTATGTGATACACAGAGACGAGACAACATGTGAGGTAAGCGAGTGATAATGAACTGTAAGACCCACCATTAGTGCACGTATCTATTACCATCAACATCATCATCATCATTATCATTTATTATTATTATTATTATTTTTATTATTATTATTATTATTATTATTATTATTATTATTATTATTATAAGACACCAGAGAAAAGCTACAACGTGCTCTGCCACGCCGCCAACACTCCAACTTCACCAACAATCTCTGGCAGTGTTCTCCACCTTTCCCACACTCTGGGACGAGATTCTCAAAAAAAAGTCTTCATTCTCTCTTGACTTTGTGTTTGATGATTTAAGAAAATATACAGCTGGTTAACTTATGGTATGAGAAAATTACATCAACCTACAATAGCGACGGAAATGCACTCTATTTAGCTTAATATAATAATGTTGGTATGTCTGGGTCCCTAAATAAGTGTCGTAATATTGTGAAGTTTTAATGCATTGGTGTATTAGGGTGTGTCATAGGAGGGAAGATCAGCTAAAACTAATGGCCCATCACTTTTTTGGTAGATTTTAATGTATATAAACAGAAAATAATTTCAGTTTCAATATTTTGCAACCTTTTGCTAGATAAATTTTAGCGTGAAATTTATCGAAAATCTTACGTACAGCTGCATTAGTGCATTACAATTAAATAGTGAACATTGCTTTCTGACTTCATTCTTTAACAACCCAACTAACAATATTTTTTTCTGTTTCAGATCCTGATGCATTTATAAGTTGATAATATTTGCGATGGCTGCTTGTGTCAGGACGAGGAACCAAAAATCCAGCCATCTCAGTCACTATCTTGGGTCTGGGAGAGAGCTCCTGAAGTCGGAGTTGCCTACATTGAGAGATGCTTTGAGATACGGTGTTTTAATCAGGCAAATCAGTGAAAAGAACCAAAGAACTTACACAAACAAAGACATTGCCAGTAATATGACCAAAGCTGTCTTGGCACAGTACACTCTGACTAACGCTCAGTTCAAGCCTCCAGTCATAACAAGTCAGAAGATTAGTGAGAGACTGCTAGCCAGTTGGGAAAAGGCAAGAGATATCTCTCTTGGGAGAGGAAAACTTGCAGTTAAGGACAGCTTTGCCAAGCAACTGGACCAGTTATTTGACATAATTACTTGCAAGTGCCCAATTGTTCTCTGTCCTGAGTTTGGATGCGATCGTGACTGTAAATCCGAGGCCCACATCTCCTGTATTTGCAAGCGTGAACTGAAGATTCCTGTGATCGAACTGGCATTTGTCAAAGCACAGAGAGAGAAGACTGGCAGTAGAGGGGCTCTCATGATTTCTAGCCAAGATATTCCGGAGTCCAAGAGACAGGAGGCTGCCACAGAGAGACAGAAGAGGAGAAGAGTTGCCGAGGAAAAGAGACTTGAGAAGGCCCAGGGTGAGGTAAAAAAGGCCGATGATTGGAGTCAAGCTGATTCAGAGTTTAATGACTTCCCCATGGCTGATCCGAGTGCTGACCAGGAGATTGGTGACTTTGTCCCTAACCCAGAAAATAATGATCCCAAACCTTCCAGGCATAACATTCGAAATAGGAAAGATATCCCGAGCATAGCTCTGGCCAGCATGCGACACCACACTGGTCTCAGAGAAACTGCAGAGATAGCAACAGCTGCCTGGATTGACGGTGGTTTGATAACACCTGATGATGTTCACCTGGTGATAGATCATAACAAAGTAAGGAGAGCTCAGGAGAAACTTGTCAGTAACCTAGAAGAGGAGTTTGATAAGGGGATAAGAGAAAATGGAATCAATTGTTTGTTCTTTGATGAAAGTTGGAGATTCTGACAAGTTGTTCCCTGCCATGGTGAAGGAGGAACACTACTCCTGCTGCAGTGAACCAGGAGGGAAGTATTTGTGGCATTTCACTCCAGAGAAAGATGACATCAGGAAACCAGCTGAGATAGTGGCAGATAACATTGTGAACTGGCTCAGAGAGAGGAACGTAGACCAGACCCTGCAGGCCATTGGAGGGGACAACACCAACACGAACACAGGGTGGCAAGGGGGGGTCATACAGTGGATAGAGCGGAAGATTGGGAGGAAGCTGGTCTGGATTGTTTGTGACCTCCACACCAACGAGTTGCCACTCAGACATCTGATCCAGGAGCTGGATGGCAAGACTCTTTCAAACAACAGATGGTCTGGTCCTCTTGGCAAGATGCTGGACTCTGCCACTGAGTTAGAAATAAATCCGAGCTTTGAAAAAATCATAGTTGGCCCTCCACTCAGCTTGCACATACTGTCATTGACGACCTGAGTACTGACCAGTACTATGGTTACATGATTTGCAGTGCCATCAAAACTTGGAGTCATGCCTGATAGACTTGCTTACCTGCAGATAGGTCCAGTCTCACATTCTAGGTGGCTCACAACGGCTCTCAGGTTCTGCAGAATTTGGGTCGCTCATCATAAACTGAAAGGGAACCAGCTTCACAACCTGAGACTTATTGTCCAATTCATCGTGAGTGTCTACTTGCCAAATTGGTTCAACACCAAGGTCAAGTCATCGTTCTCCGAAGGTCCGAGGCATGTTCTCTTCCAGCTTGAGCTCCTGAGGAGTCAGCCAAGGAAGGTTGTTCAGATTGTGGAGCAGACTGTGAGGAGATCTTCCTGGTATGCTCATCCCGAGGCAGTTCTGCAGACAATGCTCTGCAGTAAGGATGAGGAGGAGAGAGGAGTGGCAGTCAAAAAGATCTTGGATATGAGACTTATGAGAGGATCTGGGCATGACGAATCAGTTGGTGACGATTCCTTCAGGGTCAGGAAGACTCCTGAAGTCAATCTAGGTGCCAAGACCCTCACTGATCTCATAGATCTGGATAACATCCAGGCTGGCAGTGAGCCCCCTCTTACCTGCAGCCTCACCAATGTTCAAGTCAGAGCTTTCCTGGACAACCCCATGCATGTCCCTGCCTGGCCCTCGCACACCCAGAGTATAGAGCGTTGTGTACAGCAAGTGAGCGAGGCCAGCAGTCACGTGTACAGCCAGGAGAGGAGGGAAGGCTACATCCGAGCTCAGGTGGTCAGCAGGGAGGTGATGAGTAGAAACAGAAGCAAGAAAGACTTGTTCTCTATGGTGTGCAGCAACACCGAGTCGTAGTAGTAAAACCGGTTTTTGTATTTGATGATTTTGTTTTCTAAAGGAATATTAAATTTAATAAATGTGTCAAGATCATTCGTTTCACTATTCTGGATCATTTTCATCCTAATAAATAAACCTGATACATTTACTTTACTTTAAATAAGCTATTTAGTGGTGTTGGTAAAAGGGTGGGAATACTGAATTTTCATAAGATTTCAAGTTAAAATTTACCTAGCAAAAAATGAAAACTTTTCAAATCTGAAGATATCACATGATTCTGCACATAGAACTACATCATTAATACCATGGGCCGATTTTTCAAACTCAAAAAAAAAAATTCGCCTCCGTATGACACACCCTATTGGTGTATTCTAACAACTATGATCTTTAAGCGTGTACTCTAGCTTCATACACATACTACTCATTAACAAGTGAGAGTAACAGTGAAAAATAAAGACAGGAGAGACAACAAAATGCTCATCCTGCTTTATAAACCTCTAATACGGGGCATAGAGACCCGACCTCCAGAAAGACTTAACATCCCAAGGGAAACAGCAACATAGAGCGATTAAGATGATTCCGGAACGATGTCATCTCGATTATCCAAGTAGACTCCTGGCCTTAAGACTAACAACACTGCCCTGCATAGTTTTTGAGGTTTGTGTATTATTAAGCTTTTCTGGGTGTATTTTGCATGCTGATCTCAAAAATGTTATCCATTTTGCTCAATCAGGTCAGAATTTTGTGCTATAGCATTTTAAGTGGAGATTCAGGTACAATATTGGCATTTTTCGCTCAAAATGGGGTCCTCATATTCGTTCATTAAAAAAATCATCCGAGACATTGGCAAGCCTCACAGAAAAGATTTCGGTCAGTTTTAATGCCCTTACGATGCATTTAAATACACCCACGTGCTCGCCGGCCATTTAAATGTCCGCCGTGACGCAAAGGAAAAGAGTATATGTCCGTGTTTTTTTACATATATTTTTTCACAATTAAATTTCTTTTTCATCTGGTGGTACATGGCATGTTTCCTCTGTCTGTGGGATAGTCGAGCAGACAAGCAGCACTACATGCAACGTGACTGGCCTGCAAGAAGTGGACTTACTCCAGGTTCTCACAATGTTGTTGCCCATGCTCTGGTGAATCCGCAGAACATTCTTCTTCCACCACTGCACATCAAGCTTGGTTTGTTCAAAAACTTTGTAAAGGCACTGGACAAAAAAAGCCAGGCTTTCAATTTTCTGAAAGAAAAATTTCCAGAAGTCAGTGAGGCAAAGCTGAATGCAGGAATTTTTGATGGCCCTCAGATCAGAGAGCTTTTCAAAGATCCCAAGTTTGATTGCAGCATGGATGTAAATGAGAAGAAAGCCTGGCATGCCTTTAAGTCTATTGTCTCCAATTTTCTTGGCAACTACAGAAGTCCAGAGTATGGACGAGCTGTTGAGGACCTACTTCTCAGCTACAAAGTTCTTGGTGCACGCATGTCCATCAAGATGCACTTCCTCAGCTCCCACTTGGACTACTTTCCAGAGAACTGTGGTAATGTGAGTGAGGAACAAGGAGAACGCTTCCATCAAGATATCCGTGTAATGGAGGAGCGGTACCAGGGTCGCTGGGATATCAACATGCTCGCCGACTACTGTTAGTGTCTGAAACGGGACGCCCCAGACACCAACCACTAAAGAAATTCTCTGCAACAGCCATTTATGCATGTCTAACTGTAAAGGCATCTATATAGTTGACATATTTTGGTCCTATGTGTTGTGGTTACATTTCTTATGATATATTTTGCATAAAAATTTTGACATCATATTTAAGAATTTCGATTTTTTTCTAATTCCTATAGCATAAAAATCTAACCTGATTGGGCAAAATGAATGGCATTTTTGGAATCAGCACGCAAAATACATAAAGAATCAGCTAAGAAACCCCGCACCTCATGAATTTTTTTTTCAAATGCAGCCCAGTGCAATCCTTCAGGTAACACAAAATACGGCAGGTCTCATAAAGGTCTTGAACATGAACATAAGAACGTAAGAAAATAAGGAGTCTGCAGCTATCAAACAGGGAGGTACTACCGCCTGGGAAGATATTGGAAGCGTAATGTGTTGTCTAATGGTAGACCCTGATGCCATATGGCATCACGAAAATTGTGACCAAGTCCCAGGTTGCTGATCTGACTTTCTGCTTCATTTACGCTTAATTGCAGGGTCTCAATTGTTTCTCTTACTTTGACAACACAATATACATACAGTATTTCTCACTCTTGATATTTTTTTCATTTTTTCTAAATTTATTTATGGCTCATTATATATTATTATTTATAATTTTTATTAATATTAATATTTTATTTTATTATAATTGTTATTTATTTTTATTAATTTTATTATTATTATTATTATTATTATTTTTTTTTTTTTATTATTATCATCATTATTATCATCATCATTATTATAATTATTATTATTATTGTTGTTGTTTTATTATACTTTCGCCCCCAAGGCCTTGATGTGGGTCATTAAAAATGACCTGTGCCTGAGTGGGTTAATGACAGTAAAAAAAAAAAAAAATAGGCCGGTTGGCCTGTGCAGTGTGCATGGCAGCTCCTGTCGCGAGTTACTACCGCTCTCTATCATGCATGAATCTATCTAGCCTCCTTTTAAAACTTTCCAGCGTTCCAGCAGTTACTACAAAGTTGCTAAGCTTGTTCCACTCGTCCACCACCCTATTTGTGAACCAGTTCCTTCCTGTCTCCCTCCTAAACCTAAACTTATCCCACTTAAATCCATTGCTACGAGTCCTATCCTGCTCGGATATTATAAGAACTTTATCTATATCGCCTTTATTGATTCCTTTCACCCACTTAAATACTTCTATCATATCTCCCCGCACTCTTCGTCTTTCTAGGGAATGCAAGTTTAGTTTTTTTAACCTATCTTGATATGGAAGGTTTCTAAGTACCGGAATCATTTTCGCCGCACTGACTCCAGTCAATTGATATCCATTCTATAGTATGGGCCCCAGAACTGAACCGCATAATCGAGGTGCGGCCTGACTAGCGCAAGATATAGTTGCAATAAGACCTCTGCACTCTTATTACACTTCCACATATAAAACCTAATACTCTGTTTGCCTTATTTCGAACATTAACGCACTGTTTTCTAGGCCGTAGGTCCGGGCTTACAAGTACCCCTAAGTCTCTTTCACAAGTCGACTTCTCCAGGTTGATGTTGTTAAGGCTGTATACATTGACAGTATTTGTTCTTCCAATATTAAGTACGCTGCACTTGCTGGTGTTGAATTTCATTTGCCATTTTTCTGACCACTCCTGCAGTTTATTTAAATCCTCCTGTAGTGCATTTGCTTCCTGCCCTGAATTAATCTGCCGCCCTATTTTGGTGTCATCCGCAAACTTGCTTATGTCACTGCTGAACCCATGTCACTGACGAGAACCAGGGCCATGTGACGCACCACCAACACGAGGAGGGGATATAATATCAAACTCGACCAAGTTATCATGCAGAGCGAACTAAAGAAACTACTTCTTGACAAAGAGGCTGGTAGAACCATGGAACGGTCTATCATCCCAAGCTGTGGAATCGAAAAAAGTACTGCATTTCAAAATAGCCCTTTAAAAACACTGTAGGATCATGTCATGACCACCTTTACTGGCTGGCCATTATGAAAACCAGGTAAACAGGGCAAAACAGCAACTAGTTCAGGTAATGATGAAATATCTAAAATAGATCAATAAATGAAAAACGAATTATACACACACACACACACATAAATATAAGAACATAAGAACATAAGAATCGAGGAAACTGCAGGGGGACTATTGGCCCATATTGGGCAGTCCCATTTACACCCAACCCCTATTGCTCATATAAGCATCCAACCTATGTTTAAAGCTATCCAGCGTATTCGAGCTAATGATGATATTTGGTAACTTGTTCCATTCATCCACTACTCTGTTTCCAAACCAGTGTTTACCAATTTCGCGCCTAAATCTAAATTTGTCTAATTTAAAACCATTGTTACGAGTTCGCTCCTGGTTGGATAGTTTAAGTACCTTTGTAATGTCCCCTTTGTTTAGCCCTGACTTCCATTTATACACCTCTATCATGTCGCCCCTCGCAAGTAAATCACTGTACGTAAATAATAATAATAATAATAATAATAATAATAATAATAATAATAGTAAACGGTTTATTAATAGAGTGCAGCCCGTGGCTGAAAATATACAGACATACATTTGATTTAGACATAATGGTATAATATGTATTGAATACATTTACAGGGCTGTACAGTACATAAATCAGGAGTTGTATATTATTTTAACAATAGATGGGATGGTGCTATTCTTATATCTATAGGTGCGGGCTCTTATGGGCTGAATTTTGTTGTAGTGGCTGACTGGGCGAGGTGGGTGGGGGGCTGCCTGTGGCAGGAGGTGGCGATGACGAGGGTGGTGCATTAGTTGGCTGCCAAGCCTTTCCAGTGCTTGGTGGTGGAGGTCACTGAGGATGGCATTTCCAGGGTGCACGTGATCCAAGTATATGATGATAACCACAAGAAAACAAGAAAACACGAAGTTCCCAAGCGCTTTCGTGTATTTCACATCTTCAGGGGTGAGTACAGACTAAGGAGTAATACTTGACAAGGCTAATATATACAGTAGAGGAGAGTGAGATCAAGTCCCCAGGGGACAGCAGGTGTCCACAATGTTCCATGCCATCTCTAAGCACAGCAGCTGTCTGTAGTCAGGTCACAGGGTAAGATGGCCCAACCCTCTCACCTGGTTACAAATCTTCTTAATCACAAAATTATCCAGTTTGTACATACCATTACTCAAATTCATGTTGACTGATTCGGTATGATTAATGAGACTGGATTCTATAATGTTCCTACTGACAATTGAATTACAAGGTAATATTGAGGAGGCATTATCCCAGTCAATGCAATGCTCATTATCTCTCATATGAATGAACAGAGCATTGGATTCCTGGCCTGTCCTAACACTATATTTATGCTGTTTTAAGTCTAGTTATAAGATCTTTACCCGTCTGGCCTAAGTAGAATATATTACATTCCTTGCAAGGAACCTTGTAAATGCGGCCGCCTGCATTGTTGGGCGAGTTCTTAATTAACATTTGTTTTACAGTGCATGAGTTTTTAAATGTCACATTAACGTTCCGGGTTTTCAGTTGCATAGGAATTTGAGAGAAATTTTTGTCAAGTGGTAATACTAAGAGATTCTTATTGTCATGGGTGGGCTTAGGATCAGTTCTATAAAAAGATTTCTTAGTAATGTTAAGGCATTTGTCTATAAAAGACCTAGAGTACTTAAGGTTCAAGCCAATATTATAGATATATTTATATTCCTCATCAATGAATTCCGGGCTGCAAATTCTTAAAGCACGTAAAAACATTGATGAAAATACTGACTGTTTGTCTCTATTATGGTGGGCAGAATAATAATGAATGTATGAACACACATTAGCAGGTTTCCTATAAATACTGAACTTAAAGGTGTTACCTATTCTGTGGATCACACAGTCTAGGAATGACAATTTGCAGTCAATCTCTTATTCCATCTTCCTTAGTCTGTACTCACCCTTGAAGATGTGAATTACACAAAAGCGCCTGGAAACTTCGTGTTTTCTTGTTTCCTTGTGGTTATCAGCATATATATATATATATATATATATATATATATATATATATATATATATATATATATATATATATATATATATATATATATATATATCTTGATAAAATCACACGGGAAAAGGGAAACAACGGAGCACCTTAGCTTTCGTCTTTATTCAAGACATCTTCAGAGGCCTCTAAGATGTTTTGAATAAAGACGAAAGCTAAGGTGCTCCGTTGTTTCCCTTTTCCCGTGTGATTTTATCAAAATTTATCTTATCCACGTTTTCATTGTGGATCTACATGAAATATATATATATATATATATATATATATATATATATATATATATATATATATATATATATATATATATATATATATATATGCAAGTAAATCACTGTAGGTGCGCGTGATCTAGGTATATGCTGATAACCACAAGGAAAGAAGAAAACACGAAGTTTCCAGGCGCTTTTGTGTAATTCACATCTTCAGGGGTGAGTACAGACTTGGGAACTTCGTGTTTTCTTCTTTCCTTGTGGTTATCAGCATATATATATATATACATATATATATATATATATATATATATATATATATATATATATATATATATATATATATATATATATATATATATATATTTCATGTAAATCCACAATGAAAACGTGGATAAGATAAATCTTGATAAAATCACACGGGAAAATGGAAACAACGGAGTACCTTAGCTTTTGTCTTTATTCAAGACATCAAGATATATATATATATATATATATATTATATATATATATATATATATATATATATATATATATATATATATTATATATATATTAGGGTGACAATAGTGCATAGGGGTGAATTTCTAAAATTGATTAAATGGAATGGCCATTGGTCCAATACTGCGTACCCATGAAAAAAGAACACAGGCGAAATCCTGGGTCATTTGGACAATATTTAGAGGTAGCTCAAGTCAATTGAAGTTTTATCCTTATAGGCAAAAAATACGAATATTCATAATATGCCGGTTTATTTTAAAATTTACATATTGAGCAAGTTTATGTGTACACTGTACATATAAATGATTAATTCCTTTTTAAAATGAAACTGCAGTGAACACGCTTACATCAATGGGTGGGAGAGGTGTGGACAACCCATTCATTGTTTTCGCTTTTTGCTTGTAAGGTCCTGTTTTGATGTCCCTGGTTGTGACCGCCTCTGCTCTTCAACAACCTGCAGCAGATGTTGACGCTGGTCTTCACTCTTCGTGATCTTGCTGTTGAATGCCTGTATCAAGGCAATCCCTCTCTCTGCAGTGTCGTTGATGACTCTGAGACCACCCACAACTGCGACGCCAGTTTTGAAGTCTTCATCATCAGACCATGTGTCAGGTTCCTTGGACAAAAAAGAAGTCTTCATTTTGAGACTTTCAAATAGAAAGTTTGATCCTCTAGAAGCAAAGTCTGAGAGCTGCTTTGTGGGAAGGGAAGATGTGGCAGGAAGAGCAGCACGTTTTGGTGAATCCTCGGTCGCCTTCCTCTCAACGATTGCCCGAACTATGTTTGTCTTCATTGTTGCATTAACTTGTGGATCGAAGAGTGCAAGACCCACCAAGCCTTCACTGAGGTACCACAGGTGACGACCGAAGACTGTGAGACATGTTCTTGATATTTTGACGTCGTGGTACTCTGACAGGTCTTGGAGGAGCCGCAAATCATTAGCAGGAGCGGAGGATGGAACGGAGGCCGTGAACCATGCACTGACATACACCTCTAGCACAAAGAATGTGAATCGTTTCAAGCCTAATGTCTCACGAGCAGTTAGTTTAAACTGATTAGCAAAAATCAGGATCTTCATGACATAAATGAGCTTAGCCATCCACCGTGCTCGGTGAAGTGCTCCGGGCCGTCGGAGATTAAACTTGGGTAGAGCTCCATCGAGACACCTGATTGCTAGCTCCAGTACCTCACGGTAATCATCACGTGGCTGCTGCTTCTTGCCCAGATGATGTTTCCAGCAACAGATGAGGTCATCTCGTTTCTCGTACAAACTTGGAGGGAGGTCTGAGAGAGGGCTGTAGTCATCTTGACTGATGTCCTTCCACTTATGCTTGAAGCGAGAGAAGAGAGTAATATCTGGTCCAGAGGAAGGCCCCATGCATTCCACATACGCTTTCTCGGCAACAAGCTCAAGGATGTGGTGACGACACGCGAGATGCAGAAGACGGCGGCCGAGTTTCTGCTCCAGAATGACACATGCCCCCGACAAGTGCCCAGTGTTTGAAGCTGTTGTGTCAAAACTGAGTGCTGAAACATTCTCTGATATTTTCCACTCTTCCAGCGCTGCACTGACTGCTGTAGCAATGGCCTGTCCAGTCTACTCCTGCCATTACACCTCTTCTCCCTTTTTCTCGTTGCGCTGCCAGGAATGCTCGGTCTTCTTTGATGGTCAAGAGCTGCATTGCCTTGGGGTGGGCAACATCGAAGAGGTCCTCTAACTCATCACAAAAAGTTTCCTCTTTCTTACGTTGTGTGTCTGTAGTGCGAGTGCAGTTTTTCTTAAGTCCCTTCCACATTAAAAAAAGATCCACTACCTTTCGTCCAATACTCTTCTCAGTTATGGTAGGAATCCGTGCTTTATTCCAGAAACTAATAACCGATGCTGCAACTTCACTCGCAGAATCATTCACTGTTTTCTTATGTTCATTGTGACCGTGGAAAAACAGACGTAGAACATCTCCTCTTGAAGGAAGTTGTGCACCCGTGATTTCGGTTATGTGTTGACCAATGAGCCAAACTTCAGTTTTTGAACGTGTACTCGCCATTGAACCTGAAACAAACAAAAACATTTATGTAACTTATGTTGTTACTGTTATGCAAACAACAGCACCCATAAAGCATACGGCATGCAAGACCACTTGTATAAAGTTTTTAAAGTGTTATATACCTAAATTGATGCATTGATTTTAGACAAAGACAATGGTACTAACCGTAATACTGCAACAAGAGCGACGCACACACACCCACCGTCACGTCTCACACACAACTGATGCTACTGTACCAGTCAGACACTGGCACACAACCTCTTCCCCCTACCCCGACTGACACCCGCCTCTCCCTCCCCTCTGCATTGCCAATAGCTGCACCAGCCAAAATACTCATTACTCATTTTTAGAAAAAATGTTAGGAACAACTTTAGTTTGAATTTGCATTCTACATATACCTGCAAAGTTTCATAGTAATCGGTTCATAAATAAAGAAATTAGAAAAAATCAATAATAATTTCAGTAGTGTTAACTTCAAATGGCTTGAGCCACCTCTAAATATTGTCCAAATGACCCAGGATTTCGCCTGTGTTCTTTTTTCATGGGTACGCAGTATTGGACAAATGGCCATCTAAAAATAAAAACTTTCACCCTAATATATATATATATATATATATATATATATATATATATATATATATATATATATATATATATATATATAATATATATATATATATATATATATATATATATATATATATATAGTATATATATATATATATATATATATATATATATATACATATATATATATATATATATATATATACATATATATATATATATATATATATATATATATATATATATATATATATATATATATATCTTCAGAAATTTTAGTGTGATGTTTAGAGACATGAATGCCAATAATGGAGATACTGAGTCATTCAAGGTCGACTGAGTGATAGTGAGAGCTTCTGGAACTGCGCCCATATAATATTAAATGTAATATACCGAATCGTTATGGACGTGAATCATGAAATTAAATGACAGTTATTAAATTGAAAATTATTATTGATCTTTTCTTAGTCTAAATGTGTTAAGTATGCCCAAATTAAGCTATTAGTTGTGCAGAAAATATGTCCCTAGTCCAAGCTCACGCCTTGGGGCACGAGGCTGGCTGGTTCTCAGTAGGACTGCAGCGCTTGAACGGACAGGACGTCTGCGCGTCCAGGAAAACGACCACGTGGTCTGGTCTCCGTTGTGTACATCAGTATTAACAAGTAAGTTTTATTCGATCTCAGACAGGGATTGGATAGGGCGGAGGAGAAGTTAACAATAGCTAACAGAGGGTATATTGCAGGGATTCTGTAGGGCCCACTCGGTCGAAATTGAGCCCATCTTGAGAGGTCTGAGTGAGCAGCTTGAGGGTTGGAGTGGAGCCAGCTGTCTGTGTGGACAACTAACCATGTGGGACCATCGTCCGCCCCGGTTAACGATCGTTTGGGGGTCACCAGATCGCCTCCACCTCTGTTCACAATACCACATATCTTCAGGCAGTTTAGTGAAAACCTCTTACTAGCGGGAAAATAGAACCCCCCTCAGCTGGATAGGTTTCAGTGGCTGACTGGCCCCCACTCTCTTCCGTTTTCATGGATGTACTGAGTGTAAACTGAGGCAGTCTTGAGTGAATGAACGGTCACACACTGAGACCAGGAGTCTAGTGGATACTCAGAGACACTTTTCTCTCCCCAGTATGGATGTGTTCTGAGCTGGTGTGATGCATGTTAAGGGAAAGGGTGGTAAGGTGTTAAAATTTCCCAAGTCCAGGTGTGAGAACAACGCTCCTCATGGTTGATTTTCACACGTGGGACGTAAGAATTCCTATAAAAAGTTGTGAAGGGCTTGTTAGTGCCTTAAGAAAATACTGATGCATTCGGGACCCATATGTGAGACAAATGAGCATGTTTTACTGGTATTGGTGGAGAAAAACATTCACGACTCCTGAGTTCTAGAGGAATTACTGATAAAACACAGCACAGCCCCCGCCTGCCTGATGAGTTATGAGTGATTTTCTCGGGTTTCTTGTATATGCCGGCCTCCTTGGCAGACTAGTAGTTGCACCTTTCGGGTTATTGGGCAATCAGGATTGTAGTAGTTGTGTGTCACCCCAGACAGGCTATGATTGATCCATGTGTTGTGTAGTTAATAATTTCTTATTTTCTATACCATTTTCTCAGTGATTGATAGTATTCTGTTGAGTGCCCTTAAGGCCTGTTCATGATGGAGTTAATAATTTCTTGATATTTTCTATACCATATTATCGGTGATTGATATTTTTTTTTAATGCCCTTAAGGCCTGTTCATGTGTGTAAGCAACATTTTTTAATACTTTGAATTTATTGTTTCTAATTTTCTACCTATTTTGATATCATGAACAACTTTTGTTCCCCAGTGTAGTGTCTTAAGCCAGGTTAAGAGGTGCGCATTTGTTGGTGTACCATTATTGATTGTGTCTGTAGTGTTGGAGGGAATAGAAGTGTCACATTTTACAGTGCGTCTCATTCACCCCAATCATAGGTGCTATCCTTCCACGGGTCACGGAGAAATTATTGTTGTAATTTAAGTGTGTTTGTGCTGGTTCGGGTTTCTCTCCAAGGGGCGCTTCCACTGCATTTCCATCCACTAATAAAAAAAAACAAGTCAAGTGCGAGAATTCCGACCGGTTATATATATATATATATATATATATATATATATATATATATATATATATATATATATATATATATATATATATATATATATATATATATATACAGTATTAATATTTAGAAGCTAAAAAATCCTTTCATTCCTCTCAAACCAGACAAGTTCCTACACTTAAGAATATTTTGACTCTGCCCTATCGTATTGAATTTGTCCCGTTAGTTCGGTCCCTCAAGCTTCTAAATATTAATGTTGTTTTCAAGTATGACTCAACCATTACTAATATGTTAATAAGGAATAGCCCAAGTTTGAATGTCAATGGTAGTGTTTATTGTATTCCATGTAGCAAATGTAATTGTAATTATGTAGGTCAGACAGGAAAAACACTGCAGCTTAGAATCAAACAACATAAGTATAATATTAGAACTGCATCTGAAAGCAGTGCCTTGTTCGTTCATGTTAGGAATAACAATCACCCCATTGCTTGGGAAAAAAGCTTAGAAGTTTTCAAATCATCTTGTGTCACAGAAAGACTTCTTGTTGAAGCTAGTTTGATTAAGGAATTAAAATCAATAAACCTTAGTGATGGTCAGTTCAAAACCGATAATATGTTACATAAATTTATTTGTCAGTGGCCCAAGGTTAAAAATGCTTTAAAAACCTTTGATCTAGATGTATGATAGTTATTTTGTGGGCCCCCTTTTTTCTGACCTGACTTGACTAGTCACGTCACCACCCTTCTCTTAAGCTCCTCTACGTGTGTGTTGGTGTGGGGATTAGTGGATGTCATCATTTTGACCTGACCTCATGTTTTTTAGGTCACCCTGTATATTTAAGCCTCTCTCTGTCCATGTAATCCAGTTGCCTCTGAAGATGTCTTGAATAAAGACGAAAGCTAAGGTACTCCGTTGTTTCCATTTTCCCGTGTGATTTTATCAAGATTTATCTTATCCACGTTTTCATTGTGGATTTTCATAAAATATATATATATATATATATATATATATATATATATATATATATATATATATATATATATATATATATATATATATATATGCAAGTAAATCACTGTAGGTGCGCGTGATCTAGGTATATGCTGATAACCACCAGGAAAGAAGAAAACACGAAGTTCCCAAGCGCTTTCGTGTAATTCACATCTTCAGGGGTGAGTACAGACTAGATAGAGTAATGCAGAGCAAGATGAATATGTACAGAGGAGGGTGAGACCAGGTCCACAATGGTCAGGTAATGACCCTACTAATCTTTAAATGGCACACAACGGTTGGTGGTTGGGTCAGATGGGACAGTGACCCGCCCTCTCACCTGATCACAAATCTTCTTAATTACAAAGTTGTCCAGCTTGTACAAGCCGTTACTCAAATTCATGTTGAATGCTTCGGTATGTTTAATAAGACTAGATTCTATGATGTTCCTACTATCAATTGAATTACATGGTAATATTGAGGAGGCATTATCCCAGTCAATGCAATGCTTGTTATCCCTCAAATGAACAAACAGTGCATTGGATTCCTGGCCTGTCCTGACACTGTATTTGTGTTGTTTAATTCTAGTTACAAGATCTTTACCTGTCTGGCCTAAGTAAAACATATTACATTCCTTGCAAGGAACTTTATAAATGCAATCAAGAACTCCCCCAACAACACGCTAGGACGCCACCCTCCGGGAGGCTCCACATTGTCTCACTGTAGTGCATTAAGATAGACCACATTCTTGGTTTTGCCATTAGCAGCAAGTATGTACAGATTTTTGCCAGTTCCAACTCTGGAGCATCCAACATAGAACTGTTCATGAGAGAAGCACGGAAACACCAGGTTTAGGCCAACCATCTTTAGGGACTGGCTTTTGTAGATGGTCATGGCAAAGCTCACTTTAACCGGGAACTGAAGTCGCTTGAACTCAAATGGCAGGACAGTGGTGATGAGAGGTATCCTTGGTATAAAAACGTCCTCTCCTTTAGCTTTTCCTGTCAGTATTGTAGCTTCCAGTACATGTGGCATCATGTTCTTCACCACCAGTCTTGTGCCATTGCAGAGGATTGGTGGTTCAAGATTTCTTAAGAGCATTATAGGAGTTCCAATCTTGAGAATGAGGTGGTGAGGAGGCATTCCTGCGGGCTTCAACGAATTAAGGAATTCTGCAGGGTACTGGACTGCTTGGTCCTGGTCGATTACTGTATCAACAGATTTGAATGAGGTCTCACTGCCTGGAAGCTGTCTAAGTAGAGTCATGTTGATTTCAGCCACTGTTTCATTCTTTGGTGCCAGAATTGCGCGTTCACGCAGCCACTTGTGATCCTTGTAGTGGTGGATAATGTTTGGGTAGACCATGTTAGTGAGCTCAGTTGAGGACTTTACAACATTTCCACATCCTTGAGGAATGATTAATTGTCCTTCTGAATCAACAGGGAAAGTTCCATTCCCAATCTGTAGTAGAAGGTTTGCAAACCGTCCAGCATCCTGATCTCCTTGTAGATGTACTCTCATATTTGTGGATAGGGTGAGTGTCTGAACACTTCTCCAAAGGTATGATGCCTTGAGGCACGCATTCAGTTCGTCAGCTGGAGTGCTTCGAGGAATGACAGGTAGGGTCTGGCGAAAGTCTCCAGCAATGACCATTGTAATGCCACCCATGAGCTGGTCATTTTCTCGTATGTCTTGCAAGGTCCTGTCCAATGCTTCAAACGCTAACTTGTGAGACATAGTGCATTCATCCCAGACTATGAGGCTGCATTTTTCTAAGAGTTTTGCCTTTGCCGATCCTTTTTTGATGTTGCACACTGGATTCTCATTGTGAGCGAGGTTGAGAGGCAGTTTAAATGTTGAGTGTGCAGTACGTCCTCCTTCTAGTAGTGCTGCAGCAATGCCTGAGGATGCCACAGCAAGAGCAATTTTCCCCTGATGACGTACTTTGGCCAACAGTATGTTGATCAGGAATGTTTTTCCTCTCCTGCCAGGTGCATCGAGAAAGATCATACCTCCATGCTCCGCTTGTATCGCTTGCAAGATCTGTTCAAAGGCATTTGCTTGATCAGGCACCAGGTGAGGCTCATTTTCTTCAAGAATATTCACCAGAACTTCAACTGAGTAGTTTGTATCTCTGAGCAACTCCCTGTTTGCAACTACTGGTTCTTCTCGGTTTGGGGAAGGCATTCCAAAATCAGTCAGGCCACGGTAGGACGCCACCCTCTGGGGGGCTCCACATTGTCTCACTGTTCAGTCCCCAAAACTTCTTCTTCCATCAATAGTTCATTTACGGTGTATGTAAGTTCCACCATGTTTTTCACTACAACGGTACAGCAATGTATATTCTTTTTATCATTAAACTGTTATTATTTTATTGTCTAATCATCACTACATATAACATCATCCATCATCACTACATATAACACCATCCACCACCACTACAGATCGGTAAAGTAGTTTCCGAGATTCTTGTGCGGACACATAAACACAAACATACTTCTTTGTTTAATATATATATTTATATATATATATATATATATATATATATATATATATATATATATATTTATATATTTATTTATATATTCTGTAAATGAATTGGTAGGAGTATGCATGCATAAACGAATTATTAAAGTATTAAATTACGTGAACCAATAAGTAAATGCAGTACCTGTACAATGAAATGAAAGTAAACATCCCTCGCTCATACTGCGCTTCTTTCCTATAGCTTCATCAAGGAATTTGACCTTTAGTTGACTTGACAAAACCATCTTCCTTCACGACAGTGGCGGCCGTAGGTACACCGTGTAGTTACGCTGTGTATCCAGGTCACATGTAGACAGTCAACAACTAGTTATGTTTTCACTAAGTTTTAACCAACGATGTGTGAAAACCTTTCGAGACTTGATAAGCTGAATATAAACAAAGTCCTTAATTACATAACTTTTAAATTCAGATGGAAAGTTAACTCTTGATCTTCTGATGGCTGAGTGACTGAGGCCCACAGGCAGTACACACAGCCACTTAATTAACTGTTGTATGATGCCAGCTTCAGATAACACACACACACACACACACATTGATCACCAGAGGGTCAAGACCTACCAGGCCCCCCTTGGCCATTTTCGGCCCCATTCCCCAAGTCCCTCTCCCCGACCCATCCTCACCACCGGGATATCAACATAATCAAAATGACAATTTCGTTTCGGAAAGAAGTGGGATCAATGTTGAACAGTGTTTAAGCCAGTGAATTCAGCACTAGACAGTACCAGTGAGAGCCGTGACCCACCGCTGAGATAAGGATCCCTGGGAACTGACCACCATCTTCTGACGAGGAGGTGCGAATCAGTCCACCATGGGAACAACAGTGGGTCGGCTTCACACCTGACTACAAAATAACACAACATTTACCTAGCAGATACTGAGGTACTGTGACACCACCTCACACCACCCAGTGTCTCCATGACCACGTGAGGTCCTTCATGTCAACACCTACGGACGAGTTACTGCACCACGTGAACACCATACCACCAGGTGCCTCCATGACCACGTAAGGTCCTTCATATCAACATCTATAGACGAGTTACTGAACCATGAGGCCATGTGACCTCACACAGTATGGCAAGAGATCAGTCCGGACCAGTGGCGGACTGGGTCAAAAATTTCTTCCGGGAAAACTTGTAAAAGGGCCCACTCAAAAGGGTCCAAAAGGGCCCACTCTTTTTTTCTTTTTTCCGTTATTTCCAAAGTGATGGATCATCACTTTGGGGCCCACCGGGAAATTTCCCGGTATCCCGGTGGGCCAGTCCGCCACTGGCCCGGACCATCAGCTGCAAACTATAATAATTTGTATGTTCAATTCATGTTCCTTCTCCTTTCAGTGATGAAAGCTTTTGTTAAACGACCCACCTACCCCATGTCTTTGTGTCTAATAATTCATTATTGTCATGTGTATATTTTCAGCCTTTGAGTTGAACTTTTTTCAATAAACCGTTACTTATTATTGTTATTATTATTATTATTACTGTTATTAATATTACTTTACACACACGCACACACACACACGCACACGCACACACACGCACACATGGTATGGTAAGCTTAAAGAACTCTGTGGACTAAACAATAAGACACACCCCCTCCCCTTCCTTAGCCATCTCACTAATGTTGACGCAGCTGAGCAAACAAATAACCATTTCGCTACTATATGCCAGACGCTCCCACAGCTTGACACAACCACTCTCCCTGCTTACCTACCAGCCCCCCTTCCCACTGACTTAGTAGAAGAATTTGACGTAGCAAAACGCCTGGACAAACTAAAATTAAAACGCTCTACCACCCCCATTGACTTACCAATGAAACTCTTCAAGGAGTTCTCCCCGGAGCTTGCTAAACCCCTATGCTCCATCATCAATGCTTCTCTCAGTCAAGCCAGATGCCCAGCTGACTGGAAGACCTCTTATGTATCACCAGTGCCCAAGTCAACCAGCCCACAATCCTTAAATCAGCTACGACCTATTGCAATCACCCCAATACCCAGCCTAATCTGTGAAAGTTTTGTGTTCGACTGGGCTTATGCTGATATTGCAAGAGTCGTAGACCCTCAGCAATTTGGCAACATGAAAACTTCCTCCACCACTCACTGTCTTGTCAGCTTTCTCGATTACATATACCGCCATCTCGAGAAACGAAAAACGTCTGTAGCTGTCGCCTTCATTGATTTCACTAAAGCATTCGACCTAGTCGACCACAATATAATCATCAACAAAGCTATTGACCTCGGGCTTCGGAGAAGTCTTATACCATGGCTTACAGACTTCCTCAGTGACCGACGCCAAGCTGTACGCTTCCGAGGGGCTGTCTCCACCTTTCAGTCACTCACCTGTGGCGTCCCCCAAGGCACCAAGATGGGACCACTCTGCTTCCTTATGCTCATCAATGATGCCCTAAGAGAAACCCCTGCTCGCTGGAAATATGTCGACGACTCCACCATTGGGATCAGCGTCAACAATTCTGCTCCCAACTATACCGCCCTTCAGGATTTATTGAACAGTCTCCAAAACTGGGCCACCAACAACCATGTCACCATCAACCATACCAAGACCATGGTTATGCACATCAACCTCTCCTCCGACATTGTCCCACCTCCTTCCATTACTCTAGGTCCGAACACACTCCAGGTTGTAGATTCCACGAAGCTCCTCGGCGTCACCATAGACAACAAATTAAATTGGAAACCACACGTCAGTGAAGTTATCAAATCCTCCAGTTTCCGTCTCCACCTCCTCCGCCGACTCAAGTCCCTCGGAGTTCCTGCACACGAGCTCCTTAGTGTTTACACAACATTCATACTTCCCAAGCTCACCTATGCCTCCCCCACCTGGTCTTCCTCCCTAAATGCCACACAACGTAAAAACCTAGAAAAAGTGCAAAAGAGGGCATGCAAGATTATTCTCTCCCCTTCCTACTCCACATATCAAGAAGCGCTCAACACACTGACCCTTTCGACTCCCACTGACCATCACCACGACCTCATCTGTAAATTTGGTAAGAAGCTTCTACACCATCCCCGACACCGGCTCCTACTACCACCTGAGATCCCTTGTCCGAGAATTGCTGTTCGACACCACAACCGCATCCAGCCCATACGTGCACGAACTGATCGCTATAAGAACAGCCCAGTCCCAACCATTGTAAAAATTATCAATAACTTGTAATAAATCAGTGTATTCACTCCCAGTAAACACTGCTCCTTACACTGTCACTATGTTGAAATGAACTGTAGTTTAAGCTTTTCCCCATCTAGTTATTATATGTCTCATTTGTGTCACTTATGTTACTTGTATATTATTTGTAACTCGAAACCCATTCCCCAAATATGTAACTGTATATTTTCAGCCTTCTGGCTGCCAAACTCTTTCAATAAACCGTTAATTATTATTATTATTATTACACACACACACACACACACGCACACTCACACACACACACGCACACACACACGTTAAAATGTCAACATTGACGGAGCTGCCAATTACATCTCCTTCATCTCTACCTCCATGATGGCGACAATAAGAGTTGACTGACTAAGGTGTTATCTTTCTCTGCACTACAAGATTATTTATCTTTACCTGCCTTAAATAATGTAGTAGATAATAGATAAACTCACTTTATATTGGACTTGAATTAATCGTAATTGTATTTCTTATATCGATCCGTTTACTTTTAGAAGCAAGTAACTCATAAAAGTCTACAGTTATTAAGGTGATATTTATGTAATGATAACGATCTATGTATCTTTGAATTTCCTGTATCACAAAATAGTGAATACAGTAACTGTAAATATCCCCTAGGGTTCACTGTTCTCCCAACACGACAGGCAGGGCTGTGAAGAGACTCCTGCCCGGATGGAAACCAAGAAAGACTTCATGTAATTACTTCCAGAAACCACGACGATGAAAGTTACCCACCTGGATCCTCTTAAGCGGCTTTAGTTGTATTAGTTTTATAAACCCTTGAGTTCCTGAGTTTAATAATTCAGGAGGGTGAGTGAGCTGAGGAACAAGAAACAGCCCGCCAGACCACCCGCGGTTGCGGTCGGACGACACGCTCGTTAATACCCAGTGAGTGTTGTAGATGCGGCACCTCAGCATAGATTGTAGCCTGAGGTGTGGCACCACTGCAGAGGTTGTGGTGCAGACACAAGGGAACTTCTGGCAGAAAAAAAATTTTGTTTTCCTTGTGATTTTTAACCTGCGGTGAGTACAGTATACAAGGTAAGGTTTCTTGTTGCTAAACTTTGAAGGTTTCTTACTGAACCATTTTTACGTTGGTGAAATTTTAAGAATATTTACGTACCTAAGTATGCCGACTGCTGAGCCGCAAACTTCTAGAAAAAGAGAAAAGTGTTTTTTATAGTTTCTAATTCGTCTGTGTGAACGAGAGACTGAAAGTAAAATCATTTACACGAATTAATATAAACTTACTGTACTTCTGTAAACCACAAGAATATGCAGTAATCACATTCTAAAATGTCTTCTTGTTAGTCTCCACGAGAGTTGTTATAAGTTTCACATTAACAACCACCTGGAGGGTAATTAGCTAACTCAATGTAAAGAGTTAATATCCTACGTGGTTGGTAAATGGTCACACACACATACACACACGCACACACACACACACACACACGAATCCAGGAAAAAAGTCACAGGAAAAAAGGCACAAAAACCTAGCCTAACCTAACCTACGTACAATGCCATCATATATATATATATATATATATATATATATATATATATATATATATATTGTGTTGTCAATGTGTACAAGTCATGTGACATTTTTTCCTGTGACTTTATTTCCATTGACCACACACACATACTGTACACATGCATCACATAAACGCTCGTAAACTCACGCCGACGCATCTTCCTGCATAGACCAGAACACACAGACACACATCCAAGCATGCTAACAGACATATAATTAATTTTAGTTTAAGATCACCTCTATAGTGTACAATCTACAGTTCGCCCTATCCTTTGTTAGGCCAGCGTCAGGATGATTAATTTCAGGTGGTATAATATGGGAGCAAAATCTGCAGATTAAGTTAGATAAGGTCATGGTGGTTAACATTCAGGTGTAATTAGTGACCCTTTAGTTGTTATTCACCCCCTCCCACCCTCCCCCTCCCCGCCAAGCACCCAGGGCCACACCATTACACAGGAACCCACCACGAGGTAATAAACTAACATACTACGACTTCAGGGACCATCAGCCAGTGTGGTGGTGCACTGGGAAGCCCCGCGCCTCATCCTCCTCCCTGATTTGTTGACCATCACCTGAGCTCTGTTTACGATGACGTCATTATCCAAGAAACTACCACCAGGTGACGTGATTGCTTGAGACTAAAGTAACTGGACGCATTTATATACGAGTTTATGGATGAAGGGTGAATTTCTACAAAGATAGATCAGTGTGAAATCTCATTATAAGGTTTATTCCTACAAAAAATAATTAAAATTTAAATCGAGGTATCTGAGTACAAGTAAATTCACGTATTTCAATTAATTTGTTGTTGTTTTCACTTGTTGGTAATCGTCGACAAGCCAACTCTTAATGGTGATGGATGTTAAGTGATTCTTACCCTTCACTGGTCGACGTCACTACCCGAGTGTTTGTCTCACAGTTCCAACATGAAGAGAGGATTAACTTCTATTATGAACACCGTAAAGTATTGATCGATTACTGTACACCAAGACTTTAGTCGTAGTAAAAGAAAATTATTCAGGAAAAAGTTTTAAACATTCCCCAAAATACTACAGTACAATTACCTAATCTGGCGTCTTATTCTTCTTTGGGTGATGTTTTTTTTTTCATTATGGATCACAAAGAAATTTAGCAGCTAAATAAAAAATACTTTTCTTTTTTGCAGTAAGAACTTCGCATTAATTTATTTTGACAGCATATTAAAATACCAGATCACAATATATACAACCAAACCTCAGATACGGTGGAAAATCCAATTGTAATCAGCTGTCCTTGTAAATAAAGTCTTACAAAATATTTGCTTTTGTTTACTGTTCAAAATACATAAACTACATGAGCAGTTCTTTCACGACATAGAATACAGTAATTTTGTTTTTCTTCAGATGTATTGAAGCCGTTGGGAGATAGGACATTTGGTTGTAATGTTTAGTGTTCAAGGCGCGACACAGCTTCCCTTCTCAATCCAGGGAAAACTAGTGTGAAGTTTTGGAAGCAAAGATCCATCAGTTCATTTTCTTTTTTTTACGGGATTATCCCACCCGGGAACAGGTCAATTACCCACTCAGGGCCTGGTGACAAAATATAATGATGATGATAATAATATTATTAATAAGAATAATATAATAATTAATAAACATTATGAAAAAATAAAATAAATAATAATAATAATAATAAATAAAAATAAAGATCAATAGTGAGAAGCTATTTATGTAAGTTGTGTTGTCAAAGTAAGAGAAACAATTTAAACCCTGCATTTGTGTGTAAATGAGGCAGAAAGTCAGATAAGCAACCTGGGACTTGGTCACAGTGAATCAACTCTTGTGAATCGTCAACTCATTTGAATCATCAACTCAAATGAATCATCAACTCATATGAATCATCAACTTATATGAATTATTAACTCATATGAATCATCAACTTATATGAATCATCAACTCATATGAATCATCAACTAATACGAACCATCAACTCATATGAATTATTAACTCATATGAATCGTCAACTCATGTGAATCATCGACTCACATGAATCATTAACTCATATGAACCATTTGATGATACGAACAATCAAGTGATACGTATTAAAAGATTCGAGAAACGCTTAAATAAACGGGTTGGTAGTGAGCCAGCCTTGACCGCTTCAACACGTTGCCAAAGACGCAGACAGGCTGTGGTTGGTGACGTCAAAAAATATTTCGACAAAATCCCGTCTAATTCATTTCAATCTGAGCTAAGCCTATCTACTGTAGGCTAATCTTACCTAAACTAGTCTACTGCAGCATAACCTAACCTAACCTATCCTAAACTTATCTAACCTAATCTTGTTTAAAGTAGACTTAACCTAACCTTAGGCCTGGGCAGGAGAGGTGAGAGGTACAGTAGCTGTGTTTATAACCAGAGAGACACTCAGGTGAAGGTATTATCTCAGGATTGTTTTAGTACAGGTGAGTAGAACGATCAGCCTTTAGTTATTTACACCCAAACATATTTATAACGATAACGATATGTGTCTACGGTGTATTAAGATAATGAAAAGTGAAAGTGGATCATATATCTGACGACACGTTAAGGACTCTGTAGATACAACCAAATGAAGAAAAAGCCTTTGTTACACAGTGAGTCAATGATGCCGGCATAACTCACTCCCGTCCCAGCACCTCCCAATTGTAAAGTTAATACCCATTCTGGTGGAATGGTGGTGCTCCATTCTGTGACCGGCTAAGGGAATCGAACTGGCGAATATATGTGGGTGAGGAAGCGTGCGGTGGTGCAGTCACTTGGCCACCCGCCCCATTTTATGTAGATGGTTTTGGAGAAAACATAATGTTGATAGTTGGTGAAGCGAACATTGGTAAACCCAAATACTGTATATATAGTACTTGGGTTCTTGTTAAGGACCAGTAGTATCAGAGTAGAACACATCTGTTGCAGCAATAAAGATGTATGATTGCCAATAAACGAAGCCAGAACGCTAGCGAGATTATTGAATTGAAACAATTGAATTGAAACAGTTTATTTAGCCAGAAAAACACAGATACAGAGTGGAAAATAATAACAATATTAACATGGCTGAGCCAGTTGAGAACCTGAGCTCTCTTTGAGGCACCTGATATATACTATACATTTATCTCAAGGAAGTATTATGTAACATTTAGTATCATCTTATTACCACCATGCTATTGTACTATTCCAGATGATACTAAATGTTACATAATACGGGATTATCCCACCCGGGAAATTCCGGCACGTCGGAAGTCTCCGAAAATATTTTGAATCGAGAGCTCTTCTCCATAACACTCTCAAAATCTATTGTCTCAGCAGGAAACAAGGCAGCTCTGCAGGATAGAAGGAAAGTCTCAAAAGATGATAATTTTAACAAATGCTTACTGATGTGTTCTTTCATAGATGTTGTAGTTCTTATTTTGAGATTGTTTCTAAGTTTATTTATTTTCCAATATTTTTTTTTATTAACTTTATTTGCTAGCAAGTTAATGTTACGTTATTTTACTGTTTTGAAAATAAAAACAACGAACGAGAGACAGACAGGCAGACAGACAGAAAATCATACAGAAACAGAGAGAGCGTTGGGAATAAGAATACAATAGAGAGTAGTAACATAGAACAAAATTCAATAGTATATACAAAGAAAGGAAAAACAAATACTAATTTTAGACACGGGAATAGAAACAGGTTCAGGAGATGAGACTACAGCAGACTCGTGATAAAAGACTAAACAAACCGGAGCAAACCCGAGGTGGTGGCTGGTGCCGCTGCCAAGATGTCAGGCGCCACCAGCATTACTGCACAATACCGCAGCTCCCTTTACCTTGGCAGATCCTCTTGGCACCCCCTTCTCCCTCATTCTCCCGAACCTCCCCTTACCTACCCTCCCCTCATCCCCCGTGGTGTGGCACACTTTGATGCCTTCCTCGTACTTCCTGACCTCCTTACCCTTGACGACAATTTTTCTTCGTCCCTCCCTAAAGATGACGGCCCCTTTCCCTTAACGATAACTACTGCACGTCCCTCCTCCTTCCCCAACTAGTCCCCCTCTCCTGGCACCTCCTTCCCCAACTAGTCCCCCTCTCCTGGCCCCCTCCTTCCCCTCCTAGTCCCCCTCTTCTGGCCCCTCCTTCCCCTACTAGTCCCCCTCTCCTGGCCCCTCCTTCTTCTAATAGTCCCCATCTCCTGGCCCCTCCTGCCTCTAATAGTCCCCCTCTTCTGGCCCCTTCTTCCCCTACTAGTCCCCACCTCCAGGCCCCTCCTGCCTCTACTAGTCCCCCTCTCCTGGCCCTTCCTTCTTCTAATAGTCCCCATCTCCAGGCCCCTCCTGCCTCTACTAGTCCCCCTCTCCTGGCCCTTCCTTCTTCTAATAGTCCCCATCTCCAGGCCCCTCCTGCCTCTAATAGTCCCCCCTTCTGGCCCCCTCCTTCTTCTAATAGTCCCCATCTCCAGGCCCCTCCTGCCTCTACTAGTCCCCCTCTCCTGGCCCTTCCTTCTTCTAATAGTCCCCATCTCCAGGCCCCTCCTGCCTCTAATAGTCCCCCCTTCTGGCCCCCTCCTTCCCCTCCTAGTCCCCATCTTCTGGCCCCTTCTTCCCCTACTAGTCCCCCTCTCCTGGCCCCTCCTTATTCTAATAGTCCCCATCTCCTGGCCCCTCCTTCTTCTAATAGTCCCTATCTCCAGGCCCCTCCTGCCTCTAGTAGACCCCTCTCCTGGCCCCTCCTGCCTCTACTAGTCCCCCTCTCCTGGCCCCTCCTGCCTCTACTAGTCCCCCTCTCCTGGCCCCTCCTTCTTCTAATAGTCCCCATCTCCAGGCCCCTCCTGCCTCTAGTAGTCCCCCTCTCCTGGCCCCTCCTGCCTCTACTAGTCCCCCTCTCCTGGCCCCTCCTGCCTCTACTAGTCCCCCTCTCCTGGCCCCTCCTGTCTCTACTAGTCCCCCTCTCCTGGCCCCTCCTGCCTCTAGTAGTCCCCCTCTTCTGGCCCCTCCTTCTTCTACTAGTCGCCCTCTATTGGCCCCCCCTGCCTCTAATAGTCCCCCTCTTCTGGCCCCTTCTTCCCCTACTAGTCCCCCTCTCCTGGCCCCTCCTTCTTCTAATAGTCCCCATCTCCAGGCCCCTCCTGCCTCTAATAGTCCCCCTCTTCTGGCCCCTCCTTCCCCTACTTGTCGCCCTCCATTGGCCCCTCCCACGCCCTCTGTCACCCTCGGACATTCTTGCAACTTCCGTAGTGTTCCCATCGTCACCTCCCCACACCACCCTCACCCGGGCGCCTCACGTCCTGGCCTCCCAACCTTAGATTATGTGGTGCCCTCTCCATCACCCCTCATATTCTGGGGCCTCGTCATGACCATGTTGCCCTCCCCCCCCCCCCCCTCTCCCACCACCTCTTCGTCAAACACTCGTTTACCCGCTCTGTGGCACTCTGGCACCCAAAACTCTGATGGCACTCCACACCCAAGCTGTTGTTCGGGGAAAGCCAGCCACAGTCACGCTGGGGGGGAAGCCGCCACGTGGTGATGGTGGTATAGAGAGATGGTGAAGAGAAGGTAGAGGAATGGTTGGGGGTTGATGATGTATTGGGTGGAAGGTGAAGAAAGAGTGAGAGGATAGTGAACGAATCGCAGCAGGAATAGTAGGAGGTGAGTGGATGAAGATATGGGGGAGGTGTGATGGACTGGTGGTGAGATATGGTAGACAGGTAGATGCTAAGTGAAGAGATAATGAAATGTTGGTGAAGAAATGGCGGAGCAGAGAGAGAAAGAGATGATCGGTAGAGAGGCAGTAAAGAGAAGTTTGAGAAGACACAGCTGGTAATGGTAAGTATTAAAGATGGCGGAGTTTGTGATGCTACCCCAACACACCCCAACACACCCCAGCACACCCCAACACACCCCAACACACCCCAGCACACCCCAACACACCCCAGCACACCCCAACACACCCCAACACACCCCAGCACACCCCAACACACCCCAACACACAATTGCTGGGTCTCAATTGTTCCTCATACTTTGACAACACAACATACATAATGTGTTTTGCTTCTCAGTTTTGATCTTTTTTTCTTTTTTGTATTTCTTTATGGTTCTTTATTATTATTATTATTATTATTATTATTATTATTATTATTATTATTATTACTAGTATTATTATTATTATTATTATTTTTATTATTATTATTATTATTAGTAGTAGTAGTAGTAGTAGTAGTAGTAGTGTTATTATTATCATTATTATTTTAATATTCTATTTATATTTTATTATACATTTTACTTATCTGAATTATAATTATTACTATTATTATTATTATTATTATTATTATTATTATTATTATTATTATTATTACTATTATTATTATTATTATTATTATTATTATTATTATTATTATTATTATTACTATTATTATTATTATTATTATTATTATTATTATTATTATTATTATTATTATTATTATTACAATTATTATTATTATTATTATTATTATTATTATTATTATTATTATTATTATTACTATTATTATTATTATTATTATTACTATTATTATTATTATTACTATTATTATTATTATTATTATTATTATTATTATTATTATTATTATTATCATCATCATCATTATTATTATTATTATTATTATTATTATATTTTCGCACCCCAGGCCCCGATATGGGTCAGTGACCTGTGCCTGGATGGGCTAATCCCCAACACACCCCAACACACCCCACACCCCAACACACTCCATGCCCCAACACACTCCATGCCCTAACACACCCCACACCCCAACACACCCCAACACACTCCATGCCCCAACACACACACCAACACACCCCAACACACCCCACACCCCAACACACTCCATGCCCCAACACACCCCAACACACTCCATGCCCCAACACACCCCAACACACCCCACACCCCAACACACTCCATGCCCCAACACACCCCACACCCCAACACACCCCAACACACTCCATGCCCCAACACACCCCACACCCCAACACACGCCAACACACTTCATGCCCCAACACACCCCACACCCCAACACACCCCACACCCCAACACACTCCATGCCCCAACATACCCCACACCCCAACACACCCCAACACACCCCAACATACTCCATGCCCCAACACACCCCACACCCCAACACACCCCAACACACCCCAACACACTCCATGCCCCAACACACCCCAACACCCCACACCCCAACACACTCCATGCCCCAACACACCCCAACACACTCCATGCCCCAACACACCCCACACCCCAACACACCCCAATACACCCTAACACACCCCACACCCCAACACACCCCAACACACTCCATGTCCCAACACACACACCAACACACCCCAACACACACACCAACACACCCCAACACACTCCATGCCCCAACACACCCCACACCCCAACACACCCCAACACACTCCATGCCCCAACACACACACCAACACACCCCACACCCCAACACACTCCATGCCCCAACGCACACCCCAACACACTCCATGCTCCAACACACCCCACACCCCAACACACCCCAACACACTCCATGCCCCAACACACCCCACACCCCAACACACCCCAACACACTCCATGCCCAACACACACACCAACACACCCCACACCCCAACACACTCCATGCCCCAACACACCCCAACACACTCCATGCCCCAACACACCCCACACCCCACACCCCAACACACCCCAACACACTCCACACCCCAACACACCCCACACCTAAACACACTCCATGCCCCAACACACCCCAACACACTCCATGCCCCAACACACCCCACACCCCAACACACACACCAACACACCCCAACACACTCCATGCCCCAACACACCCCAACACACCTCAACACACTCCAACATACCTCAACACGTAGTTAAGTCAGCAGCTGAGAGCTCTAACACGATGAAGGATTTAAAGTGGGATTTACTGAAGGATTTACAGAGGGATTTACTGATGAATTTATAGAGGAATTTACAGAGGGATTTACTGAAAGTCTTAAAGTGGGATTTACTGAATGATTTACAGAGGAATTTACTGAAGGACTTACATAGAGTGGTGAAGGTCGTCTTGACGTAATTGGTTTAGGTAGTTTTAGCGAGGAGGTAGATGGAGGGAGAGAGAGACAGAGAGAGAGAGAGTTGTGGTTGCAGCAAGAGGAAGAGGGAGGCATGAGAGGACGAGGAGAAGGAGGTGGAGGAGATCACGAAGGTACGCGTTGCTTCAATGGTGATGGGCAGACCAGGTGTGGCATACCCTCTCACACACACACACACACACACACACACACACACACACACACACACACACACACACACAGAGAGAGAAATTGCAATCTGAGATCCATTGTTTTATTTACATAGTAGTAGTAGTAGTAGTAGTAGTGTTCACAACTTCTGGTGGGATGGGACCAAGTGCAAGATGTTTCTACGCCAGACTCGCCGAGTTGATCTCCGAACAGAAGCAGCAGCCCAGAAGTTATGTTACAGCCTGGATGAGATGTCGACTGTCCTTCTCTCTCCTTCGGTCGGCTTTCCTCTGCCTCAGGGGAACGAGAGCTTCGGCCCCAAAGCCGACAACAGTTGCAGATATTGACTATGAGGCAACAGTCACTGAATGCTGCATAGATCTGCGGCTCAACTAACTAAACACAGCTGTGTTTTAGGATATTTAATATTAAGGCAATAAAATGGTGGCGAAGGTATGGTTAGTAGTAATAGTAGTAGTAGTAGTTACTGTTGTTGTTGGTGTTGTTGTTGTTATAGTAGTAAAAGTAGTAGTAACTAAACCATTTTTATCATTATTACTGTTATCAGGCATTAACATACAAGGCCAATGGGAAGTGTTTTGTGTGAATAATCTTGAGGGTTCATCTGGCTGGCTGATCACCGCTGTAAACACACCTATCACAGCGTCTATAGCGGGTGTATATAATCCAACTAATTGATTGCACAGCTGTTACTCCCGGCGCTTCTTTTGTTGTTGATGATGTTGTTGTTGTTGTGTTTTTGTTACTGTTGTTGTTGTTGTTATTGTTGTTGATGTTGTTACTGTTGTTATAGTTATTGTTGTTGTTGTTGTTGCTACTGTTGTTATTGCTGTTATTATTGTGATTGTTTTTGTTATAGTTATTGTTGTTGTTGTTGTTGTTACTGTTGTTATTACTGTTATTATTGTGATTGTTTTTGTTATAGTTATTGTTGTTGTTGTTCTTAATCTTGGTGTTTTAATAGTTTTTGTTATTGTTATTGTTTTTGTTGTTATTATTGATATTGGTCATTAATGTTCTTGTTATTGTTATTGTAATTATTGTTGTTGTTGTTACTGTTGCTATTTAACCGATTTATAATTTTAGTAAACACTCACTCCCACCCTACACCTCACACCCCCACCCTACCTACACCCCACACCCCTACCCTACACCCCACACCCCCACCCTACACCCCACACCCTACACCCTACACCCCACACCCCCACCCTACACCCCACACCCCCACCCTACACTCCACACCCCCACCCTACACCTCACACCCCCTCCCTACACCCCACACCCCCACCCTACACCCCACACCCCCACCCTACACCCCACACCCCCGCCCTACACCCCACACCCCCACCCTACACCCCACACCCCACACCCCTACCCTACACCCCACACCCCCACCCTACACTCCACACCCCCACCCTACACCTCACACCCCCTCCCTACACCCCACACCCCCACCCTACACCCCACACCCCCACCCTACACCCCACACCCCCACCCTACAACCCACACCCCTACCCTACACACCACACCCCCACCCTACACCCCCACCTTACACCCCACACCCCCACCCTACACCCCACACCCCACCCTACACCCCACACCCCCACCCTACAATCCACACCCCCACCCTACACCCCACACCCCCACCCTACACCCCACACCCCCACCCTACACCCCACACCCCTACCCTACACCCCACACCCCCACCCTACACTCCACACCCCCACCCTACGCCTCACACCCCCTCCCTACACCCCACACCCCCACCCTACACCCCACACCCCCACCCTACACCCCACACCCCCACCCTACACCCCACTCCCCTACCCTACACACCACACCCCCACCCTACACCCACACCCCACCTTACACCCCACACCCCCACCCTACACCCCACACCCCCACCTTACACCCCACACCCCCACCCTACACCCCACACCCCCACCCTACACCCCACACCCCCACCCTACACCCCACACCCCCACCCTACACTCCACACCCCCACCCTACACTCCACACCCCCACCCTACACCCCACACCCCCACCCTACACCCCACACCCCCACCCTACACACCACACCCCCACCCTACACTCCACAACCCCACCCTACACCCCACACCCCCTCCCTACACCCTACACCCTACACCCCACACCCCCACCCTACACCCCACACCCCCACCCTACACACCACACCCCCACCCTACACCCCACACCCCTACCCTAAACCCCACTCCCCCACCCTACACCCCACACCCCCACCCTACACCCCACACCCCCTCCCTACACCCTACACCCCACACCCCCACCCTACACCCTATAACCCCACCCTACACCCCACACCCCCTCCATACACCCTACACCCCACACCCCCACCCTACACCCCACACCCCCACCCTACACCCCACACGCCCACCCTACACCCCCACCCTACACCCCACACCCCCACCCTACACCCCATACCCTACACCCTACACCCCACACCCCCACCCTACACCCCACACCCCCACCCTACACCCCACACCCCCACCCTACACCCCACACCCCCACCTCACACGGCCAGGACTTGAACCTGTTGCACTTAAATCCCAGGAAGGTACTCTCTCTCTCTCTCTCTCTCTCTCTCTCTCTCTCTCTCTCTCTCTCTCTCTCTCTCCTTACACTCTCACCGCCTCCTTATCTATACCTTATTTCCTCCTCCATCTCCCCTTTCCTTTACTTATCTCAATAAATATCTTCTTAAATGCCTCTTAAACCCAAACCTCATTTCTTTATCACAATCTACTCCTTCTCACTTATCTACCAGCCCACTATATTTATCTACTTGGGGGAATTTTAGTCTACTTTTCCCCCACACTTATCTACCCACGACCCTCCGCGATGTCCTTTTTCTCTACTGTGAACCACTGGTGTCCTCAGTCTTCTGTCAGTGTCCATCATCGCGTGTGTATTGTTTATTGTTTATACAGTCCGTGCTAGCGAGATACAGGGTGGTTAACGAGGAAATAAACTCGGGTTATATAAACGAATTTTCATCATAGTAAACAGGAAATAAAAGTGGAGTTATTTATGTGTCTGTCTGTCTGTCTGTCTGTCTGTCTCTGTAACTTTAAATATACTTTCAACCAACCTCACAAATCAATCCATCCACTAATCCTACCCACCCACACATCCATCTGAACTACTTAACTCATCCACTTCTACTTTGCCTACATATCCATTCATTGACCGTACCTACACATCCATCCACCTATACCCCGCCTACTCACCCATTCATCCACCTCCACCCACGAAACCTATCCATATTCCAATCTCCTATACCCACCTACTTCTACCCCACCCACCTCCTTTCTCGCCCACCTAGCCATGAATCTCCGCACATCTACCCACCTCCACTCTACTTTACCCACCCACCCACCTCCTCCACTCCACCTGCCCACCCACCAAGCCACACACCTTCACTCCACCCACCCTTCACCACCTGGGTCGTGCACAAGCTCTGGGTATCTCTACAGGGAGGCCACCACCTGATACATCCTGCATTTATTATCTCTTCCTGTTATCACCATCATTAGCTTACCTTCGTGTCTCGCATTCTTGGGTCTTGGTGAGTGTGTGTGTGTGTGTGTGTGTGTGTGTGTGTGTGAAGGAGTTGTGACGTCAGTGGAGGTGAAGAGGAGCTGCATTGTGTTGTGGTATGGGTGAGAGATTTGTTTGTTTGTGTATTTATTTGTCTATTATATTTGTGTGTTTGTTTTTAAGAGGATGGAGATTTTGTTTGTTTTCAGGATAGTAGTATTAAATGATCACACACACACACACACACACACACACACACACACACACACACACTCCCACAAGGCACCAAGATGGGACCGCTCTGCTTCCTCATGCTTATCAATGATGCTCTGAGAGAAACCTCTGCTCGATGGAAATATGTCAACGACTCCACCATTGGGATCAGTGTGAACAACTCGGCTCCCGACTACACCACCCTCCAGAATATAGTGAACAGTCTCCAAAATTAAGCCACCAACAGCCATGTCACCATCAACCATACCAAGACCATGGTTATGCACATCAACCTCTCCTCAGACCTTGTCCCACCTCCCTCCATTACTTTACGCCCCAACACACTCCAGGTTGTGGACTCCACCAAGCACCTCGGCGTCACTATAGATAACAAATTAAATTGGAAACATACGTCAGTACAAATGTCAAATCATCCAGTTTTCGTCACCACCTCCTCAGCCGACTCAATCCCTCGGAATTCCTGCGCCCGAGCTCGCGTGTTTACTCAACATTCATACTTCCCAAGCTCACCCCTCCAGCCCATATGAGCACGTACTGATCGCACTAAGAACAGCCTAGTCCTAACCATTGCAAAAATGAATATATACAGTATATAAAATATCAAAAACTTGTAATCAACCAGTGTATTCACTCCCAGTCAATCTTATATTTTTGTATTGTCTATGTTGAAATGCCCTGTAGTATAACCTTCTCTCTACCTAGTTATTATATATCATATTTGTATCACTTATGTTACTTGTATATTGTTTGTCACTCAAGAAACCCATTCCCCAATTATGTAACTGTATATTTTCAGCCTCCTGGTTGCCATGCTCTTTCAATAAACCGAGAAACGAGGTCAGGACCCACAGTGTTAATACTGGATAAGGTTTTTTTTTTTCAATTGGGATTAGCCCACCCGTGCACGGGTCACTGACCCACATCGGGGCCTGGGGGGGGGGGGGGGTAAAAATATAGGAATAAATAATTAGTTAATTAAAAATTTTAATAATAATAATAATAATAATAATAATAATATTAATAATAAACAAATAAATAACAAAAATTATAAAATACAAATTATAATAATAATAATAATAATAATAATAATAATAATAATAATAATAATAATAATAATAATAATAATAATAATAAAGAACCATAAATAAATACGAAAATTAAAAAAAAATCAAGTGAGAAACAATATATGTATGTTGTGTTGTCAATAGTAAGAGAAACAATTGAGACCCTGCAATTGTGTGTAAATGAGGCAGAAAGTCAGATCAGCAACTTGGGACAAGGTCACAATTTTTGTGATGTCATATGGCATCAGGGTCTACCATTAGACAACACATTATGCTTCCAATATCTTCCCAGGCTGTAGTACCTCCCTGTTTGATAGCTGCCTACTACCTGCTACATGTAAATAAAACAATAATGCCTTCTGATAGTAGAGAAATTCTATCTATCAATAAATCATCAGCCGGGAATTCCACTGATGGTGTAAATTAAAGGATATTTTCTTCTATTTACATACAGTACAATACGTAAGTTACAAATTATTTATCGTAATCCATCAACTAATATCTTATTTTGTTTCTATCTCAATTCAATTTTAAACAATAGATTTATAATGCAATACCCATAAATAAACCATGCACCCCCCACCCCCCACCCACCCCTCATACCCATAACACCCCCACCCAGCCCCCTCATACCCATAACACCACCCACCCAGCCCCCTCATACCCATAACACCACCCACCCAGACTCCCCATACCCATAACACCACCCACCTAGCCCCCTCATACCCATAACACCACCCACCTAGCCCCCTCATACCCATAACACCCCCACCCAGCCCCCTCATACCCATAACACCACCCACCCAGCCCTCTCATACCCATAACACCTCCACCCAGCCCCCTCATACCCATAACACCCCCACCCAGCCCCTCATACCCATAACACCACCCACCCAGCCTCCCCATACCCATAACACCCCCACCCAGCCCCCTCATACCCATAACACCATCCACCCAGCCTCCCCATACCCATAACACCACCCACCCAGCCCTTTCATACCCATAGCACCTCCACCCAGCCCCCTCATACCCATAACATCCCCACCCAGCCCCTTCATACCCATAACACCCCCACCCAGCCCCCTCATACCCATAACACCCCCACCCAGCCCCTCATACCCATAACACCCCCACCCAGCCTCCCCATACCCATAACACCCCCACCCAGCCCCTCATACCCATAACACCCCCACCCAGCCTCCCCATACCCATAACACCCCCACCCAGCCCCCTCATACCCATAACACCACCCACCCAGCCTCCCCATACCCATAACACCACCCACCCAGCCCTTTCATACCCATAACACCTCCACCCAGCCCCCTCATACCCATAACATCCCCACCCAGCCCCCTCATACCCATAACACCACCCACCCAGCCCCCTCATACCCAAAACACCACCCACCCAGCCCCTCATACCCATAACACCCCCCACCCAGCCCCCTCATAACCCATAACACCACCCACCCAGCCCCCTCATACCCATAACACCACCCACCCAGACTTCCCATACCCATAACACCACCCACCTAGCCCCCTCATACCCATAACACCACCCACCCAGCCCCCTCATACCCATAACACCCCCACCCAGCCTCCCCATACCCATAACACCACCCACCCAGCCCCTCATACCCATAACACCACCCACCCAGGCCCCTCATACCCATAACACCCCCACCCAGCCTCCCCATACCCATAACACCCCCCACCCAGCCCCCTCATATCCATAGCACCATCCACCCAGCCCCCTCATACCCATAACACCACCCACCCAGCCTCCCCATACCCATAACACCACCCACCCAGCCCTCTCATACCCATAACACCTCCACCCAGCCCCCTCATACCCATAACATCCCCACTCAGCACCCTCATACCCATAACACCACCCACCCAGCCCCCTCATACCCAAAACACCACCCACCCAGCCCCCTCATACCCATAACGCCCCCACCCAGCCCCCTCATACCCATAACACCACCCACCCAGCCCCCTCATACCCATAACACCCCCACCCAGCCCCCTCATACCCATAACACCACCCACCCAGCCCCCTCATACCCATAACATCTCAAGTGAAAATAATCTCATCATAAAAATCGTAATTATAACAGCAGGCAGGTGTGGGTAACCGAGTGACAGACATGTGTTATAAGATACACACCGCGTCACTGCCTCGCTTAGTTTATTTTGGGTGGTGTTACAGGCGGGTCGTTCCTCACTCTACTTTACGTCTACTGACTGTCTCTCGTGTTTACTTCTACCCCTCCCCCTTATACCATCGTAAAACCTCTCTCTCTCTCTCTCTCTCTCTCTCTCTCTCTCTCTCTCTCTCTCTCTCTCTCTCCACCATCGTAAAATTCCTCCTTCTCTTTTCTCTCTCCCATTTATTACTCCATACTCTTCCTCTCTAATTCTCTCTCCCATACACATTATGTTTACGCCCTGTTATCATACTCCTCTTACACACCTCTCACTCTCTCACACTTCTCTCACTCTCCCACACACTCCTCTGACCCTCCTACGCACACTCCTCTCACTCTCTCACACTTCTCTCACTCTCCCACACACTCCTCTGACCCTCCTACGCACACTCCTCTCACTCTCTCACACTTCTCTCATTCTCCCACACACTCCTTTCTCTCTCTCCCACAGGCACTCTCCTCTATATCAGTTCCTATTAATTACACTCCTGTTGGTAGTAAGCAAATGTTAAACACCGATGTGGTGAGATGTGTCACACTAGAAACTATTAACAGACATATAGAGAGTATTAAATCAAGTGAATGTTATGCTTTTACTGATGGTTCTGTGCAGACAAACACAGATAGATCAGGCTGTGTATTTGTAATATATAAAGAAAAGGAGATGATAGTGTCAAACAAGCAAAGACTGAGCAACTGGGCCAGCACAACACAAACTGAACTAATTGGAATCTACTTAGCAACAGGCTACCTTAAAGAAAATGGAGGTGGGGTGATATTCTGTGACTCTCAAAGTGCTTTGAAATCAATGAACAGTTCGTCAGGTTCTATGTCTAAAGTTGTCTGTGATATTAAAAGAAATGTGATAACTGCCAATGAGAACAACTTTCGCATCGAATTTGTGTGGATTCCGTCCCATGTTGGAATTCGGTATCATGACCGTGCTGATAGACTGGCCAATGAGGCATGTAAGAAAGAAAATGTTGACCGCGACCTTGGCCTGTCCAATGCTGTACTTAGGAACATTCAAGTCAGAATCTTGAACTCTGATCTAGAAGAACTGAGAAATGCAGAGAGACCTGGCAGTTGTAGCATTAGTAAATATGAAAATTTTTGTGACATCCGGTAATGGTATGGCCAGCATAAGGACAGAACCAGATAATGTGATGTAGTCGTGGCCAGAATTAGGCTAGGATACAGACACATCTGGCAAGTTAGTAACGCTGTACCCATACCGGGACACTCAACATGTAAACTTTGTGATTCACCTTTAAAGCATACACTTGAACACTATATTATTGAATGCGACACTGTCAAAGACTTCAGGCCACCTGGCTTATTGTATCTTGAACTTTGTAATTACTACATTGAATCGGGGGTGTTTGAGGACATTCTTGCTGTTTATCCCAAATTTGCTAGACCACACTGATTAGTCCTCAATTAGAATATGACGTCCAATGTATATGAACCACTGTCCTGCATGGCAGTGAACAGTGACATCACCCACATGACTCTGACCTATATACTGCGAATGAATATGTTGTATTTCTTTGTGTATGATCCTCTGTCCTGCATGGCAGTGAGAAGTGATTAGTGTCAAGACCTAACTAAATTACTCAGAATAGGCAAACTGTACTCCAAGCTTTGTCAATAAATTTGTTAACCGTTAAAAAAAAAACCTCTCTCTGTCGCCAACAGAACAACCACACTCAATTAATATCCAGGTTCTCAAATACCTATGAATAGACAGAGGCAAATGGCCTACAGGCCTACAGGCCGATTACTGACTCTGCAGTGCGCCTCTTTGGGCAGTGGATAGTTCACCATCCCTGGACTGAAGTACTTAGCGTGGATGACGTGGAAACCAAATGGATAAATTATACCAACACCACCACGGAAGCTCACCACCACTTCTTTCCCGAGAAGTCCGTCAGATCTCACCCAGCTGACTTGCCCTGGATCACACCTCGGATCAAAAGACTTATGCAACAGAGAGACAGAGCCTTTCATCTCAATGACCACAACCGCTACAGGTCCCTTCGCAACCGAGTCATCCGCGAAATACGCACTGCAAAGAAGTCCCACTAACCAACCAAATTACAACACCTGAAGCAGACCAACATCAGTCAATGGTATGGTAAGCTTAAAGAACTCTGTGGACTAAACAATAAGACACACCCCCTCCCCTTCCTTAGCCATCTCACTAATGTTGACGCAGCTGAGCAATCAAATAACCATTTCGCTACTATATGCCAGACGCTCCCCCGGCTTGACACAACCACTCTCCCTGCTTACCTACCAGCCCCCCTTCCCACTGACTTAGTAGAAGAATTTGAAGTAGCAAAACGCCTGGACAAACTAAAATTAAAACGCTCTACCACCCCCATCGACTTACCAATGAAACTCTTCAAGGAGTTCTCCCCGGAGCTTGCTAAACCCCTATGCTCCATCATCAATGCTTCTCTCAGTCAAGCCAGATGCCCAGCTGACTGGAAGACCTCTTATGTATCACCAGTGCCCAAGTCAACCAGCCCACAATCCTTAAATCAGCTACAACCTATTGCAATCACCCCAATACCCAGCCTAATCTGTGAAAGTTTTGTGTTCGACTGGGCTTATGCTGATATTGCAGGAGTCGTAGACCCTCAGCAATTTGGCAATATGAAAACTTCCTCCACCACTCACTGTCTTGTCAGCTTTCTCGATTACATATACCGCCATCTCGAGAAACGAAAAACGTCTGTAGCTGTCGCCTTCATTGATTTCACTAAAGCATTCGACCTAGTCGACCACAATATAATCATCAACAAAGCTATTGACCTCGGGCTTCGGAAAAGTCTCATACCATGGCTTACAGACTTCCTCAGTGACCGACGCCAAGCTGTACGCTTCCGAGGGGCTGTCTCCACCTTTCAGTCACTCACCTGTGGGGTCCCCCAAGGCACCAAGATGGGACCACTTTGCTTCCTTATGCTCATCAATGATGCCCTAAGAGAAACCCCTGCTCGCTGGAAATATGTCGACGACTCCACCTTGGGATAAGCGTCAACAATTCTGCTCCCGACTATACCACCCTTCAGGATTTATTGAACAGTCTCCAAAACTGGGTCACCAACAACCATGTCACCATCAACCATGCCAAGACCATGGTTATGCACATCAACCTCTCCTCCGACATTGTGCCACCTCCTTCCATTACTTTAGGTCCGAACACACTCCAGGTTGTAGATTCCACGAAGCTCCTCGGCGTCACCATAGACAACAAACTAAATTGGAAACCACATGTCAGGGAAGTTGTCAAATCCTCCAGTTTCCGTCTCCACCTCCTCCGCCGACTCAAGTTCCTCGGAGCTCCTGCACCCGAGCTCCTCAGTGTTTACACAACATTCATACTTCCCAAGCTCACCTATGCCTCCCCTACCTGGTCTTCCTCCCTAAATGCCACACAACGTAAACACCTAGAAAAAGTGCAAAAGAGGGCATGCAAGATTATTCTCTCCCCTTCCTACTCCACATATCAAGAAGCGCTCAACACACTGACCCTTTCGACTCTCACTGACCATCACCACGACCTCATCTGCAAATTTGGTAAGAAGCTTCTACACCATCCTCGACACCGGCTCCTACTACCACCTGAGATCCCTAGCCCGAGAATTACTGTTCGACACCATAACCGCATCCAGCCCATACGTGCACGAACTAATCGCTATAAGAACAGCCCAGTCCCAACCATTGTAAAAATTATCAATAACTTGTAATAAACCAGTGTATTCACTCCCAGTAAATACTACTTCTTGTACTGTCACTTTGTTGAAATGCCCTGTAGTTTGAGCTTTTCCCCATCTAGTTATTATATATCTTATATGTATCACTTATGTTACTTGTATATTATTTGTAATTCGAAAACCATTCCCCAAATATGTAACTGTATATTTTCACCCTTCTGGCTGCCAAGCTCTTTCAATAAACCGTTAATTATTATTATTATTATTATTATTATTATTATTATTAAAGAAGCATACTACATAAGAACATAAGAATGGAGGAAACTGCAGCGGGCCTATTGGCCCATACTGGGCAGCACCGTTTACACCCAACCCCTATTGCTCATATAAGCATCCAACCTATGTTTGAAGCTATTCAGCGTATTCGAGTTAATGATGATATTTGGTAACTTGTTCCATTCCTCCACTACTCTGTTTCCAAACCAGTGTTTACCTATTTCACGCCTAAATCTAAATTTGTCTAATTTAAAACCATTGTTACGAGTTTGCTCCTGGTTGGATAGTTTGAGTACCTTTGTAATGTCCCCTTTGTTTAGCCCTGACTTCCACTTATACACCTCTATCAGGTCGCCCCTCGCTCTACGTCTCTCGAGGGAGTGCAAATTAAGATGCTTTAACCTGTCTCTATACTCAAGGTTCCTAATGCCCAGGATTAGTCTTGTCATTCTCCTCTGAATTCTTTCCAATGAGTCTATATCCATCCTGTAATACGGTGACCAGAACTGAACTGCGTAATCCAGGTATGGTCTCACAAGCACAAGATACAGTTTTAGGACGACCTCGCTAGTCTTGTAACTAACACTCCTTTGTATGAACCCAAGTACTTTATTAGCCTTGTTACGAGCAAAAACACATTGTTTACTTGGCTTAAGGTTCCTACTTATCATTACTCCTAAATCTCTCTCGCAGTCGGATTTCTCTATGGCATCGTTGTTTATCTGGTATCTGGTTTCCCTGTTTACATCTCCTATACTGAGTACTTTACATTTGTCCACGTTGAATTTCATCTGCCATTTTTCAGACCATTCGAAAAATTTGTTTAGATATTCCTGTAGTTTTGTCGAGTCCTCTTCAGATTTAATAACACGTCCTACTTTAGTGTCATCAGCAAATTTACTTATGTTGCTGTCTATGCCGATATCGATGTCGTTTATGTATATAATAAATAGTAATGGTCCAAGTACTGAGCCTTGGGGAACTCCACTTGTGACGTTGCTCCAATGGGACTTAGTGCCGTTAATGCTCACTCGCTGTTTCCTGTCCTGTAACTACGCACTAATCCATTTAAGGATGTTACCTTTGATGCCATGTGCTTCTACCTTTCTAATTAGTCTTTCGTGGGGGACTCTGTCGAAGGCTTTGCTAAAGTCGAGATATACCACATCATAATTGTGCTCCTCGTCCACCGATTCGAAAACTGATGAAAAGAATGTTAATAGATTAGTTAGACAAGAACGTCCGCTTGTGAAGCCATGCTGGGAATCATTGATCAATCTGTGCTTCTCCAGGTGATTTCGAATAGAGTTTGAAATGATTGCTTCCAGTAATTTGCCTACTATTGATGTTAGACTGATTGGGCGGTAGTTAGAGGATAGTGATCTATCCCCCTTCTTGCAAATAGGTATTACATTCGCTATCCTCCAGGATTCTGGTACTACACCTGTTTTTAAGGACATGTTAAACAACTTTGCTAAGGGTATACTAAGCTCTTCCTTACATTCCTTTAATACTCTGGCAAATATCTTATCGGGACCAGGTGACTTATTAGGCTTTAGTTTGTCTATTTGCTTACTAACATCATTACAAGTCACTACTATATCGCTTAATTTGTTTTCTTAACTATCTCTGAATAGAGTCGGAGCCTCGGGTATCATGTTTAAATTTTCAGTGGTGAAAACTGTTGAAAAATATTTATTCAAATTATTGCTCATTTCTCCGTCGTTATCAGTGAGCTCGCCGGTATCTGACCGTATTGGTCCAATCTTTTCTCGTGTTTTAGTTTGATGCATTTGGTAGAATCCTTTGGGGTTTGTCTTCGCCTCCATTGCTATCCTTACCTCATTATTCCTCTTGGCTTTCCTTATCTCGGTTTTAACCCTACTCGCCAATATCTTATAATAATCCAGGAGGTAAATTTCGCCACGCTTTATCCTTCTACCTATAGCCTTCCTTTGGCCAATGATGTTCTTTAAATAATTATTTATCCATTTAGGGTCATTGTTGTCTGATCTGAGTTTTTTGCATGGTATGTTCTGCCTTTGTGCATTAAGTAACTCATTATTTAAATTGTCGTGGAACTCGGCAATCTCAGATCTCGTTATCAGGTCCGAGTCATCTGTCAGGTTCACGGACAAGCGCAACACCCCCTCTCTCAGCTGCCTCTTTAAACTGTCAAAGTTTGCCCTTCTGAAATCTGGTACTTCAGTGGAATTTTCCTTACGTCTGCCCTGAAAATCTAACTGGAATCTAATTTCTTTGTGATCTCTGTTTGCAAGTTCGTTCCCTACCTCGACATTGCTAATGAGGTTTTCTCTGTTCGACAGAACTAAATCGAGTATATTATTACCCCGTGTGGGTTCGGTTATATGTTGACTAAGGAAACAGTCCTGGATCGTCTCGAGAAAATCCTCTGATTCTGAGTTACCCGTAAGGTCAGTCCAATCTATTTGGCCAAGGTTAAAGTCGCCTACTATACAGACTTTGTTGTGTATGGAAGCCCTGCGCATTTCATCCCAGATAAGTCGCTCATTGACTCTATCAAGATTGGGAGGTCTATATATTACTCCTGTGATTAATTTTTCCCTACCGTCGCTTAATTCTATCCAAATTGTTTCTGTATTCCGCTCAGTTTTTATTTCCTTATTTATTTCACACTTCAGATTATTCCTAACATAGATTGCTACTCCGCCTCCTTTCCTGGTCTGCCTATCGGTATGGAACAATTTGTAACCCGCAATTTGGTATTCGACCGGCAACCCACGTGAGTCTAGGTTGATCCATGTTTCAGTGAATGCTATTATTTCGATTTTTTCGGTACATACCAAGGCCCTAATATCATCCATTTTGTTTCTCATACTTCTACTGTTTGCGTAGTAGACATTTAAGTTAGTCGTGTTCTGAGTCCTCCCTTTACCTCGTTTAGTTTTAAACTCCCTGTTTAATTTAGTTTTGTCATCATTCCTAACACTATTTCCCTGTAATCTTTTACTTTGTTTACCCGCTCCCACTGCAGTTTCCCCCACTCCCGTGCCCATATGTTCCCCTAGCAGTTTAAAGACTTCGATATCCTTTGAACTGCCCCCTCTAGAGACCCAGCCAGGGTTGCCACCCCATCTCGAGACAAGTGCACCCCATCCCTAGCATAAAGGTCCCTTCTGCCATAGAAGTTGTCCCAATTGTCAATGAATGGGACCGATATTGACTTGCAATATCTGTCAAGACGGTCGTTGACACCAACCGCCCTCTACAACCAGGATACGCTGTCTGTGACCTACCGACTGGACTTAATTAATAACTTAGGCGTTATTCTGGTTTGTATTCTTCCAAGACTCAAAGTACTGTATATCTTTTTTTGTGCTCACGTCCCATCTCCCTCCTTGCCCACTCTCTCATGTACATCTCCCCCCTTGTGCGTGGCCTACGCCTCACACACACACACACACTCTTCTCTGTTGACCTTCCTCTTTGTCCAATTTTGTGCATTCACGTCCTCTGCCTGTACAGTATTTGTTTTACCTGCTTTGTTCTCTCTCTCTCTCTCTCTCTCTCTCTCTCTCTCTCTCTCTCTCTCTCTCTCTCTCTCTCTCTCTCTCTCCAGGTGCTCGCCAGGTACAGTCCATCTAAATTACTCGAGGCTGCCACACTAGTGCAGAATTCCTTGGTATATCACGAACTGCCCTATTAGTGTTTTAAAAATCGTAAGCTTTATCTCCACCGAAAAGACGCATTTAGTATATACTTTGTTTTTTATTTATTTTCTAATTTTAATTCTTTCTCATCTTCTTATTCTTTTCTTCTTAATTTTTTTGCCGTTTTTATCTTATTTCAATGTGATTTTTTTTATGTATTTATCCATTTTTTCTTAGTCTGAGAGCTTCATTGATGGTTTCCTCTCTGTTTTGTTCTTCTTTCGTAGTTATTTTTCTTTCAATTTCTCTAATTCTTCCCTTCTTCTATTTCTCTCTCTTTCTCTCTCAGTCCTTCATTCTATTTCCTTTATTCACTGTGTTTTTTTGTCAGTTAACCTCCTCTTTTATTCCATCCTTCTCTTCCTCTTCCCCACCTTCGTCTTTGCTCCTTCCTGATTTCCTTCTTCCATCTTTCTTCTCCCATACTGATTAACTTTTCTTTCCTCTTCTTTTTCAGTTCCCTTTCTCCTATTACCATTTTTCCTAACCCTGCTTCCTGCTCTTTTTTCCCCATTTCTTTCTCCTTCTCTCTCCTTTCTTCTTCTTGCCGTCTTTTCATCTCCCTTATCTCCTTTCTTCATTTTGCTTTCACCCCATCCTCTTCCTTTTCCATTTTCGTCTCTTTTCTTCAACCCTTTCCTCTCTTCTTTTTTTTTCATTCAACTATTCCTCCACTCCTCTCCCCCCCCCCCTCCTTCCTCATCTTCTCCCCCTCCCTTATGACTCTCCCATCACCTCCTCCCCTGCCATGTCACCAGTCACAGCCTCAAGCTATAGAGTGTAAGGTACTGTACATTCTCTTTTCCTTCGTCACTTCCTCTTCCGTCCCAAGATGATCCACGTTCCTCTGGTCACCTGTCTACCAGTACCTGTTTATCTACCCCAGTCAGGTGGGATTAGAGTACAATTCCTCCTGGTAGTTCAGCCAGGGATGCTGTTGAAGTTTTGGCGTATGAAGATTTTTTTTTAAGTTTAAGTTAAATTGTGTTGGATTATTTATGCAGGCAAGTCATCACGAGGTTGCTAGTCGCTTGTTTTCTGTGTCCAGAGTCCTTCTTTTATAGTCAGTATGGAGCTCACTGTAGTCCACATTTATACTGCAGGTATTATGATCAAAGCTCTGAAGGCAAGGTGTACAGGCAGTCAAATTAATATCGATCACCCTAAGGTCGATGGAATATAGAAAATGAGCGATAACAACCACCTGACGCCGTATACGTTTACAGGTTTCGCACAGTGTTTCATATTGTTACGCACAGCAGAGTAGTCCATACTGTTTGTTGTTGACTGTACATGGCCAGTATATCAGGTAATACAATAATTCCATTGGAGTGTAACTTGCTTAGTGTATAACCTCAGCTTCGCACACACACACACACACACACACACACACACACACACACAACACGGCGTAGAGTAAATATCCTGATACAACTGTTTAACTTAACAACATCTTGTCCACACACAACATTGTGACGTTTATCATGTTAAGCTGGTGAGTCCGCATTAACACCACAGCTCCACCACGAGCACTCATTACCGCCTGGAGTTTTCCTTCACCCCACAAGACCTGCAAGTTGGAGAATATACACCTGGAGAACGTTCGCCCCCCCCTTTCTTTTTGTATTGATTTCATAAATACAAAAATGTTCATGATCAATATTTGATTGGAATCAACTTCCTAAGCGAGGCAACACACTGATAGCTGAGACAGTCCACGACCAATACCAGGGCGGCTGAACATCTTACTTCCCAGGGCCAAGTAAACAGTCCTGCCTATTAATATTATATACTTAATGAAAACACAAGCACTGAAACTGTTTAATGATATAAATCAACTGTTTATTAGGGAGTGTAAGTATGTGTACGAATCATTTTTGTTTTTTATAATTGTTCTCTGTTTTTTATCTATTATAATCATTCCTCAGGCAAGAAACCCTCGTACTACAGGCTGGATGTGGTAACTTCTTCAGGTTAAGTCTCTTCTAAAAAAGATGTAGGTGACGGCTATACTCTCTCTCCTCTACGGCGTGAACTGTGTTACTCCCTCAGTACACGTCACCGCCCCACTAACAAGATCCACCCTTCCACTCCCTTTGTTACTGCCTCTTTGACCAGTCCATCTATAGCCATGTTTCCTACAGTAACGCCACCACGGAACTGTAGCGACATACATTCACTACAGAGGTTAAACTCATTAACACGTTACTTGAGACTTCCAATGAGCCACCACCACCATTAGTTAAGGAAGGCGGTGGTGGTGGCTCGATAGGTGAGGTTAGGTTAGGTTAGGTTAGGTTAGGTTAGGTTGCCGAGAATATGTAGACCGAAACCATATACTATCAAATCCCACTATGGAAATATAAAAATATAAATTTATAAACTATGGTCTAGAAAGCTTAAGAAAAAATCCTCAAAGACGTGAAGTTTGTAGCACTGAAAAATACATAAATGCTTTTGTGACAAGAGTTACCGACATGACCAGCCAGCACACAGAACCAGACACGTAGTTAGTGAGTTACTGAGGCTGTACCCATACCGGAACACTCATCGTGTAAACTGTGTAATAAACCTTTAAAACATAACACTAGAACACTATATATACTGTGACACTATGAAACAGTTTACACCTCCTGGTCTGTTATGTCAATAGTTCTTTATTTACTTCATTAACTTACCAAGACCTCATCTCCCTCCCGTAACATTCTCAGTGTCTTTAATGCCAAGACCTTTCTACCCCAGTCTTGCCAGTAAAGGTATTCAATTAATTAACTACTCTCCACTACCCTCGTTTCTGCCTACACTCATTACTCACTCACTGTTCCTTCCTTCAGTCTCTCCTTACACTTGCCTGCTACACTCACCTTCTTTATAATATGTTGGTTGCTACTTCCCATCGTTTGTGCCTTATATGGAACTCTTCTCAAACACACACACACACACACACACACACAATCAACTGGCAGGTATAACAGAGGCATCAAGGAACGTCTTTATCAAACTGTATGAGGAAAGATGATTTAATGACAAATCTTGCTTCTAGAGAGAGACTTTGTGTGAGTGCAGCTCCATAACGGGAGAGTACTTTGAGGGTTAGAGAGTTGAGTACATACGTGTTCTTGGATTTGTGAGTACGTACGTGATTCTGTGTACTCTGGTTATGTTTTCTTATGTGTGTTTTTGTTTTTGGTATTCGTGTGTAGTGTACTATTGTTTATTATTCTGTATCTTGTATCTCTCAGTAATCATCGTGTTATTCTTTGTTATCTCTTTGTTATCCTCTTCAGATATAATAATTTTTTTAGTTTTCTTTATTATCATTATTTTTCCACCAATATTTTTTCTATTTCCTCACTTTTTCCTCCTTTTTCCTCTCTTCAACATTTTATTTTTTCCTCATAGTAAAGTTCCTCTAGACTGTCATCTCGGGTCCTCTTATGAAACTTCGGCTTCAGTGAAAAAATTCCACCAGACACCGCGATGGTCAGCTGAGGAAGGTGAGGAGAGGGGGGGGGGAGTGTAGGGGGCTGGAAGTTAGGTGATAATGCAGAGGCCGTGAGGAGGAGGGGGGGGGGGAGAAGAGGCCATGGGTTTAAGCAGAAGGTAGGGGGAGATATAGGAAGTTGGGGATGAGAGAACAAATGCTGTGCTAAGTAAGGGATTTTTTAGTCTTGGGGTGAGGGAGAGATAGATATGGGGTGTTAAGAGAGATTTGGGGGATGGGAGTCTGAGGAGGGAGCTGAGAGAGAGACAGAAAATAATCATGTTGCTCTTGGGAGTGAAGGTTGGTGAAGAAAGCCTTGAGGAGGGAACGTCTGAAGCCTTACACGTCCTCGCCTCACACCACGCGGCTGTTCCAAGTCCCAGGAATTCTCAACTGAAGGTCTTCGCCTTCCTGTGGTACTCACCCGACTACTACCACCACCACCACGCTCAACCTTAACTCATTCACCTTCACACAAGATGTTCCGCATTAATGCTGCCATGTGGTCTAAAACTTAATCGGTTCTTAATGTTATTTAGTTTTTAGAGTTCAGTCATAAATAAGTAGTCATTCTTAACGCCAAATAACCGTCGTGTCTTGTCAAAATCCTAACTGTAAAAAGTGTTGTAAATAATTAATCAACAGGTTTGGGTTTTGACGTAAACACACGAAAGGAAAGATTGGCGGACTGTAAATGTATGTTGAATCTTCTTCACTTTAAATAAGAGAGAACTTGAGGGTCAATGTTGTCTGGTCACTCACGCGCGTCTCTATAAGATTGGAAAATTACTTGTTTTCTCGTGTTAACTCACAACATAGGAGACACCTGGGGACCAGAACTAAACAGAGAGTTTCTCCTCCTATGCTATACATCATTGTTAATCCTACTGGAGGGAAGCATGAGAGAAAACCCTGGAATTCATTGGAAAAAAAAGAAACAGTTAACAAGGAATGTGTAGGAGCATTAACTCACCGCCTCTGAAGTAAGTCCCCACTACATCTGCTTCACACCTTTGTCACCACACCTGTCCTCATTCAGATACCTACAACAGTGGACAAAACTTGGTCAAAAAGAAAATAACTTTACAGTACTATAGCGTTAGGTTAGGTTAGGCAAGGTTAGGTTAGGTTAGGTTAGGTTAGGTTAGGTTAGGTGCTAATTACACATGGGTAGATAATTGACGACAAGACATATTAACTAAGGCCGAGTTTATGCCTTTACCTATGGTCGAACACGCGATATATCTCCTGGTTCAGATGACTGGGTCGACCCCTTGGAAGGATCTTCCTGCCAAGTATCAAAATATCCTCACACCCCCTCACCAGTTATTACCTTCACATGTTAACACAGTCCACAGACGTGTAGGAGGAGGACGTGGCCACAGACGTGTAGGAGGAGGACGTGGCCACAGACGTGTAGGAGGAGGACGTGGCCACAGACGTGTAGGAGGAGGACGTGGCCACAGGCGTGTAGGAGGAGGACGTGACCATAGACGTGTAGGAGGTGGACTTGGCCACAGACGTGTAAGAGGCTGACGTGGCCACAGAGGTGTAGGAGGAGGACGTGGCCACAGACGTGCAGGAGGTGGACGTGGCCACAGACGTGTAGGAGGCGGACGTGGCCACAGACGTGTAGGAGGACTTGGCCACAGACGTGTAGGAGGAAGGGCGTGGCCACAGACATGTAGGAGGTGGACTTGGCCACAGACGTGTAGGAGACGTGGCCTCAGACGAGTAGGAGGCGGACGTGGCCACAGACGTGTAGGAGGCGGACGTGGCCATGGGGACGTTGGGTAGATGTTACAATGTATTCCTGGCTGGTATAATTTACACTTACCATCAACAGATAACAATTAACTGAGATAGAACTGTAGTGAGAACTGCCCAGGAATATAAGGGTAATAAAACAGTGCCCAAGTAATATAGAGCAAGTCGAGGAGGAGAGTTCGTTAAAAGCCTCACTCAATAGACACGTGACAGATATCGTAAAATATCGCTATCGGCATTATAACAATATTTAATTCGACTAATTAGGCATGTGTGTTAGTCATTCAACCTCTGATAAAACTAATCATTAACATTTTAACTAATGCGACTGTTAATTTAGATTTTTCCCAAACGAATCATTTATCGCCGAATTAAAGCGAATATTATCATTCATTACGCCCCACCTAACACACTTTATTTCTTACCTGTTGTTTTATCTGTCAAAATATACCTTCCTTGGGGTCTGTTTTATATTAACATCTTGGATAATTCTTCACTATTAATTACCATTTTCCTTAGTGACCTCACTATATATTGACCTCACTTGAGCTTGGTAAGGCAGTAATGTATTTTTGTGATTCCTTTGTGATTTTCTCCTCGTGATTCACCTGCTGTTAGTTCTTAGTTATAGTACAATATTTCACTTTATTTTGGGTATTATTATTGCTCATCCACAACACCTCCCTCCTCCCGCCGTCCTCACACTCTTCACGCTAACTCCCGCTACTCGACATTTGTCCTCATATATCCATCTTATTTCACCTGTATTCTATAAATATCTTACCTCTCCCTCGCCTCCTATTTTTCACCTCCACTTCACCTCATTATTCATTTACACTTAAGCTCTCTTCTCCCTCTCTCCAAGTGCTGAGAATTTCCCCTTCAATTTATTCACATCACTTACTCGTTTACGCGTATTATCCCTCTCTCTCTTACTCATTACTCACCTGCGTGTTCACCCTCTTTAGCCTCTATTGCTCACATTCATTGCCTCCACTTATGTACGTCTTCTAAGTCTGTATTTTTTTTCATAATTATTCATATTTGGGTGAATAAAGACATTTCCAAGGGTCTGATTTATATTGATATAATTAATTAAGTAAATATGATAATACATAACTCTATCTCCCTATACTTATATATATATATATATATATATATATATATATATATATATATATATATATATATATATATATATATATATATATATATATATTACCTCTTACCTCTTCCCCTTTACGTATATTACCCCATTAACTCCACCCCTTTACGTATATTATCCCTTACCTCTTCCCCTTTATGTATATTACCCCATTAACTCCACCCCTTTATGTATATTACCCCTTACCTCTTCCCCTTTATGTATATTACCCCTTTAACTCTACCCCTTTATGTATATTACCCCTTACCTCTACCCCTTTATGCATATTACCCCTTTAACTCGACCCTTTAAAGCACGATATTACGGCCGCCTCCCCCTTCTCACAGGCCAGGTGGTGGTGATAGAGGTGAGGGTGAGGGGAGACTCGCCCTCTGTCACCTGAGTAACCCACACAGGTAATGACCGGGCTCAGGTGACTCCTTACCCACTCAGTGACTCATCTGGGGATTCCTCGCTCACCTAGAGGCTCGTTACTCCCTCACCTGGTGGCTTGTTACTCCCTCACCTGGTGGCTTGTTACTCACCTATTGACTCATAGCTCACCTGGTGACTCATAACTCACCTGGTGACTCATAATTCACCTGGCAACTCATAACTCACCTGGTAACGCATAACTCTCCTGGTGACTCATAACTCACCTGGTGACTCATAACGCACTCAAGTCCCTCGGAGTTTCTGCACCCGAACTCCTCAGTGTTTACTCAACATTCATACTTCCCAAGCTCACCTATGCCTCCCCTACCTGGTCTTCCTCCCTAAATGCCACACAATGTAAACACATAGAAAAAGCGCAAAAGAGGGCATGCAAGATTATTCTCTCCCCTTCCTACTCCACATATCAAGAAGCGCTCAACACACTGACCCTCTCGGCTCGCACTGACCATCACCACGACCTCATCTGCAAATTTGGTGAGAAGCTTCTGCACCACCCTAGATCCCTCGTCCGAGAATTGCTGTTCTACACCACAACCGCATCTAGCCCATACGAGCATGAACTGATCGCTATAAGAACAGCCCAGTCCCAACCATTGTAAAAATTATTAGTAACTTGTAATATACCAGTGTATTCACTTCCAGTCAATCTTACTTTTTGCACTGTCACAATGTTGAGATGCCCTGTATTTTGAGCTTCTCCCCACCTAGTTATTATATATCATTTTTGTATCACTTATGTTACTTATATATTATTTGTAAATCAAGAGACCCATCCCCCTATTATGTAACTGTATATTTTCAGCCTTCCGGTTGCCATGCTCTTTCAATAAACCGTTATTTATTATTATTATTATTATTATTATTATTATTATTATTATTAACTCACCTGGTGACTCATAACTCACCTGGTGTCTCATTACACACATGGTAAAGCAACACGTAGTATCAGTTATTGTTAAAATATGGAACAGCAACATTAGTATGGGTTAAAATCTGTGTAAACAAAGGTAGGCTCATTTAGGTCAAGTTCTTACCTGGCAAAAGTCACGTCTCTCTGACATTAGCTTATGGGTGTACTGAGATATTCTGGTGATAGAGAGTTGTTGTTCTTCGAAGTTATTGACTGGTTAAGAATTGTTAGTCTTTCATTGATTGTTTGTTATGATGAGGGAGTGAAGTTGGAGTGAAGTGAGAGTGAATGAAAGATTTTGTTGTTGTTGTATGGTGGATGTCTGAGGATACCTTAGAATATTTTGCTTCCCTTCCATCTCCTCATCTCAGTGTGGTAGATTGACAACCTCTGCCTATGTCACACAGGGGATGGCTAATCCCCGTAGGAGTCAATTATTGGGAATATTTTCGTGTCTTGTTTCCATTAGCTGTGAGTGACACGTTAAGGAACCCCAGTATTTCTTTATATTCCTCCCTTAATGAGGAGTATTGATATTTGGTGAAGACTAAAATTTTAAGATATTACGAAAACTTTTACCTCGAGAGACAGGAGACCGAGCATTGTGGTGGTAGAGTTATTATTGTTTCTGGTTGATCCTCTTGTATGATTTAAAATGTTTATTCCATTATCTTCAGTTATCGTCAGTTCTTTACGTTTCCCGCCAATGTTTATACGCTGTTGATAAACCGTGAGACCTTATCAACACCTCCCCCCTCCCCCCTCACCAGCTACTCACCACACAATGCGTTACTCATTCCTGTTTCCTCTCCTAACAGTACAATTATGACCGACTTATCAGCCTGGAAATATTCAGAAGTCAAAGGTATGGATAATTAAGGGTTGTCTTATTTAGTAAAGTTATTTATAGCAATACAGTGTGGATAGTGTGGATAGTGTGGATAGTATGGGTAGTGTGGACGGTGTGGTTAGTGTGGACAGTGTGGATAGTGTGGATAATGTTGACAGTGTGGATAGTGTGGCTAGTATGGATAGTGTGGACAGTGTGGGTGGTGTGGATAGTGTGGACAATGTGGATAATGTGGACAGTATGGCTAGTGTGAACAGTGTAGACAATGTGGACAGGGTGGATGGTGTGGACAGTATGGATAGTGTGAACAGTGTAGACAATGTGGACAGGGTGGATGGTGTGGACAGTATGGGTAGTATGGACGGTGTGGATAGTGTGGACAGTGTGGATAGTGTGGATAATGTTGACAGCGTGGACAGTATGGATAGTGTGGACAGTATGAATAGTGTGGACAGTGTGTGGATAGTGTGGATAGTGTGGACAGTATGAATAGTGTGGACAGTATGAATAGTGTGGACAGTGTGTGGATAGTGTGGATAGTGTGGACAGTATGAATAGTGTGGACAGTGTGTGGATAGTGTGGATAGTGTGGACAGTGTGGACAGTATGAATAGTGTGGATAGTGTGGACAGTATGAATAGTGTGGACAGTGTGTGGATAGTGTGGATAGTGTGGACAGTGTGGATAAAGTAAAATAAAGATCATTTCTTCAGTACACCTTAACCTCCTCAGCTGAAAGTTAAATACCCAGTTTGTAGCTGAGTCGACTGTGGGTATCTCTCTCAGTGGCCAACTCATGGGACTCGAACCAACGATTATTGAGATAAGAGTCGAGTGCTATAGCCACTCGGCCACCGTAACCTACACTCACATTAGATACTATACTCAGGCTGAAGCGGTTCGGAGACTCGATAATGCAGTTCGAAATCTCAAGCATATTTTCCAAACTTTTCTTCGTGATTTATTTATCATTATGTATCGCTCGCTTGTATCCGAATTACCATCAGGTTATTATTTTTGGTATGTATTTCTAACCAACTTATATTCTCTTAAACCCCAACGAATGTATAGGAAGAAGAAATTAAAAACTATTCTTCCTCCGGTTCTCTCGTATTGGAGGGACATTTTTTTCTTTTCGATTTTCTCTTATTTTCGAAAGTTCATCCTCCAGGGGCGGTGACCTCCTGATGGAGCTCTTCAGAGTTTTAGTTGTCAGGTTTCACTTCTCCTCCGTCATCAGGTGTGTCTACTGCCTCATTTATTTTACTTCGACATGTGGGATGGGTGTGAGATGTGAGAAGAGGAAGGGGAGAGGTGAGGAAAGGAGGGTTGGAGGACTGGAGGAGGGGAGAGGTGTGGAAGGAACGACTGGGAAAGGTGAGAAGGGGAGGACTGGGAGAGGGGAGGGGGAGGAATGGAAGAGGTGAAGAGGGGAAGACTCTGAAAGAAGGAGAGAAGGGAAGATTTGGAAGATGGAAGGTAGCAAGGGATGAGAGAGGGAAAGAGGGAGAGGAAACAGAGATTATATTGGGGAAGAGATGATGAAAATAGAGAGAACACGGAAAAGAAGAGGTTATATGAGAGAGATTACGAAGAGAAAGGAGAGAGGAAGAAGGAAGAAGAGAAACAAGAAGACAGATTGAAAGCAAAGAGGAAGAACCGAAAGAAAAACAAAAAGAGGACAATAAAGGTGAGAGAAGTAAAGAAAATAACAAGGGAGGTGGAAAGGAAGACGATAAACCCAGTTCGAAAGAGGAAGAGAGATAAAGTGTCAACATTCCTCTCTTATCTGACTGAAGAGAGGAGGAGGAGGAGGAGGAGGAGGAGGTTGTTTGGGAGGAGGGAAAGGGGAGTGATGGTGGAAGACGAGGAGAAGAAGAAAAAAACAGGAAAGGGATAAAAAGTGAGAAGTGGAATAGGAAGAATAGAAAATGAAGGAGGAAGAGGAGGAAGTAGGAGAAAGAGGAGGAAGCATGAGGAAGAAGAAGAGAAAGTATGAAGAGGGAGAGGAAGAAGAAAAAGTGGAAGAAAAGAGAACCCAAAACTATTTATTCAGCCAGATTGTTTACAAATACATATCGTCCATAAACCATTTCATCATTGCAACTTGAGGACCCACCTGAAGATGTGGTCGACGAAGGAAGACGACCACACTAACAGGGGGTTCAAGCCATGAGTCCATCAGGTGAATATATCAAGAGAGTTACAACAATAAAAAAAAAAATCTCATGTGTCTCAATATCGTTTGTAAATTTAGGATTAGATAAACAGTGTTAATCTTGATATCAGTTTTAGAATATTCTGAATCCACTTACCGATGATATATAGTCAAGATATGAAGGGGAGGAGAGGAGAAAGACGGGAGGGAGGGTATAATGGAGGAACAGCGTCGGACATGATGAGACGAGATTGTTGTAAGAGGTAACAGGATGGAACAGGATGGGACGGGATTTTTGTAACGGGTAAGAGCATGGAACAGGATGGGGTGGTTATTCTTACAGAGGGTAACTGGATGGGTGGAGGTGATTGAGTAACACTTTCTAAACAGAGAGTTAAGATAGAGTGAGAGGTGTGTGGTGTAGTGGGAGTGTATGTGTTAGGAGGATAATAGAGAGAGTGTTGGCAGAGGAGGTGTTGGCAGAGGAGGTGTTGGAAGAGGAGGTGTTGGAAGAGGAGGTGTTGGAAGAGGTGGTGTTGGCAGAGGAGGTGTTGGAAGAGGAGGTGTTGGAAGAGGAGGTGTTGGCAGAGGAGGTGTTGGAAGAGGTGGTGTTGGGAGAGGAGGTGTTGGCAGAGGAGGTGTTGGAAGAGGAGGTGTTGGAAGAGGAGGTGTTGGCAGAGGAGGTGTTGGAAGAGGAGGTGTTGGAAGAGGAGGTGTTAGAAGAGGAGGTGTTGGCAGAGGAGGTGTTGGAAGAGGAGGTGTTGGAAGAGGAGGTGTTGGGAGAGGAGGTGTTGGAAGAGGAGGTGTTGGAAGAGGAGGTGTTAGAAGAGGAGGTGTTGGCAGAGGAGGTGTTGGAAGAGGAGGTGTTGGAAGAGGAGGTGTTGGCAGAGGGGGTGTTGGAAGAGGAGGTGTTGGGAGAGGAGGTGTTGGAAGAGGAGGTGTTGGAAGAGGAGGTGTTGGGAGAGGAGGTGTTGGAAGAGGAGGTGTTGGGAGAGGTGGTGGAAGAAGAGGTGTTGGCAAAGGAGGTGTTGGAAGAGGAGGTGTTGGAAGAGAGGTGTTGGAAGAGGTGTTGGAAGAGGTGTTGGAAGAGGAGGTGTTGGAAGAGGAGGTGTTGGAAAGGAGGTGTTGGAAGAGGTGTTGGAAGAAGAGGTGTTGGGAGAGGGGGTGTTGGAAGAGGAGGTGTTGGAAGAGGAGGTGTTGGAAGTGGGGGTGTTGGAAGAGGAGGTGTTGGGAGAGGAGGTGTTGGGAGAGGAGGTGTTGGAAGAGGTGTTGGAAGAGGAGGTGTTGGAAGAGGAAGTGTTGGGAGAGGAGGTGTTGGAAGAGGAGGTGTTGGCAGAGGAGGTGTTGGAAGAGGAGGTGTTGGAAGAGGAGGTGTTGGGAGAGGAGGTGTTGGAAGAGGAGGTGTTGGGAGAGGAGGTGTTGGAAGAGGAGGTGTTGGGAGAGGAGGTGTTGGAAGAGGAGGTGTTGGAAGAGGAGGTGTTGGAAGAGGAGGTGTTGGGAGAGGAGGTGTTGGAAGAGGAGGTGTTGGGAGAGGAGGTGTTGGAAGAGGAGGTGTTGGGAGAGGAGGTGTTGGAAGAGGAGGTGTTGGAAGAGGGGGTGTTGGCAGAGGAGGTGTTGGAAGAGGAGGTGTTGGAAGAGGAGGTGTTGGGAGAGGAGGTGTTGGAAGAGGAGGTGTTGGAAGAGGAGGTGTTGGAAGAGGAGGTGTTGGGAGAGGAGGTGTTGGAAGAGGAGGTGTTGGGAGAGGAGGTGTTGGAAGAGGAGGTGTTTCGAGAGGAGGTGTTGGAAGAGGTGTTGGAAGAGGGGGTGTTGGAAGAGGAGGTGTTGGAAGAGGTGTTGATAAAGGTAGTATCGAAAAAAATTACATGTTTAAAGTGGGAACTGTTGTCAGAGGGAATGTTGGAAGCAGGAGCGAGTTGGAAGAAGGGGAAAGTGCTTGTAATAATCATTGTTGTCAAGGATGGTGAAACACGGGTAAAGGGGAGGTGATAGGGAGACACAGTTCCCCTCACTAGCAATAAAGAGGGAAGCTAGTAAGAGAGAGAGAGAGAGAGAGAGAGAGAGAGAGAGAGAGAGAGAGAGAGAGAGAGAGTTCCCCTCACTGGCAATGGGAAGAGATCTCGATGTTTAGGGAGGGTGAAAGAATGTTGTGAGGGAGCGAATCTGGAATGGGAAAATATGTGTGTGTGTGTGTGTGTGTGTGTGTGTGTGTGTGTGTGTGTGTGTGTTAGATAAAATACAGAGTAACACCTGAAAAGAATATTAGATAACTAGTGAATGAAATGTAAACACTAATTTAAGGACGTCATCTCAAGGGTTCACATTAGCATAATACTGATTTAGAAAGCTGTTCTTCTATGTGTGTCCTTACAGGAGACGATAATAGGCTGTAGTGGAAACCGTAAATCACTAGTACCACGTCAACTATGAGTCTTTAGAGTGACTCCTAAACAATGTAAACAATTTCACCTGGTGGACGACAGGAATATTTGTAACTCCGTAATCCAGGTGAAATATTTGTACAAGGAGTCACCGTCAAAGATCACAGTTGACATGACGCTAGTTGTTTAGAGGGGGCCATAGACACACTGCTTATGTCTCCTGGCACACACACACACACACACACACACACACACACACACACACACACACACACACACACACACACAGAGCAATATCAGGCCATCACTAACCACATAAAATAACTTACAATATAATAACATAATTGAGAATAAAATGTCAACAAAGCCTTCAAGATATACGAATCATATTTTAGGGGAATTTGACAATGAAGAATTATATCAAACACGATAATTAACTGGAGGAGACTTTTTGACATCGTGTGTGAGGAGAGACGAGGAGGGTGAAAGAAGACGTAAAACAGGAGGAGAGGAAGGATAAGATGGAAGGGAGGCATAAACGAAGCAGAAAATACATGAGGGGAAAGGCGAGGGAAGGAAAGAGTAAGGGGAGGTGGAAGAGGGAAGAGGGGAGGGAAGTGGAGAGTATTTGGGGAGGAGAGAGGAGAGTCGAGGGTAGGAGAGGTAGAGGGGAGAGTCGAGGGTAGGAGAGGTAGAAGGGAGAGGCGAGGGTAGGAGAGGTAGAGGGGAGAGGCGAGGGTAGGAGAGGTAGAGGGGAGAGGCGAGGGTAGGAGAGGTAGAGGGGAGAGGCGAGGGTAGGAGAGGTAGAGGGGAGAGGCGAGGGTAGGAGAGGTAGAGGGGAGAGGCGAGGGTAGGAGATGTAGAGGGAAGAGGCGAGGGTAGGAGATGTAGAGGGGAGAGGCGAGGGTAGGAGATGTAGAGGGGAGAGGCGAGGTAAAGGAGAGAAGGGGAAACCAATGAGGTTTTTAAACTCTCGTTAACTACCATACTCTTGTTACCCTCACGCTCGACGGGTATATATAAGCCTTCACAGCTTCAATAAAGCACACACACACACACACACACACACACACAGTACCTGGTCGTCATACATACTACTAAAACTTCTAATAACGGAAATATATAGAAATTAATAATACATAAAACGATATAGGTCTATATACACAAATGTTTATATAAACAATATATAAACTACTTATAAATCAATGTTGTATAAAAAGCTATACATAATGGTGTAAAAGCTGTATTATAATGGTTTATTGATACTGAATAACTTTACATCATTATTAACAATATACATAATAATAATACCAAAATACAGAATGAACTAAAGCCGGTAATGCCAACCGTTAAATAATAAACAAGGTTCATACAAAACAAACTGTACTCCAAGGCCTGTGTAAAGTTAGCCCACTAAGTCCCAGACAAGACTAATTCTTAAACAAACTATTACACTTAAGCCGTCGTTCTTGGTGTTGAGAGTAGTCCAGGAGGGGAGAGATGGATGTTCCCGGCCTTTAAGACTCATAAGTATATTCACAACACACTGTTTCTTTCTTGCCTCTCAAAACATATAGAAAAAAGCCTTAACTCTCCGTCCATTTACCATCTCAGGAGTAACTTGATGTGTTGGTGGTGGTGTGATGGTGATGATGGTGTGTTGGTGGTGATGGTGGTGTATTGGTGGTGATGGTGTGTTGGTGGTGATGGTGGTGTGTTGGTGGTGATGGTGTGTTGGTGGTGATGGTGGTGTGTTAGTGGTGTGTTGGTGGTGATGGTGTGTTGGTGGTGATGGTGTGTTGGTGGTGATGGTGGTGTGTTGGTGGTGATGGTGGTGTGTTGGTGGTGATGGTGTGTTGGTGGTGATGGTGGTGGTGTGATGGTGGTGTGTTGGTGGTGATGGTGGTGTGTTGATGGTGATGGTGGTGTGTTGGTGGTGATGGTGGTGTATTGGTGGTGATGGTGGTGTGTCGGTGGTGATGGTGTGTTGGTGGTGTATTGGTGGTGGTGTGTTGGTGATGACGGTGTGTTGGTGTTGGTGTGTTGGTGGTGATGGTGGTGTGTTGGTGGTGATGGTGGTGTGTTGGTGGTGATGGTGGTGTGTTAGTGGTGATGGTGGTGTGTTGGTGGTGATGGTGGTGTGTTGGTGGTGATGGTGTGTTGGTGGTGATTGTGGTGGTGTGTTGGTGGTGATGGTGGTGTGTTGGTAGTGATGGTGGTGTATTGGTGGTGATGGTGGTGTATTGGTGGTGATGGTGTGTTGGTGGTGTATTGGTGGTGGTGTGTTGGTGGTGACGGTGTGTTGGTGGTGGTGTGTTGGTGATGACGGTGTGTTGGTGATGACGGTGTGTTGGTGGTGGTGTGTTGGTGGTGATGGTGGTGTGTTGGTGATGGTGGTGTGTTGGTGGTGATGGTGGTGTGTTGGTGGTGATGGTGGTGTGTTGGTGGTGGTGGTGGTGTGTTGGTGGTGATGGTGGTGTGTTGGTGGTGATGGTGTGTTGGTGGTGATGGTGTGTTGGTGATGACGGTGTGTTGGTGGTGGTGCGTTGGTGATGACAGTGTGTTGGTGGTGGTGTGTTGGTGATGGTGGTGTGTTGGTGGTAATGGTGGTGTGTTGGTGGTGATAGTGTGTTGGTGGTGATGGTGTGTTGGTGGTGATGGTGTGTTGGTGGTGATGGTGGTGTGTTGGTGGTGATGGTGTGTTGGTGATGATGGTGTGTTGGTGGTGATGGTGTGTTGGTGGAGATAGTGTGTTGGTGGTGATGGTGTGTTGGTGATGATGGTGTGTTGGTGGAGATAGTGTGTTGGTGGTGATGGTGTGTTGATGATGATGGTTGGTTTGTTGGTGGTGATAGTGTGTTGGTGGTGATGGTGGTGTGTTGGTGGTGATGGTGGTGTGTTGGTGGTGATAGTGTGTTGGTGGTGATGGTGTGTTGGTGATGATGGTGTGTTGGTGGTGATGGTGGTGTGTTGGTGGTGATAGGGTGTTGGTGGTGATGGTGGTGTGTTGGTGGTGATGGTGTGTTGATGATGATGGTGTGTTGGTGGTGATAGTGTGTTGGTGGTGATGGTGTGTTGGTGGTGATAGTGTGTTGGTGGTGATGGTGGTGTGTTGGTGGTGATAGTGTGTTTGTGGTGATGGTGTGTTGGTGGTGATAGTGTGTTGGTGATGATGGTGTGTTGGTGATGATGGTGGTGTGTTGGTGGTGATGATGGTGTGTTGGTGGTGATAGTGTGTTGGTGGTGATGGTGTGTTGGTGGTGATAGTGTGTTGGTGGTGATGGTGTTTTGGTGATGATGGTGGTGTGTTGGTGGTGATGGTGTGTTGGTGGTGATAGTGTGTTGGTGGTGATGGTGGTGTGTTGGTGGTGATAGTGTGTTGGTGGTGATGGTGGTGTGTTGGTGGTGATAGTGTGTTGGTGGTGATGGTGTGTTGGTGATGATGGTATGTTGGTGATGATGGTGTGTTGGTGGTGATGGTGTGTTGGTGATGATGGTGTGTTGGTGATGATGGTGTGTTGGTGGTGATGGTGTGTTGGTGATGATGGTGTGTTGGTGGTGATGGTGTGTTGGTGATGATGGTATGTTGGTGATGATGGTGTGTTGGTGGTGATGGTGTGTTGGTGATGATGGTGTGTTGGTGGTGATGGTGGTAACAATAAATAACAATAATTTCCCAAATAATTTTTCTAGCCAGTAAATTTTTCATAAAATCATTTATTAAACCACATCAATTGTTCCTCCTAAAACAAGCTAGACCCACAGCTAATTTATAAAAAAAAATATGTATTCCCCAGAAAATAAGTTAAGCTCAGTTAATTTCACGTCCAAAAATGGGGGAAATACAAAAATACATCAATTACACCTACGAAAATAGGTTAACTAACAGGCAATTTCTAAAGGCATTACCTGAACCTATTTCAACACGAGGGGCGCCAACCAAGAGTAGTATTTTTTCTCCCACAAGTGCTAACCTGAGCTAGTTTCCGTGTGGGTGGTGCAGGGGTGACGCGGAGTAAGTAAGTGTCGCCTCACTGTCACGGGGAAGCTGATCTGCCGTCACTAAAACCCACCAGGTAAAGGCTATCCGTGTCTCTGCTACCTCCTCTCTCTCTATATATATATATTTTTCTCTTTCTCTCTCTATATATATATATTTTTATCTTTTTCTCTCTCTCTTTCTCTTTCACTCTCTCTCTCTCTTTCTCTCTCTATCTCTCTACTTCCCACTATCTCTTCCAATCGTCTATCGGCCCCTTCATTCTTTTCGTGTTTTTTTCCTCACTTTCGGTACTTTGTGGCCACGGTAACTAATGTCCTCACTGACACGCCGTCATGGAGGCTCTGTCTTAGTGAATGTTACGTGAAAACTTCAAAGTGTGGGTTCTGATTCTCAATGATTCGTACGGTTTTTTTTTAACATTGGATAAGAAAACGTAGAGAGTTATGACTGTCTGATTTTGCTTATGATGGCATTTTAGCAGCTATTGTTGTAAAGTACCTTAAGGGAAGCATTGATATTCATTCTCAAATCTTCAGTTAAGGGAAAAATTAACTTACTAATCATTGGTATTACAGACACTGGGATAGGTTACGGAAAAAGTAGCAGCATAATTTTTTTTCCTGATCTAGAAATATGTAACAAATATGCAAAAAGAAAGTCTTTTTTTTTTATGACCAAGAATTTCACGGTATTCGGAAGAGAGTAACCCAAATGTTTCAAACTGTTAGCCGTGGCTGTTATAAGAGCAAATTAGAGTCAGGTGGAGGCAACAGTAAGTAATCCTGGAGTCAGCCTTCAACAAGAAAAGTCACACTATATCCTCACTTTTAATATCATTCTGTAATGGGTGAAGTTTAAACATGTAATTTGGTCTGGTGATAAAGTCCTCTGTGCTCTGCTTTACGTAAGACAAGCTAGAAACAACACTGTATTAGACTATATTACTTCTGCAGCAAATAACCTCCTCACAGAGTCCCAGATTGTTTACAAATCAAGGAGATCAAGTGAGAGTTTCTTGCTGTGTCTCACCGCCAACATATGCACTTCCTTTGATGAAAAGTTGTACACAGTAGGAGCCTTCTAACAACCTTAGGATACTGTTAACCACCCTGTTATTATCAACACTGGAGCGCTATGACGTCAGTGGCTTAACTATCTTACGGTTCTCGTTTTATCTAACAAAGAGTATGAGTCTCTACCTTAAGGGGCAACTCTAGGGAGGGGCTGCTTCACTAAGTAACACCCAAAGGTTTTATATTAAGGAGACAATTTCACGCCCAAATAACTCATGAACTTAGCAACCCTTTTTTATTGTAATTGAGAAATGTGAGTTAAGTGAAATATTGCCCGACACTTGGCCTCAGTTATCGTGACGTCGTCAGGAGAAGATTATCTCTGGGGAGGATATTAATCTATAATATCATTGGTCATGTGATAGAGACAACCAGAAAACAGTTATTCAAATCAAGAAAAAATACAAAGATGCTACCAAATTTCAGTGATACTATGATTTTTTGTTTCCGTATACAAATTTGACAATTACCAAAGTGAAGATACATTAATTATTATACTGTAGGGGCCGCGGGCGATCATTGGATAGTTACCGGTTTACTGTCATCACCTCAAGTAGTTATCATGAATCAAAATTTTGACATGCAATTGTACATAAGCAACTGAACTGACTTAAGATCAACGTTGCAGTGGCGAAGTGGAAAACACACTCTCCTCTTGTCCTAAGGGTAGCTGGTTCACACCCAGGCCACCCTTACTTGACCAAGCTGTAAATATTACTAGTTGTGGAATGAAGGTGGCAGAAAGCAGTGCCGGTCGCCTTGCTTTCTAAACTTAGTATTGAGCTCGTTGTGTCTCTTAATGGGCCATGAAGCCTATAGGAACCACCTTCACATTTCACTAAGGATTTTATTTGTTTTAAGCTCTTTTAAAATAGCCCTAAAATTCTTAAGAAACTCTTAAAATCTACTTAAAATAAATAGTACTCCCCCCTTCCTCTCATAAATTTTTGACCCACGTGTTCTGTCAGTAGGAGCAGCACTATCTACGTCTCTTACACCACACAGGCTAGGGCACGACTCCCATGGTCTATCACTCCAACACTCACAACCCACAAATCCACAACTCTCACTGGTAAAAGGTAATACCGCGTGAGGGCAACACTGGCCCCATAACTGTTGCCAGTGTTTGTTTATGGAGTTCATTATTCTTGTAGGTCTTTTGTTATTAGCGCTTAGGGTGTGTTACTGTCGTGGTTCTGGCAATAAGAGGGAAGGATAACGGTTTTTCTTGGATTGTTTTTTTTTACTGAAGGTTTAATATACGTTGATAATATATAAATATCCAGGTGAATATCGCAACTCTACTGTAATTCAAAGTTTCGAGTGGAATGAGAGATGTGTGATGGAGAAGCGCAAAGTCTCAGGTTTCCAAACAGTTTTTCATATATTCAAAATAATTTTCAGGGTAGAGAAACTTACTTTAGGACCGTCGCCTTCCTGCTGATCTTGTTTACACCTCCGCTGCCTCACAAGAATAACATTCACCATCTTGTTTATCTTGAGCAAACGCCACTGCAAGCAGCTCAGCTCCGCCACCAACCTAGATAATTTCCCGACTTTCGTTGTTGTTTTTCCTGAATTATCTATTATTCTATTTTCTTTTTAAACAAGCAAGTATTGTGCTTTACGTTCCTATGTTATTAAATCACTAATTTAAAAACGGATATAAAAGAGGTGCCTGATAATGTTATTGTCACTCGCTTAACACTGACCAAAAAACTGATGGCGGAAAATATATAACTCTTAACTTTCTCTCTGATTTGCTTACTGGTTGAGGAAATTTGTCACTCATTCATTCGGTCACTCAAAGGTGGAGAAAAGTTATTTGGAAGACAAATTAATTTCTTTGTTTTATCACAAAGTACTTAGTTTCCTTCAGCTTTACAGGTGATTTGAAAACAACAACAAATAAAATATTTCAGCGCTGCGACTTACCAAGATATTGATTGAATAATTAAGATTCACTTACCGTCCCGTCGACCAGAGCCCAGGAACAACACCACGCCAGTATGACATGAAGAAGGAATTAATGTAATATACAGTACACTCACGGATGTCGGCACAAATTTCTTCAGAGTGGAAACTGTCAAACAGCGGAGCGTTAACGCGATACTGTGTACATAACTGCCCCGTCCCTCTACGTGCAAACATACACGTGAGGGTTTTTTGTGTTGTGTGTTTATACCCCTCCTGTTATGAAAACACACACACACACACACACACACACACACACTCCAGGTTGTGGACTCCACCAAACTCCTCGGCATCACTAAAGCTAAAAATCTGAGCTGGAAAGCACACGTCAGTACAACCGTCAAATCTTCCAGCTATCGTCTCCATATCTTTCGTCGTCTCAAGTCCCTCGGAGTTCCTGTGTTTGAGCTGTTGAAGGTTTACACAATATTCATACTTCCTGAGTTCATCTATGCTTCCCCTGCCTGGTCTTCTTCCTTAATTGCTGCCCAACGAGGACTCCTAAAAGAGGTGCAGAGGAGGGCGTGCAAGACTACACTCTCTCCCTCCTACACCACATATGAGGAGGCGCTAGGTATACTGACCCTCTCGGCTCTCTCTGATCATCATCATAACCGCCACCGTCTCCGGCTACCACCCGAGCTTGCTGTTGACACCATAACCGTGTCCTGCTCCAGCAACCACGCACTGATCGCTACAAGAACAGCCCAGTGTCAACCAGTGTAAACCTCATCAACAACTCAGAGATAGCGTGTGTGTGTGTTCACTTCTTGCCAATCTCACTTCTGTATTGTAACTGTGCTGCAATTCCTTGTTGACCCCCCCCCCTCCAATGTCATTACATACTGAGTACAGTTTATGTCCTTCAGGCTGTTGTATTTGTCATTAAAACGTTAATTATTATTATTATTATTATTATTACTATTAAACACACACACACACACACACACACACACACACACCAGCTGGTCCGCCCGTCAGAGCTATTGCTTACTTTCGTCACTTTTATCACCGACATCATCTGACTTATCCCTCGACGACGTATTATAGCTCACCCTTAAGTCACACTCCAGACTTGAGACCATACTAGAATACACTTCATGTTAGGAATGGTTCTCATACTGTACCAAGATTACGATGTTTGTTTACAAGGAACCATAGATCACAGGGACTTACTCTCCTGATTACCGCACCTGGTAAAGAGCTGGGCGGTGTTGTCCTACTGAGCCTTTGAGGAGGAGCTGAGGAAATTGTGTTAAGTTCACGATATTACTGTAATCACCAGAGTTAAATGGGCGCCAGTATAAATAGACCCCACCTAACCTAACCTAACCTAACCAATTTTCTTTCCGAGTTTCCTGTACATTTAAAATAATACGCCAAATGCCTCCAAAATCTCAGTAAATTCTAAAATCCCGAGGGAGGGGAGGGGGGAGCGGGGATAAAATGGAGGAGTCTTCAGAAATCTTTAGAATGCTTCGAAAATTCTTCCAAATTTTCACACGGGTCCTAGGAAAGAGGGGTGGGTGCTGGGGGTTGGTCAAGAGCCATCGGATGTATTTATAAAAGCTTTTAAGACTTTTCTATAAATCCTCCCACCGACCTCTGCGGAGCTCTCGCCAGTTCTCGCTCACTTTTAGGGCTTCAACAAACTGCTCCCTACTCTGGTTAAGCGGAGGACCTAAGGTGAGGGGAGGCAATGGGTAATAAATGTCTCTCACGCCTGTCAGTCTCTCCTGAGAACCAGTTCCTCTATCTCCCTCCCTCCAGTCCTCTGTCTCTCCCCCTCCTCCACCTCTATCTCTCCTTCCCCTCCGTTTTCTTCCTCCTTCGTTTCCCTCTACTCCATTAACCCCCTTCCGCTCTATCCCGCCTCCTCTTCTCCCTCCCCTATCCCTCATCCTCCTCTTCTGGCCCCCTCTCCCTTTATCCCTTCTCCTCTTCTTCCTCATCCTCTACCTCCCTGCCCTCTTCTGTTTCCTTCTCCCTCTATTCCCCTTCTCTATACATCAACTCCTCTTCCTCCTCCTCCTCTTCCACCTCTTCCACCTCTTCCTCCTCCTCCTTCTCTTCCACCTCTTCCACCTCTTCCTCCTCATCATCACCTCTATACCCTTACTCCATCTTCCTGTGTCTCAATATTATCTCTCCTCTACTGCCTCCCATATGCACTCCTTCCCACACCTCCAACGCCAAACAGCTCTCTCTCTCTCTCTCTCTCTCTCTCTCTCTCATTGTCACTGCATTACCGTCTTTCCGCAAATGGGGATTACCCTCTAATGGCTTTCTTGGTCAAAACAGTGTTGAATCGATTGTCTGTCTGTGTCTGTCTCTTTCTCTGTCTATTTGTCTGTCTTAATGCGTGTTGGTTTACGGGAATATTTATCTATCTATCTATCTATCTATTCCCCCCTATTCCCAGTTCCTATCTTCCACCAGCGCTTTTTCTCTAAGCCCATGTACCTCTTCCTCCCTATCCACCCCCAACTATCCCATGCCTCGGCCTCCTGCCACGTGACCTCTTTCCCCCTCCCCCCCCATGTCTGGTGCCTCTTCCCTCCCCGTCACACCCCTCTTCCCTCCCCGTCACACCTCTCTTCCCTCCCCCTCACACCCCTCTTCCCTCCCCCTCACACCCCTCTTCCCTCCCCCCTCACACCCCTCTTCCCTCCCCACTCACACCCATCTTCCCTCCCCCCTCACACCCCTCTTCCGCCCTCTAACACCCCTCTACCTTTTCTTACTCCCTTCTTTCCCTTCTTCAATCCCTACCGCCACCTCCACTATCGTTCAAACCCAAGTTCCATATCCATCTCCTTCCCTCCCTTCATCCCTCCCTCCGTCTCTCTCTCCCTCCCTCCCTTCCCCTATTCCCCCTTTCCTCCCTCCCTCTCTCTCTCTCCCTCCCTTTTTTTATTTATGTCATTGGATAGAGAAAGGAGGGGTGAAAGAAGTTTTTTCAGTTTAACAAATTTATTGACAAGGCTTGTAGTACAGCTTGCCTATTCTGGGTAATTCAGTCAGGTCTTGACACTGAGGGTGGCATCACTTCTCACTGCCACGCAGGACAAAGGTTCATACACAAAGAATTACAGCATATTCATGAACAGCTATATATATAGAGGTCAGATTCATGTGGGTAATGTCACTGTTCACTGCCATGCAGGACAGAGGTTCGTACACAAAGAAATACATCATATTCATTAGCAGTATATATAGGTCAGAGTCATATGGGTGATGTCACCGTTCGCTGACCATGCAAGACAGCGGTTCACATACATTGGAGTCATATTCTAATTGAAGACTAATCAGTGTGGGCTATCAAATTTGGGATAAACAGCAAGAATGTCCTCAAGCACCCCCGATTCAATGTAGTAATTACATAGTTCAAGATACAATAAGCCAGGTGGCCTGAAGTCTTTGACAGTGTCACATTCAATAATATAGTGTTCAAGTGTATGCTTTAAAGGTTTATCACAAAGTTTACATGTTGAGTGTCCCGGTATGGGTACAGAGTTACTAACCTGCCAAATGTGTCTGTAAAAGAAGATTAGAGGTGGGGGAAGGAAGTTATAGTTCGAAAATTGAAGAAATTTAGGAGGAGGTAAGAGGGGGCGGGCTGACCACCTAGCTTAGGCAATGGTGTGTTTGGGTTGTGTCATGGGTTAGTTACTGTCTGTCGGTACAGGCACTAGACATTTCATATTCCGTCGACCCTACTGGCGGATGCTGGTCTAGGGAGGTTGTCTATTGCCTCCTTCCCTCCCGCCCCTACACTCTCCACTCCCTCTGCTCCACACCTCCTGCCCCCTCCCCCCTCTGCCCCACACCTCTCCACCCTTTACTGCACATCCCCCAACCTTCTCTCCCTTTACTCCACACCCCTCCTTCCATCTCTCCCACTCTTTAACAACCCTCCTCCTTCCATCCATTCCCTCCCTTTAATAACCCCCCTCCCTCCATCCCTCCCTCCCTCTAACAACCCTCCTCCCTCCATCCCTCCCTCCCTCTAACAACCCTCCTCCCTCCATCCCTCCCTCCCTTTAACAACCCTCCTCCCTCCATCTCTCCCTCCCTCTAACAACCCTCCATCCCTCCCTCCCTTTAACAACCCTCCATCCCTCCATCTAATGCCCCCTTCTCCTCCCCTCCCTGGACTAATGAGAGCCAGAAGGGGCCAACACAACACACACGTGGACCTCCCCCCCCCACAAGAGGTTTCCTTCACCTCAAAATATGGAGAACATCTGTGACCATCCCTGACTGATCCACCTCCACAGGAAGTTTCAGACACATGGCAAAAAAAAAGATTTATTTATTTTTTATTTATTTGTTTATTTGTTCAGTCAGTCAGTCAGTCAGTCGGTCAGTCAGTCAGTCAGTCAGTCAGTCTCGCCAGGTTATTCAAAACTCTCCCAGTTATTACAATCACTTTATTACCAACATCACCGCCCGCCTATCACTATCACCATCATCACCCGCCTATCACTATCACCATCACCACCCGCCTATCACTATCACCATCACCACCCGCCTATCACTATCACCATCACCACCCGCCTATCACTATCACCATCACCACCCGCCTATCACTATCACCATCACCACCCACCTATCACTATCACCATCACCACCCACCTATCACCATCACCACCCACCTATCACTATCACCACCCACCTATCACTATCACCATCACCACCCACCTATCACTATCACCATCATCACCCACCTATCACTATCACCATCACCACCCACCTATCACTGTCACCATCATCACCCACCTATCACTATCACCATCACCACCCACCTATCACTATCACCATCACCACCCACCTATCACCATCACCACCCACCTATCACTATCACCACCCACCTATCACTATCACCACCCACCTATCACTATCACCATCACCACCCACCTATCACTATCACCATCATCACCCACCTATCACTATCACCATCACCACCCACCTATCACTATCACCATCACCACCCACCTATCACTATCACCACCCACCTATCACTTCACCATCACCACCCGCCTATCACTATCACCATCACCACCCACCTATCACTATCACCATCACCACCCGCCTATCACTATCACCATCACCACCCACCTATCACTATCACCATCATCACCCACCTATCACTATCACCATCACCACCCACCTATCACTATCACCACCCACCTATCACTTCACCATCACCACCCGCCTATCACTATCACCATCACCACCCACCTATCACTTCACCATCACCACCCGCCTATCACTTACCACCTACTACTACCTACCTATTACCATCACCACCCACCTATCACTATCACCACCACTACCCACCTACCACCACCACCACCCACCTACCACCACCACCACCCACCTACCACCACCACTACCCACCTACCACCACCACTACCCACCTACCACCACCACCACTCACCTACCACCACCACCACCCACCTACCACCACCACTACCCACTACCACCACCTCCCACAACACTGCCCCCGTAGTAACCATCAGCTCTTATGAGAAGATCGAATTCATCCTTAAATGGGTCATGTTACATAGGAGCCCCCCCCCCCTCCAGGGAGACTAGGGGGGGGGGCTCTAGGTGAATGGGGGGGGGGGGGTTACGTCCCTCTCAGTTTCCAAGCCACATCTCCGTTTATTGTCTTCCGTAAATCTCTTCTCTCTCTCTGAACAAGGGAAAAGAGAGAGAGAGAGAGCAAATTGTTGATAATACTAACTTATATTAGGAGTGTAGTAGTGGTGGTCGTAGTGGTGATAATTAATGGTGGTAATGGTGGTGTTACTAGTTCGTGAAGATCATTGTATCGGTGGTGATGGTGGTGGTGGTATTTGTGGTGGTAGTATGTGCTTGGTGTGTTGATTGTGGTACTAAAGCCGACAACAGTTGCAGATATTGACTATGAGGCTACAGTCACTGAATGCTGCATAGATCTGCGGCTCAACTAACTCAACACAGATAGGATAGCTACTTATGTATTAGGATATTTAATATTAAGGTAATAAAATGGCGGCGAAGGTGTGGCTATTGGGGGAGGCTGGAGGCCACGTATATATATATAAAAAGTAGCAGTAGTATTGGTGGAGATGGTGGTGGTAGTAGTACTGGTAGTAATGGTAGTAGTACTGGTGGTGATGGTAGTAGTACTGGTGGCGATGGTAGTAGTACTGGTAGTCATGGTGGTAGTACTGGTGGTGTGGTAGTAGTACTGGTGGTAATGGCAGTAGTACTGGTGGTGATGGTAGTAGTACTGGTGGTGATGGTAGTAGTACTGGTGGTGATGGTGGTAGTACTGGTGGTGATGGTGGTAGTAGTACTGGTGGTAATGGTAGTAGTACTGGTGGTGATGGTAGTAGTACTGGTGGTGATGGTAGTAGTACTGGTGGTGATTGTGGTAGTAGTACTGGTGGTAATGGTAGTAGTACTGGTGGTAATGGTAATAGTACTGGTGGTGATGGTAGTAGTACTGGTGGTGATGGTGGTAGTACTGGTGGTGATGGTGGTAGTAGTACTGGTGGTAATGGAAGTAGTACTGGTGTTGATGGTAGTAGTACTGGTGGTGATGGTAGTAGTATTGGTGGTGATGGTAGTAGTACTGGTGGTGATGGTGGTAGTACTGGTGGTGATGGTAGTAGCACTGGTAGTGATGGTAGTAGCACTGGTGGTGATGGTGGTAGTACTGGTGGTGATGGTGGTAGTACTGGTGGTAATGGTAGTAGTACTGGTGGTGATGGTGGTAGTACTCTATTCAGAGATAGTGAAGAAAACAAATTAAGTGAGATAGTAGTGACTAGTAACGATGTTAGTAAGCAAATAGACAAACTAAAGCCTAATAAGTCACCTGGTCCCGATGAGATATTTGCCAGAGTATTAAAGGAATGTAAGGAAGAGCTTAGTATGCCCTTAGCAAAGTTGTTTAACATGTCCTTAAAAACAGGTGTAGTACCAGAATCCTGGAGGATAGCGAATGTAATACCGATCTTCAAGAAGGGGGATAGATCACTATCCTCTAACTACCGCCCAATCAGTCTAACATCAATAGTAGGCAAATTACTGGAAGCAATCATTTCAAACTCTATTCGAAATCACCTGGAGAAGCACAGATTGATCAATGATTCCCAGCATGGCTTCACAAGCGGACGTTCTTGCCTAACTAATCTATTAACATTCTTTTCATCCGTTTTCGAATCAGTGGACGAGGGGCACAATTATGATGTGGTATATCTCGACTTTAGCAAAGCCTTCGACAGAGTACCCCACGAAAGACTAATTAGAAAGGTAGAAGCTCATGGCATCAAAGGTGACATCCTTAAATGGATTAGGGCGTGGTTACAGGACAGGAAACAGCGAGTGAGCATTAACGGCACTAAGTCCCATTGGAGCAACGTCACAAGTGGAGTTCCCCAAGGCTCAGTACTTGGACCATTATTGTTTATTATATACATAAACGACATAGATATCGGCATAGACAGCAACATAAGCAAATTTGCTGATGATACTAAAATAGGACGTGTTATCAAATCTGACGAGGACTCGGCAAAAGTACAGGAGGATCTAAACAAATTTTTCGAATGGTCTGAAAAATGGCAGATGATATTCAACATTGACAAATGTAAAGTACTCAGTTTTGGAAATGTAAACAGGGAAACCAGATACCAGATGAACAACGATGCCATAGAGAAATCCGACTGCGAGAGAGATTTAGGGGTAATGATAAGTAGGAACCTTAAGCCAAGTAAACAATGTGTTTTTGCTCGTAACAAGGCTAATAAAGTACTTGGGTTCATACAAAGGAGTGTTAGTTACAAGACTAGCGAGGTCATCCTAAAACTGTATCTTGCTCTTGTGAGACCACACCTGGATTACGCAGTCCAGTTCTGGTCACCGTATTACAGAATGGATATAGAATCCTTGGAAAGAATTCAGAGGAGAATGACAAGACTAATCCCGGGTATCAGGAACCTTGAGTATAGAGACAGGTTAAAGCATCTTAATTTGCACTCCCTTGAGAGACGTAGAGCAAGGGGCGACCTGATAGAGGTGTATAAATGGAAGGCAGGGCTAAACAAAGGGGACATTACAAAGGTACTCAAATTATCCAACCAGGAGCGAACTCGTAACAATGGTTTTAAATTGGACAAATTTAGATTTAGGCGTGAAATAGGTAAACACTGGTTTGGAAACAGAGTAGTGGATGAATGGAACAAGTTACCAAATATCATCATTAACTCGAATACGCTGAATTGCTTCAAACATAGGTTGGATGCTCATATGAGCAATAGGGGTTGGGTGTAAACGGGACTGCCCAGTATGGGCCAATAGGCCCGCTGCAGTTTCCTCCATTCTTATGTTCTTATGTTCTTACTGGTGGTGATGGTGGTAGTACTGGTGGTAATGGTAGTAGTACTGGTGGTGATGGTAGTAGTATTGGTGGTGATGGTGGTAGTACTGGTGGTGATGGTGGTAGTACTGGTGGTGATGGTGATAGTACTGGTCATGATGGTAGTAGTAGTACTGGTGGTAATGGTAGTAGTACTGGTGGTGATGGTGGTAGTAGTACTGGTGGTAATGGTAGTAGTACTGGTGGTGATGGTAGTGGTACTGGTGGTGATGGTGGTAGTCCTGGTGGTGATGGTGGTAGTACTGGTGGTGATGGTGGTAGTACTGGTGGTGATGGTAGTAGTACTGGTGGTGATTGTAGTAGTACTGGTGGTGATGGTGGTAGTACTGGTGGTAATGGTAGTAGTACTGTTGGTGATGGTGGTAGTTGTACTGGTGGTGACGATGACAATAACTGATATAGTAATTGTTATACTGAAGATACTAAGAGTGAGAGTGGATCTCACATACCAGATGGTCGACTAGGGGAAACTCGGACACTGAATACCTATAGACGCGGTACACAAGGAAGCACTGCACTCCTCTATTCCCTAAACTTAAGTAAGAAATTAAAAAAATAAAAAAATAATATGTTGGGTTTTTTTTAATATGTGACACAACAGACAACATTGAGCACACCGACCGGTTCATTTTTCGCACGTAATAATAATTCAGTATTAGACAACGGTAATTTTTAGAGTCTGATTTATATTACATTTCGAATCCCAACTGATGTGTATTTTTAACCGTCTGCTTTAGAGTAAAAAAAAAGATTAATTGCTATTGTATTAACGGTGTGTTCATATACGGGACCAAACAATAATTTATAGTGAATGTTGCTAAAACTCCTCTCTCTCTCTCTCTCTCTCTCTCTCTCTCTCTCTCTCTCTGTCTCTCTCTCTCTCTCTCTACTTAACATACAGGCAAGAACTTCATTACACATTAAACATGTCATTACGTGTGCATACAGTATGCATAAAGACTTCCTTATGACTGAGTATATAACTTACATGTTGTCTCTAAGTATAAAGTGTGTCTCATTGTGTGAATAAAGACTCAGGTACTGTACGTGTTTAAGTTTTGTTATATACCGAAGGTGTTTTGGTGTGAATAAAGACTCAGGTACTGTACGTGTTTAAGTTTTGTTATATACCGAAGGTGTTTTGGTGTGTTAAATCTTGTGTAAGTAGGTCAAGGAAGACAAGTTGTGTATCGCGTGCCTCAACGTAACCCACTATACCATTAAAGAAACGCCACTACGAGCCTTCAACAGCCTGGCGTTCCCTTTCATACTGTAATAACACGTTAATGGAAGCTAAAGCTTAGACGAACGTTCGCCCAAATTTCTCCCTCAAGTTGATACAACACTCTACACTTCAGTTCAGTCTTAATACTCAACTCCGTCCGCAGACGAACCCATGTATAGGTAGGAGTCTGCCTGGGCCTCTCTACCCCGTGTTTAGGTTAGTAAAGCCATCAGCTTCGTCCATGTATATTTTGTCTTCCTCTCTGGGTATTTACCACCGTTCCTTTAGGATATACAGCAACTCAATTTCGCGCCAGCTAATTTTAAATGTTTATCGTGCACCTCGTGTGATTTACGCTAAAACCTTGATTATATAACTTTCGCTTCCGTGTTGGTTTATAGTCTACCGTGCAAGGGATGTAAAGTTAGAAGTTACATAGACAGCATTATATAAGTCAGTGTGGGAGCATGTGGTTATAAAAATAGAATCCGGCAACTTAGGTACAATTTGACCAGGTATTCTAACATCTGCTTGTTCAGTAAATACCCTAAATGTACTCATTCCTGACTTCACGGTGAAATACATTGAATATGCGCTTAACAAATAACTAAAATCCTCTCCGTGGAAGGTGTACAGCACTCTGCCATGAGCCTCCACACACGAGTAAATATAGCACTTGGCAACTCTACCCCAATGTTTACAATTCCCGCAAGATCTCCAGCAATCCCGATATTGTAGAGTTTTGGCAGAACAAATCGGGGATCATGTTGCTTTAGGATCTTCAGGATTGTGTGGCTGATATGTTTGTCTTTCTCGTGTTTATTAAGCTGTGTTTGTATAGCGGTTAACTAGGACGTAAAACAGCCATTGTTTTGGAAATTTATAAAAGAAACAAAATGTGTTTTGTCCGGGAGCCAAGTGAGATTGATACAACTGTTGAGTACTAAAGGTCTGGGTGGTAAGTGTGCAGAGATGACCTTCCTGCCCCCCACAGTAGATTCTTAAGTTCCACCAATAGTGCATAATTTTATGTTATGGAAATGTCGGTCTGAGGCTCTGAGTGACATCTTTCCTGTCGGGTCCAAGCACCTGCGTGGACAACACCCCGGGCAATAGATGCACCCATGACTCCTACTAATCATGAAAACTCTGGTGCAAAAGTTGCTTAAGAACTGATCACAGGTTAATATATTGTACTGCGTTACAAAAAAAAAATGGCCAGCCAATATAAATTCCCAATAGATGGTACGTAAAGTTTTAGGTTTACATTACGAACACTTTGAGCTGTTCTTCACGACCCACCACCTCACTCACGAGGACCTTCAGTGATCCAACTAGACTGACTGAACATTCACAATACACACCCTGGCCTTTACGCTATGTTGGATCAAGGTGTATTCACAGAAGGAAGAACAGGTAATTCATTCACTCAGCAGGTGATCCAGTAGGTCAGACACTCGGCAAATCTAACAACTTCAAAATGCCGTGACAGCCTGAGAGGTTCTGAGTCTTGTTTTATTTTGAAAATCTGAAAATATGTCATTGCCTGAAGACTTACCAGATAAATTCCTCATACAAAAACTATTATGTTAGGTTAGGTTAGGTTAGGTTAGGTTAGGTTAGGTTAGGTTAGGTTAAGCTTACCTGAGTGATCGTGGAACACAGTCTAAGTAAAGGGAAGGTTTTCTACCCTTGAAAACTTGTGCTCAAAGATGCTTAACTTACTGTCAAATTTCGCAAAGCTTACCCCCACCTCTCTCTCTCTCTCTCTCTCTCTCTCTCTCTCTGTATTCTTACTTGGGCAGTATACCTATTTGATGGATTTCATTATTTTTGTAGTATTATCTTTGCTTCTGTCGTATTTTCTTGGCTTTTGTTGTATTTTCTTTGCTTCTTGGTTGTAAGTTTCTTTGTTTAGCTGTTTGTTTGGAGTTCAGTAGTAACAATGTCTATAAAATAATGATAAATAATTCGTTTGTCATTTGCAAAAAAAAAAAAAAAAAAAAAAAAAAAAAACATATATACTGTATATATATATATATATATATATATATATATATATATATATATATATATATATATATATATATATATATATATATATATATATATATATATATATATATAAAATGAATATTCCATACACATATGCATCAGTATTTCAACATACACAAGCAACATACAACACAAATACACAAATATACAAGTTATACATAGGTCAATTATGCCCTTAATGTATATAACTTTTTTTTTACCATTAACTGAGCAGACGTGACACATGAATTACCACGAAGGCTGCTCAAGTGACAAGGAGAATGGCAGACAGTAAATATACAAAGAAACACACAGAGTAAACGAGAACTAACCGACGTACACACACATAAACAAACAGAGAGAGAGAGAGAGAGAGAGAGAGAGAGAGAGAGAGAGAGAGAGAGTTTAGAAAATAAAATACACACAATGATAATATTACATTTTAAACCTTACTCACTCCTTCTCTTCCTCCTCCTCTTTCTCCTCCTCTTCCTACTCTCACTGCCTACTCCTCTTATTCTTCTTCTCCATTTTCCTTCTCCAGTTACTCTTACTATACCCTCTTCTTCCTTCCGTCCTTACTCTCTCTTTCTCCTTCGTCAGCTCCTCCCCTTCTTCCTCTCTTCCCATTCTTTGCCTCATCCACTCTTTCCCTACCATCTTCCTTCTCCTTTCCTCTGCTTCCCCTTCCTTTCCATACTTTTATTTTCCTCTTCTTATCCCTCCTCCTTCTCCTCTCTATTGCCTCCACCTACCTTTTTCCCCCCTTTCCTACTTCTCTTCCTTCCTCTTCTTCCCTATCCCTTCTCTACTTATCCTTTCCTTTCCCGTCTCTCCTCACCCTCCTCTCCTCCCACTCCCTCCCTCTACCTATCTTCATCACTCCTCTTCCTCCCTTCCTCTCCCTCCTCTTCCTCTCCCTCCCGTATCTGAAACATCCCAGCCTCCACCCGCTTCCTGAGACTGGCGGCAACATAATAAAGGAAATGAACGAGTGTAGCAGTAACGTGTTCAGTGATGACGTAGACATGGCGGTGTACCTCTGGGGTTGAGAAGTCAGAGGTACTCAGGAGAGGGAGCTTATTTGGGGGGGGGTAAGAAGGGGGATTATATGGGGGTGAGGACGTTCTCTGGAGTCTGTGGATGGGGAAATATCTATGTGGATCAGGGCTTCTCTATAACTGATGAGTTTTTCTGTGGGGTAGGGAAGTCTTCTGGGGTGGAGAATGATTCGTTGAAGAAGAGAACTTACGGAGGCGGAAGTTTTCTGGGGTTACAACGGGCTTTATCGGGAGGCTGGAGGTGGGTGGAGGGTGGAGATGGGTGAAGAGAAAGATGGAGGGGGGTGGAGATGAGGAGGAGGGGGTGTAGATGGGGAGGAGTGGGGTGTAGGTGAGGAGGAGTGGGGTGTAGGTGAGGAGGAGGGGGTGTAGGTGGGGAGGAGTGGGGTGTAGGTGAGGAGGAGTGGGGTGTAGGTGAGGAGGAGGGGGTGTAGGTGGGGAGGAGTGGGGTGTAGGTGAGGAGGAGTGGGGTGTAGGTGGGGAGGAGTGGGGTGTAGGTGAGGAGGAGTGGGGTGTAGGTGAGGAGGAGGGGGTGTAGGTGAGGAGGAGGGGGTGTAGGTGGGGAGGGAGGCAGGAGAAGGAGAGGTGGGAGGGTAGAGGGGGATCAACCACCAAGCTGTCGTATAATAGGAGTGAGATCATCAGGTTTCCTGTGATGGCTGAGGTAGGGGAAGGAGGGGGAGGAGAAGAGGTGATAATAAGAGAGAATTAAGAATAAACTAGAGAAGATTACACGAATAAATAAGTTCTTAGAAGAGATATAGGAATTAAAAGAGGGAGAGACCTATTTAACCCTTTGAGTGCGATGGTTTAACCCCTTGAGTACGATGGTTAACCCCTTGAGTACGAGCATTTAACCCCTTGAGTACGATGGTTTAACCCCTTGAGTGCGAGCATTTAACCCCTTGGGTACGGTCATTTAACCCCTTGAGTACGATGGTTAACCCCTTGATGAACAAAGGGGTTAATGTCATCGCAATCAAGGGGTTAAAATGAAAAAGATGGGAATTTATACAAAATAGGGAAATTAAAACCTGATTTTTAAGTTTACGGTAAACACAAAAAAGTCAGAATTTTGTAATCGATAATTCATAATTCTTGTAAACATTCTTTCTTGTTTTTTAATTCATTTTCACACTTACGTTTCTGTCAAAAATGAATATAGTCATGGCCATAACTATACTAACATGATTCACCAAAAGATAAAACACAACGAAAGAAAATACAATGAACATAGAAAAAATAATAAAAGAGTGAAATATAGAAATTACGATGAAATAAGATAAACTACATAATACGATGAATGATATAATAAGAAGAATGGGTTTTAATGGTACAAATAGGAGAGGAGTTTTGAGGGAGGCTGAACGTCGTTAACACAGGAAGTTAACCACATCCGCTCACTGACTCAAGAGACGCTTCCTAAAACTTGGCTACTCTCATGTTTGTTACTCATACCCCCGTTACTCCTCACACTACCATGGTAACTCACAACATCTCACAGTGTCTTGGTAACTCATAACTCCATGGTAACTCAAAACCCCATGGTAACTCACAACATCTCGTTACCTCACAGTGCCTTGGTAAACACAACCCCAAACAAGCAGTAGCACGAGAAGGTATAACGCAGTAGGGAGGTGGGAGCCGAGACAAGATATACAACAGTACACTGACTAAGTTACATCCTAGACCAAAATACTTTAAGAGACACTGGCACACTCGTTCATATTGCCTCCGACCATCTTTAAAACGGAATGTATTTATGTCCAGCTAGTCATATTGTCGCTTGCCGGGACCTGTTTTTATCCAATGCGTCCCCTTGAGTCTCCGTCATAACATCCTGCATCAGAATCTTTTTTATAAGACAGCGATAAAATTACTTCCGAAATGCCACCAAGCAGCCAATAGATCTTAGTTATAATTGTGGTTAGAGTTATTTTAGTTTCCAAAAAAGCATTAATCTTCACTAACATTGTAGCTGATATTATTGTTATTAGTGTTATGAAAGTTGTCCTAAACATTATGGCAAACATTCAGAAAACACTTGTTGAGCTTGAAGATAAAGCCAGATCAGTAATAATAACGTAGAGTTATGTTCATCTGCCTCCTAAAGCAACAATAACATTAGCCAGGTCACCTCAGGTCACCCTTCATTAACAATTTTCATATTACTATTGACTGCGACACACCAGCTCAGACTTGGTTATATAACCAGTGAAGTAACCAGCACAGGTTTTTAGTGATACATCAGGTGCATTATATGGAAGGTTCACTTAATCTTATGAGTGACTTAGTTTTCAAGTGTAAAAACTTCCAATACCAATATTAAGATCAGCCGATGAAGTATTGAAAACATTCCAAAAGTATGTACCTCGCCTGTCATAGACGGGAGTACCGAGAGATTACTGTCCCCATCACCGTCAAATAAGTATACAGTATATAATAATCTCTTTTAAAGTAAATCAACAACAACTTTTAATCGTATTATGAAGCATTAATTCATTTCATATTGCAATTTTTCCAAGACTCATGAAACCCAAATAAGAGTAATCAATCATTCGGCACTAGAACAGACTTAGAAAATAAGCAGTGAGGTGAATGGGCACTGTGTAAACATTAAGTATTTTCACTGTTGGCGGGAATGTTATGTCATTATCCTGGGATAATTTACACGACAATTATGTCTGGTCAGGGAGAGGCACTTGTGGGGTCGGTGGGTCGGTACGTGTCGCTGGTCGAGACGACGGCCGGGTGCAGTAAGATGTGCCGCTGTACCTACCTTGGGAAAACATACAACTGACCATCTCGTCGTTCCTAAAACTAATGAAATTAATAAAAACAAAACTTTGGCAACTATAAAATTGTAATAACAATTATTTAAATATATATATTTCGAAATAAAAACTTGGGCCTAGAATAATAATGAAACATGGCACAGGAAACAAGATAATCTAAATTATCCATCTCGTATAATCCTGAGTGGCGCGCCCCCGTGTACACGGTGTATTAAGTGAGGTAGGGTCTAGTTACTGCTCTGTTTAGAACTAAACCAAAAATTATGAATTGAGAAATGTAGCTTCCTGGTTAAATATTTCTCTCATTTCCTTTTCCGTTGTGTTTCATCCTTCTAACGAGAAGAAAAAAGTTTCCTAAACACTTTCTCAGACGTCCAGCTGAGGGACATGCCGGTCAGCACCATCTAACTGTCAGTTCCCACGCTGTTTGGTCGAGAGCAACCATATATGATAAGACAGCAGCAGGTGTGTCGCCGCCCCAACATGTAGTAAGTGTACACTGGGAGACGAGCACTGTAATGTGATAGTGCCTCATCTCAGTCACTCACAACGCTGTGCTGTGCCACTTTAATGTGATAAACGCTACCCCTTAATGTGTCTCTTTCTCCTATAACATTTTCCCTCTGTGTGAAGTTTGTATTTTAAACTTTTGTGTAAAGTGAAGAGGGATTCTACCCGTGTATTGTGTATGTGTATGTGTGTAAGAGTGTCACACACACTTTTGATGACAGCCAGGAGACAGCGACTCTTCCAACACACTCCAGGCTCCTTATTTACTCACTCTACTCATAACAGCTCGATTGACTCACCAAAACAGTTTATTAAGAAAATCTCTGATAATAACCACCGTAGGATGATGTTCTACTCTGGCCTTACCTCGTCAGGGCTTTGTTCTGTGTTCCCTCTCTGGGTCATGCCACTGATGAGATCTCTTATTCGTTTGGCTGCCTCCCCCAATGTGCCACTGACTCGTTTTTATGGGCTAAGTGTCTTACAACAGCGTTCTAGGAAGCATTAATCCTTAACTGCCTCGTAGAAGGTGAAGGCCACAAGGGGTTACAATGTGCAAGTCGTCAGTGAACAAATGTAAGTATCCTGGACACAGACAACCTCTCCGACCAGCCCAGCGCTTCTTAACCGGGGGGGGGGGGGGCGGGGGAGGGCACGCCCCCATAGAGGGGGGCGTGAGTAATGTCCAAGGGGGGCGTGAACCTAGAGCAAAAATAAGGAATGAACTTAATAGGTGTGTGGGTGTGTCCTTATTGGGGGGGGAGGGGGGGTTTCGCTCCCCACAAATACTTCAAAATGTCGTAAATGGTAACTACTGTACGTCAATCAAAATTTATAATTCCACTAAAAGTGAATGAATTAAGGTAGTAATAATGTCGGAAAGTGTACAATAATTTGATGAAGAAACGATAATTTTGAGGCTCCAGTACGATAATTCACATTTGAAAATTTGTCAATACTGGCTGCGACGGTTGCCTCTACAGACTCTTTTGAATAATTAAAGTTATTAAAGTAACGAATGAAAAACTAATTTCTCAATTTTCCTATTTAATTCAATTGGAAATTGTTTTAGAATTTTATATGAAGGAAGGAACGGGGGGGGGGGGGGGCGTGGAGATGAGGACCAACTGCTATAGGGGGGCGCGACCTAAAAAGGTTAAGAACCACTGGGCCAGCAGATACACTCATGAGCGAGTCAAGGATGGCGCGTGTGGGTAAGAATCATTACTTGACAAAAGTGACCAACTTGTCCGGTGCTCGATCCAGGAACCACAAATTCAAGACTACTTTTCTACCCACTCGACCACAACAAACAATGTTAGAGAATGTTTATTCCTTGATAGAGGAAGCGGGATCCTAGTACTGTCACTAGGTGCCCCTGTACTATAACACCAGAAGCATCTGGCAAGTGTGACAAGTATATACAGTATAAATATTATAAAGGGGCTTACTTAAGCCTAAGGAAGGAAGGATATTCCTTTAACACATAATCAATGTTATTTACAAAATATCTGGCCAGTATGGGGAGGATCATCGTGTCTTGGAGTGGTGGTCCAGCAGGCGTCACGGAAGCGTTGTGTGTGGGGACATCTTAGGAGGTAGTGGATAAGGGTGCTGCTGTCGGGTCTTCTGCATAATGCACAAGAGCGTTGGTCAGGGATGCGGGGATACCAATCTCCCAAGCAAAGTCATACCCAATGATGATACGGGCAACTATTAAATTTATAAGACATGCTACAGTAAATTTCTGGTAGAATGGTTGGTGTACACTCGCAACTTACCAATCAGAATTGATTATATAATGACAAACAGGACAAACATATATGATATTAATCGCGTTAATGTTATTATTCACATTAGTATAGTCTGATCACTAACATAACTGACATACTGCCTAGGTATATACCAGCAGAGAATAAATCTAGCTGGTATCATCATTAATATACGTACGAAGAATTCTTACACTAAAAAGTTTACTCCTTAAAGAATAAGAACTACATAGCACATTACGTTTAATATATTATAAAACCATCAACATAAATAATGACATCGTTCACGACATTCTAACTTGTATAGTCATTATACTCAGGATATTTAGTTTCAACCTTCAATTCAGACCGTGGCAGTGGTGTTCCCATTCATGTCCATGTGGCTGCTTGGTAGTGTGGTAGTAGTAGTGGTGGTGGTGGTGACTAAACAGAATCCACACAGCTGACAAAAACAAGTGACACCCGAGATGAGGTCCGCCTGCTGGTGTCGGCCACGCGGGGGAGGTGAGAGCCAGCCTAAAAAAACTATCCCTCAATATTATGGCCATTTTCCTTGTTTTCTCCAGTGAGGTTTTAGTACCAGATAAAAACAAAACATTGAAGTATACATCTTGTAGTATTTGGAGATTGAAATAAATAACGTACATACTACATGCATCGGATGGGGCAATTCTCCACCTCGAAGATGAGAAGATGGCGTGGATACTAAGTCAATATTTAGACTATTTTTTTGAAGACTTAGATGTTTTCCCTGAGCCTCTATCAGAAAAGTGTTAATAAAACGTGCAAGATAATGGAAAGAACGTGAATAAAAAGTGACTTGAATTCGTGATGTCATAAAATGTATAAACTGACGTCATAAGCAAGAGCCAATCATCACCGTACTTATGGTGGGATGGTGTTAGCGGGCGCTGGGCTAATCATTATCACAGGATGCTTTAGAATTTAAGTGTTAAATGTCTTTTACCATGTGTGTTTACCATCATCGTTCACTATCAAAGGAGGTTAAAAGCAATGGATGTGAACAGTGTGGGCAGGAGGGGGTGAGTGGTGTGAGGCTGGCAGACCTCTGGGGCAAAACTTAATCAGGAGAGATGACGTCATTCATTGTTATTTATTCACCGTGTCGTTGTTATTGTTGTCTCTTGAGTCCTCAGCTGTGACCTATGAGTTAAAATAGTGACTCGAAGGAGAGATTCGTTTTACCTTAGGGGAAATATTCTATAGATTAAATTATTTAGATAATGCCTTCAACAGCAGAAGAGTCGTTTTACATTCAACATCAGCATTAAATAACTAGAAATAAATATTGTTTCACCGTACGAACAATAACAAAGATGTATGTATTCTTATCGGTCTAGCCGTATTCAAGAACAGTCATGGGGTGTATGACGCCATTTACGATGACCTTCTTGCCCTGATCTTGTTTCAGGAATACCATCTTTTCGAAGCTCCGGAGAGATCTCGAAGTTTCGATATTATGAGTACAGCACTAGCTAATAATTCCCACCAGGAAACTTGTGCTCCGAGACTCCTCCAAAGCTTCGAAAAGTGCAGAGTTCCATGTGTTAAAGGCGATATTGCTGAAAAAAGACCAGGGCAAGAAGGTCATCGTAAATGGCGTCATACACCCCTTAACTGTTCTTGAAAGCATTAATTGCACTCGTTAATTATCTCCCTTCTTAAATAATTTATCGTATATCTTACAAACTATCTCGAATGATATAATATTTTCGTGTTTAATTCCTGGAATATCACTACAGCGAGACCCGTAATTTTGTTGTTGACTTTACCATTCTCCACGACGTAGCCCCTGCATCCTCTCAACTCTCACCTCTTATACCCTCCCACGGTTCTCTCTCACATCATCCTTCCCTCACACTCCCTCACTCCTTCCTCAGCTTCCAATGCCTTATGTTCATCTCTCTTTCCTAATACCTCTATTTATCTCCTTCTTTCCCCCACAATTTTACCTCATTTCACATTCCTTTATTTTTTTAAAAATTTTATCGCCTGTTTTTTCTTCGTTTTCTCCCTTATTCCTTCTCCTTCTATTCTCCTTCATCTCTATTTTCGTATCACATTCCTTATCTTATTTTCCCCTGGGCGCTGCTTCTCACCCCGCCCGCCCGCCCGCCTGTGATCATGCAGGGAGCCACATTTAGCCCGGGGCAGACAGGAGAGGTGACGCAACACCACCACCTTGGAGATGGGAGAAGAGTGCCGAGTGAAGGATGCCAGGGGTCACAGAGGGCTATGGACCGTCACAGAGGGCCATGGACCGTCACAGAGGGCCATGAACCGGCACAGGGGTCCATGAACCCTCAAACAAAATTTCCAATATAATTTGTGATGAATTCCAGAAGGAGTATATGGGATAAGTCCGGAAAATGTGACTTAAAATCAAATTACTAAAGCCTTGTTCTGTACACCTTGGAATTAACGAGTCAGGCACGTAGGTCTGGTATGGCGCCACTTAATGTATACGGAGAATATAGGATAAGTTTAGCTCTCCTTGTGGCCTAAGCATTGGTGAACTGGTTGAGGTATAAAAGAAAAGCTGATAGATACAGTAGTACACAACCAGTACTGGCTCACCCCAAATACTATTTAAAAATGCCTCCTCATTTGGGATTCGAACACTTGTATGCGCAGTTGGATTAAAGTCAAAGTGCCACAGGAAAGAGCAGAACACCACTATACCATGATGCTCCACAGAAGAGAAATTAGAGACTAACTGGTATAGTGAAGTGGAGAGCCACAGACTGTCAACAGGAGCCACAGACTGTCACCAGGAGCCACAGACTGTCAACAGGAGCCACAGACTGTCAACAGGAGCCACAGACTGTCACCGGGAGCCACAGACTGTCACTCGGAGCCACAGACTGTCACCAGGAGCCACAGACTGTCACCAGGAGCCACAGACTGTCAACAGGAGCCACAGACTGTCACCAGGAGCCACAGACTGTCACCAGGAGCCACAGACTGTCACCAGGAGCCAAAGAGTGTTACCAGGAGCCACAGACTGTCAACAGGAGCCACAGACTGTCACTCGGAGCCACAGACTGTCACCAGGAGCCACAGACTGTCACCAGGAGCCACAGACTGTCATCAAGAGCCACAGACTGTCAACAAGAGCCACAGACTGTCACTCGGAGCCACAGACTGTCATCAGGAGCCACAGACTGTCACCAGGAGCCACAGACTGTCACCAGGAGCCACAGACTGTCAACAGGAGCCACAGACTGTCACCAGGAGCCAAACACTGTCACCAGGAGCCACAGACCGTCAACAGGAGCCTCAGATTTTTACCAGGAGACACAGATTGTCACCAGAAGCCACAGACCGTCACCAGGAGCCACAGACTGTCACCAGGAGCCACAGACTGTCACCAGGAGCACCAGATTTTCACCAGAAGCCACAGACTGTCAACAGGAGCCACAGACCGTCACTAGGAGCCACAGACTGTCACTAGGAGCCACAGACTGCCAGTAGGAGCCACAAAGAGACTCGGGAAACAAGAAATCCCCGGATGCCATGGTGGCTCACGTAAAGTAATAAAGAACAACAAGACAACATGTGGCCGCTGAAGAACATTATACACATGACACAGATATTTACTGCAGCAGAATCGTCATAAGAGTTTGGTAAGATCCACGGGGGGGGGGGGGGGTTGAGGAGCCATAGTGAGCCACAGTGGACCATGGCCGTCATAGAAATCTGAGGAATTACAACAGATGGTAACAGGCGGACAGATCGCCAGAGACAACAACAATGAGTGAAGCCGAAAGTGAGTGAGAGATCTAGAGCTGCCGCGGAAGGTTGTCATGTGTCCAAGAGGATTCATGCGCCTCCGCCCTGCGCGACAACACAATAACAGTGCCCTCTATGTAAACACCTGATTGAACTACTGTACTGAGATTAGGCAAACGCTGATTAACAATGATCAATATGTCCTTTTTTTCTTCATTTCCTATTTGTATTGCCGTTTTCGTCTCCTTAGATTATCTTTTCATTATTCCCTTACTTGTCCTCATACCTTTCTTTCATCCTTCTTTTCCATCTCCCTTTTCCCTCCATCACCTACTCTTCTCTTTATATACTACTAGCAGAATCGCCGCCCTCCAGGCGGCTCATCTGCTAGGCCACGGTAGGACGCCACCCTCCGGGAGGCTCCACATTGTCTCACTGTTCAGTCCCCAAAACTTCTTCCATCAATAGTTCATTAACGGTGTATGTAAGTTCCACTACAACGGTACAGCAAAGTATATTTCTTTAGCATTAAATTGTTATTATTTTATTGTCTAATCATCACTACATATAACACCATCCATCATCACTACATATAACACCATCCATCATCACTACATATTACACCACCCATCATCACTACATATAACATCATCCATCATCACTACATATAACACCATCCATCATCACTCCATATAACACCATCCATCATCACTACAGATCGGTAAAGTAGTTTCCGAGATTCTCGTGCGGACACACACCCAAACACACCACACACAAAGATACAAACAGACATATTTCTTTGTTTTATATAGATAGATTTCACATTTTGTCTGCTTCTCCTTTAGTCTTCCACCCTTTTCTCTCCCTCTTCTTCATCTTTTCTTTCGTTTTTCTTTTTTACATCATCGGTTATCGCTTTCCTTTCTTGTTTTATCTTCTCCTCCTCCCATTCAATCTCCTTTCTTTTTCATGTTTTGTTTCTATTCCGTCCATTTTCCTATATTTCACGTCTAATTTCATTTTTGGGGGTAAATTGTCATCTTTCTTTCATTTCTTCCCTTACTACTAGTCCATCTCTCTCTCTCTCTCTCTCTCTCTCTCTCTCTCTCTCTCTCTCTCTCTCATTTCAATAATCTCCTTTCTCTAATTTCGTTTCCAATCCAATCCCATTTCCCCTTATCACTCTCTACCTTTCTCTTACTCCTCTGTCTTCCCCTTTAATCCTGTCTTCACCCCACCTCCCTCCTTCTTCCCCTGGGCGTAGTCAACACACTGAGGCTGTGTATTACAATTAGGATACAGGACTGGAAGGTAGTGTCGTGTCCCCTTCCCTTAAATTAGTCTCACAGGGAATGTAATGACTCACTTAATGGCGCTATTTTCACCGGTTTCTGCCACTGCCTCAGATTCTCCAAGATACGTGGGTTATTTTTTTTCCCCCGTGAATGAGTATGAGAGAAGGTTTACGAGAGACTCAACGCAGTTTTGGTATCACTGTAGCCATTTTCCTTGGGACGGGTCTTCATATGAATCTGTTAAGGGAGATTTTAGTTTTTTACTGATGAGGGAATTCCAGATACGCACTTCTGAGTATCCGAGTCGAGTCCAGGTTCTCAGGGGGGTCTTCAGGTGGATTTTTCACGTCTCTCATGACACGAGAACGCATTTAACTGGCTTCTCTGAACCACCTGAACCACTCTGCATAAAGTTGATGCCAAGAGGACGACAGAATTATACTGAATATAAAATATTTATTTACCTCCGCTGGGAAAATATCAACGAACGAGTTTTTGGTAATAAGCTGACAGTGAACAAGTATAATAATTCTGTACTTTGTGTTCTTCCTTCAATACATGTTTTTCAATGAAGTAGATGACTCTGTGTAAGTCGAATACACATGGAAGTAAGGAAGGAACAGTATATTTGTATGTTAGATGAGAGAGAGAGAGAGAGAACACCGATGTGGATGTCCTGACTACCCAGCAGGTCTCTCAGCATCCAGAGCTGACCCATCCCAGCTATCCTCCCTCCCTGGATGAGGTAGCTACTGCCATCAAAATGTGAAAAATAACAAAGCCTCAGGACTTGATGGAATCCCAGCCGAGGTGTATAATAAAGCAGGAGAAAACCCCCAAAGCTTTTATAGACGCCTTTTTGGCTGCCCATTAGAATTCATCGTCATTGTGAGGCAATTTCACGATGGCATGAACGGTAGGTCCTGTACAACGGCACCCAGTCTGACTTCTTCCCCATCCAAACGGGGGCAAAATAAGGATGTGTAATGGCACCAACTCTCTTTTCCACTTTCTTGGCTGCCTTCTTTACTCGTGCCAGTGCCAATTTAGCTGGCGGTATGGACATCGAGTCCCGGATGAAGAGTCTTTTCAACATAAGACGACTCCAGGCAGGAACAAAGGTGTCGTCAGCTTCTATTACTGAACTTCAGTATGCAGACGACCTCACCCTTGTCGCTCACACTGAATGTGACCTACAGGAGATCCTGAACACCAACGCAGATGCGTATGCACACTTTGGCCTTGAGGTAAATGTACCTAAGACTCAGATCCTCTTTCAGCCTGCCCCTGGTTCAGCCACACCTCCACTATCCATCCAGATTAACGGTACAGCCTTCTCCAATGTTACCCACTTTCGGTATCTCGGTTCCCACCTGTCCACCACCACAGACATCAATGAAGAGATTCAACATCGGATGAGATGTGCATCTCGAGTCTTTGTCAGACTATGTACCCGTGTCTTTGACTGTAAGGAGCGGAAAATATATACAAAGTTGCAAGTATATTGAACAGTGGTCCTCCCCACCCTGCTATATGGCAGTGGGACATGGGTCACATACAGAAGGCACCTCAAGGCACTTGTAAACTTTCACCAATGTGGTCTGCATTCCATCCTCTGAGTTAGCTAGGAAGACAAGAGAACAATTGCCAGTATTCTCGTTGACAACTGTAGGAGCATCGAGGCTACCTTTATCCATGAACAACTACGCTGGAATGACCATGTTACCCGCATGGACTACAGTAGACTGCCAAAGCAGCTACTTTACAGTCACCTAACGAATAGTAAACGTAAAGGCCAAATCGACCCCCTCACCTGGGAGACGATTATTCCACAACGTAGCGCTTGGAGAAGCACCGCACAAGAAGGTGTCAATACTTTCGAGTTTGCCCGACTGCATAACGAGGCAGACACGCGCCAACGCCGGAAAGACACTGCTGCCGCCCCTCCCGATCTAGATGGAGCCATCCACATGTGCAACATTTGTGAACGGCCCTGCCGGTCCCGTATCAGCCTTTTTAGTCACCTCAGAACTCACCAACGAAGGTGACATCCTTGATAACTCATATCAATGCATCATAGTTGGGAAATCGTCATACACGATTCGGAGTGACAGCAAAGTAGTAGTAGTAATAGTAGTAGTAGTAGTAGTAGTAGTAGTAGTACTTATGAAGAGAAGACCAAGTATTGAGTAAGGAACGAAATTGTAGTGGAAATGGAGGGGCTATAGCCCAGAAAGCAGTAGTGTGTGTGTGGAAGATCAGAGAGCAACTTTTTAGGGAAGGTTGTGCTGTTGATGGGCGTGTTGGATGGTGTGGAGCGACAGAGGCGTACCACATGGGGCCTCATTGTGGGAGGAATTACCATTGCGGAACACATCATTTATAGCAGCAAAAACGAATAATTGACAAATGCTCTTGTTTTTAACCGAAAAAGTAAACGAAAGGTAACAAAAAAACAGTATTTTTTATATTAGATGGATGATACTCAGCTGTCAATATATTGCAATATAATTATTATTATTCATTGAATTAATATATATATATATATATATATATATATATATATATATATATATATATATATATATATATATAGGCTACATATATATATATACACACATATATATATATATATATATATATATATATATATATATATATATATATATATATATATATATATATATATATATATATACAGGGTACGTTCTCTGACGGTAGAGTAACTGAACCAGCACTATGGTGCTACTAATTGCACAATAAACGAGTACATAGAAAGCAAGCCTGTGAGAACGTGAATCAGCACACAACACGAGGTAGACACTTAGAGATAAGTACACTCATACAGACACTTACCCACACACACACTTACACACACATATTTACACACACACACACACACACACACACAGATATAGAATAACCAAGCTTGTTATCTAAAAACAGTAATCCATCACCAGTGTTGGTGTCCAGTGACCCGGGAGCGTCATGGTGCCCGGGAGGTAATTGTTACTACGAGTGAGTCTGGCTCCTGACACCGTGACGTCATCCATGGCGTCATCTGCTATCATGCTCTCGTGTGTAATATTAAGATGTCTTCCTTCCAACAATGGCTTTTACTGCATTATTTATCCGTATATCATCTATTTATTATGTTGTAATTTGATATTTGTGTTGTTTTTGTTGACTTGTATGTTTATTATAATTTATTTGTTTGTTTGTTTTGGTTTTTGTGAGGGGGAGTGTGCCCCTTTAATCATATATAGGCGTTTCTTACAGGGGGGACTATGATGAAAGAAGTGACACCTTTATTTTCTTCATAGTTATCTTTTCGCCTTAGAATACGTACAACATAACTTCTGCGGGTCAATATTTGGTAACTTTTAACAATGGAGGTTGACACATATAGTATTCGATAACGTTACCTTCAAGACAGACCTTTTAAAATTATCCCTGTGTTATTGTGGTAAAATATAGTGTTAGAATGGGGCTAAACTTCTAACTTGTAAGAAAATTAAGTAAATATTTAAGTGTGAATTGTCCGTCGTAATATATGAGTAGTGAAGAATTATTGTAAAATATTACCCCAAAGGAACACGATGGTCAAGTGGATACAACACTCACCTCCTGACTTAACAGTTGCCGGTTTGAGTCTTGCGGCGGATGACTGAATGAGGTACCCCTAGTCGACCTAGCTGCATTAAGGGGGCATAATTTCACAGCGAGGGAAGTGAAAGGTTGTATAGCACAGTGCCGGCCGCCTTGTGTACACCAGGCTTAGTGTTGTGTACGATATCCATACTGCCCGTGAAGGACCATCAAATTCTCTCTCTCTCTCTCTCTCTCACACTGGCTCACTAGGGTAGACGCAGCATCGCCAATTATATGATTAAGTCCCCCCTCGTGTCCTGATTATGAAGGAGACATGTGTAATGTTTTGTGACTGTGTTTACATTGACCATGTTTACTCTCTCTCTCTCTCTCTCTCTCTCTCTCTCTCTCTCTCTCTCTCTCTCTCTCTCTCTCATAAGGGTAATATGATACTTGTGCGTGATGTTAAATTATTAATAATGTATTATGTGTTGATTACTCATATACCGTACAACTGAGGGACTCAGTTTTGGTTCGTCTCATGTTTATAAGCGTCATTTAGTCACGATAAGCAAAGAAAATATCATTGGTGTTTAATTATATTTTTATCTTATATGCAAGATTATTTAGTCATGGTTTTACTTAATATACACAAGACTTTATGTTAAGTTGTTTAATATCAAGAAAATATTTTATCATATTTGCGTAAGTTCTGTGTGATGGTTTGATACTACCTAAGGGCGCTTAAGTTAATGTTTATAAGAGATATTTTATATTATCTTGATGATAAAGTGGAGTGTCAAATAGAGAGAGAGAGAGAGAGAGAGAGAGAGAGAGAGAGAGAGAGAGAGAGAGAGAGAAGGGTCATATCCAACATGTCCACAACTTCTTTCTCAAATAAAACTTTTTTATTTTGCCTCAGAGTCAATGATGGTGAAGTACCTGAATTTGGGTGGGAGGCGTCAAATAGCGGCGTGGAATAGGATGTGTATGTCAAAGTTGTGGTTGACTGAAGAGCATACCAACGTTACTCTTAGGATCCTCTAACACACAATACCATCTCACCAAGTCACACAAAGCTCACTCGACAAGGAACACGAACAACAACAACAACAAGATCATCACAATAATGCCGATCACGTACAGTACATGAAAGTTTTATTAATAGCCCAAGTGTATGTGTGTGTGTGTGTGTGTGTGTGTGTGTGTGTGTGTGTGTGTGAGGGACGTACATTAACCCTGTTTCATTAGATTCAACTAGATATTAATAATGTTTACGTACAATAACCAAAGGCTAATGGTCTATAAATACAGCCAATTCTTCCTCACATTACCAAACTGTTTCCTATACTTTATCATTCATTAATAAACAAGTCTTAAGGTTCTTACTCAGCCAATATGACGAACAGAAATAAACAACACGAAACAGATAAACGATCTAATGTAGAAAATAAGACCAAAACAAACAGACATTAAAAGATTAACAGGAAATGTATATTGAAAACTAAGGGATTATAAAGAAAAAATAACTAGTGAAATAAAACTAAAAAAAAATATATTAAAGTGTGGAAATAATAAATACAAAAAGACGAGGAAGAGAAACTTTGAGAAAATTTATTAGAATGTGGAAGTGGAAAATAATAATAAATAACGAAGAAAAACAGTAAAAAAAAGTAAAAGATTGTGGACATAGTAAATAGAAATAAACAAGAAGAAACAGAAAGAGGATCTATTTTAAGAAAGGTGCCTAAGATGCCTGAGCCTAGTGAATGCCTTGGACGGTTCCTCTATTTTTATGGCAGCTAAGAAAACAATAAAAACGCTCTACTGTGAGAAATATCCCGAGGAAAATGAGAGAGAGAGAGTTAATGAGTAAGCTTTCTTTGTCATATAGAAAACGTTAATTATACTCATTATTCAGTAACCCCTTCCCCTAACACACACACACACACACACACTACATAAAAACCGAGATTCCATGTAAATATATAATAACTTATTTATATAATGATATATGTGTAACTAAAGAAAAAACACATCGTAGTTTAGTGAAGAGAATAAATTGAGTGACTTGGCGCCACCTTGATAAGTCATGGTGGTTTCATCTTTAAAAATAAACAATAATTATGTCATTCCACCAGACACTTGAGGCGTGTGGAGGACCACATGGATCACATCTTCTATAACAATGTTACAAATATTCAGCGACCAGGAAAAAACATTTAATTTTTCATATACGAATGTAAGAAAAATAAATATACATAAAATAATGAAAATAAGATGTTGTAAAGTGATATACGATCGCGTAACCCAATTTTATAACAAGTGTTTATTAGAGGAAATTTAACCCTATTTCCAGATATGTTTCTGAAACTACCATTCATCATTATAATTTCAGAACAAACTTTTCTGAATACACTTGTAAGAATAAATTAAGGTTCTACGGTTAAAATAGTAAACAAATATTGAAAATAAGATATGAACAGAGTTGTCGTGGCTTAAAATCATTAAATCAAGGAAGACAATTCTGGCGGCAGCTCAGGGTGTTGGTTGTGGTCAGTTGCCACCAACAGAGCGTGCGTGGCCGCCCACTACCCCGCCACAGGCCAGAAATCTTAATTAATCTCTACACGCATCTCCACGTCCTACAACATAAACCGTAACTCACGCCTGTATTTTTAACATACAATGTCGTTTGTTACATCAAGGGCCTCGTTTCCTGTATTACGCTGAATTCTTTAAACGCTTGGGAAATTACAGCTTCTGTAGTGTATTTCCGTTTTTTGTATCTCGTCTCCGCTTCCTGTATTACTAGTTCCCACGCACTACAAATTGTGTAACTTTGGTGCAGTATTTAGCATTAATTGTATTTCTTCTTCTTTATTATTATTATTATTATTATTATTATTATTATTATTATCAGTAGTACTAATAGTAGTAGTACTAGTAGTAGTAGTAGTAGTAGTAGAAGTATTAGAAGTATTTTACTTATTGTTATTATTATTATTATTATTATTATTATTATTATTATTATTATTGTTATTGTTATTGTTATTGTTGTTGTTGTTTTAAAACCCATAGGAGCATCTTTCGTCACTCGACCCAAACCGTGAAATTACAGTAATTCAGTTGTTTGTGTTACATTTCACGGTCGACACGTGCAAGATATTAAGAAATAAAATGAAGTAAGACAAACACACACACATACAAACGCTGCAAATATTAACAGGCCAGTGATGACGTCACATCGCGTGCTGCGGGGAGGGTCGTCTGCAGACAACCGCTTGTTACGGATCACCAGAAACACCAGTTATCTCGTTGGTGTAATTAATTTGTTGCTTAACTTTAATGTCGAGTTTGCTTTTGAGACGCATAGTGAAGCACATGGCTCACTTCTGCTGTTTATTATCATAGTGAAGCACGTGGCTCACTTCTGCTGTCTTATTATCATTGTGAAGCACATGGCTCACTTCTGCTGTTTGATTATGCATAGTGAAGCACATGGCTCACTTCTGCTGTCTTATTATCATAGTGAAGCATATAGCTCACTTCTGCTGTTTGATTATGCATAGTGAAGCACATGGCTCACTTCTGCTGTTTTATTATACATAGTGAAGCACATGGCTCACTTCTGCTGTTTTATTATCATAGTGAAGCACATGGTTCACTTCTGCTGTTTTATTATCATAGTGAAGTATATGGCTCACTTCTGCTGTTTTATTATACATAGTGAAGCACATGGCTCACTTCTGCTGTTTTATTATCATAGTGAAGCACATGGCTCACTTCTGCTGTTTTCTTATACATAGTAAAGCACATGGCTCACTTCTGCTGTTTTATTATCATAGTGAAGCACATGGCTCACTTCTGCTGTTTTATTATACATAGTGAAGCACATGGCTCACTTCTGCTGTTTTATTATACATAGTGAAGCACATGGCTCACTTCTGCTGTTTAATTATACATAGTGACGCACATGGCTCACTTCTGCTGTCTTATTATCATAGTGAAGCACATGGCTCACTTCTGCTGTTCATTTTCATAGTGAAGCACATGGCTCACTTCTACTGTTTTATTATCATAGTGAAGCACATGGCTCACTTCTCCTGTTTTATTATACATAGTGAAGCACATGGCTCACTTCTCCTGTTTTATTATACATAGTGAAGCACATGGTTCACTTCTGCTGTTTTATTATCATAGTGAAGCACATGGTTCACTTCTGCTGTTTTATTATACATAGTGAAGCACATGGCTCACTTCTGCTGTTTTATTATCACAGTGAAGCACATGGCTCACTTCTGCTGTTTTATTATACATAGTAAAGCACATGGCTCACTTCTGCTGTTTTATTATCAAAGTGAAGCACATGGCTCACTTCTGCTGTTTTATTATACATAGTGAAACACATGGCTCACTTCTCTTGTTTTATTATACATAGTGAAGCACATGGCTCACTTCTCCTGTTTTATTATACATAGTGAAGCACATGGCTCACTTCTGCTGTCTTATTATCATAGTGAAGCACATGGCTCACTTCTACTGTTTTATTATCATAGTGAAGCACATGGCTCGCTTCTCCTGTTTTATTATACATAGTGAAGCACATGGCTCACTTCTGCTGTTTAATTATACATAGTGACGCACATGGCTCACTTCTGCTGTCTTATTATCATAGTGAAGCACATGGCTCACTTCTGCTGTTCATTTTCATAGTGCAGCACATGGCTCACTTCTACTGTTTTATTATCATAGTGAAGCACATGGCTCACTTCTCTTGTTTTATTATACATAGTGAAGCACATGGCTCACTTCTGCTGCTCATTTTCATAGTGAAGCACATGGCTCACTTCTGCTGCTCATTTTCATAGTGAAGCACATGGCTCACATCTACTGTTTTATTATCACAGTGAAGCACATGGCTCACTTCTGCTGTTTTATTATACATAGTGAAGCACATGGCTCACTTCTGCTGTTTTATTATCATAGTAAAGCATATGGCTCACTTCTGCTGTTTTATTATACACAGTGAAGCACATGGCTCACTTCTGCTGTTTTATTATACATAGTGACGCACACGACTCACTTCTACTGTTTTATTATCATAGTGAAGCACATGGCTCACTTCTGCTGTTTTATTATACATAGTGAAGCACATGGCTCACTTCTGCTGTTTTATTATACATAGTGAACCACATGGCTCACTTCTGCTGCTCATTTTCATAGTGAAGCACATGGCTCACTTCTGCTGTTTTATTATCATAGTGAAACACATGGCTCACTTCTGCTGTCTTATTATCATAGTGAAGCACATGGCTCACTTCTACTGTTTTATTATCATAGTGAAGCACATGGCTCACTTCTGCTGTTTTATTATACATGGTGAAGCACATGGCTCACTTCTGCTGTTTTATTACCATAGTGAAGCACATGGCTCACCTCTGCTGTTTTATTACCATAGTGAAGCATATGGCTCACTTCTGCTGTTTTATTATACACAGTGAAGCACATGGCTCATTTCTGCTGTCTTATTATGATAGTGAAGCACATGGCTCACTTCTGCTGTTCATTTTCATAGTGAGGCACATGGCTCACTTCTACTGTTTTATTATCACAGTGAAGCACATGGCTCACTTCTGCTGTGTTATTATACATAGTGAAGCACATGGCTCACTTCTGCTGTTTTATTATCATAGTGAAGCATATGGCTCACTTCTGCTGTGTTATTATACATAGTGAAGCACATGGCTCACTTCTGCTGTTTTATTATCATAGTGAAGCACATGGCTCACTTCTGCTGTTTTATTATCATAATGAAGCACATGGCTCACTTCTGCTGTTTTATTATCATAGTGAAGCACATGGCTCACTTCTGCTGTTTTATTATACATAGTGAAGCACATGGCTCACTTCTGCTGTTTTATTATCATAGTGAAGGACATGGCTCACTTCTGCTGTTTTATTATACATAGTGAAGCACATGGCTCACTTCTGCTGTTATATTATACATAGTGAAGCACATGGCTCACTTCTGCTGCTTTAATATCATAGTGAAGCACGTGGCTCACTTCTGCTGTCTCATTATCATTATGAAGCACATGGCTCACTTCTGCTGTTTTATTATCATAGTGACGCACATGGCTCACTTCTGCTGTCTTATTATCATTGTGAAGCACATGGGTCACTTCTGATGTTTTATTATACATAGTGAAGCACATGGCTCACTTCTGCTGTTTTATTATCATAGTGAAGCACGTGGCTCACTTCTGCTGTCTCATTATCATTATGAAGCACATGGCTCACTTCTGCTGTTTTATTATCATAGTGAAGTACATGGCTCACTTCTGCTGTCTTATTATCATAGTGAAGCACATGGCTCACTTATGTTGTTTTATTATACATGGTCATACTTCTGTTTATGTCATGTGTTTTTGTTTGTTTGTTTTCTCTCCACAACGAGAATCATGAAAATAAAGACGTGTAAAATTTGTCAACAGATGTAAATGTGTCCGTAAAAGAAGCTGTACTAGAGATGATTGACCTAACTACAGAGCCGATACGAGTGAATTGATGACGTTACGTGAACACAGCCTTATGATACAGAGTCGAGACATTGTTAAATTCTATGTCCACTTTTTTTTAATGATGCATACATTTATTAAAAGTGGCAACAAAATTATGGAAAAGTGGCAGCAGTTTAAAAGAAATTTACGGCAACGAAAATACGTAAGAATTAAGTACATAATTATGGTACAGCTGACAGCTTAGTATTATAAGTCTAGTAACATAATAATGGAAGAACGGACGAAATACGACCATTAAAACTGGCAAAATAACTATGGTAACGCTGATAGTAATTATGTTAAAATAAATACGAAAACGATAGCAACATAATTAATATAATCATAAAAGAGACTCAACAGAATACCTCATACAAGTTTCAAGCAAGACAGTTATGGTAAATATTGTCGCGTGTAAACGGCTTAACGTCACACAACACAGTTACTATTCGTGACCAAGACCTCACTTCCCATGTATCCTCTTCAGAATTTTCTTGATCCAGTTTTACGTAACACCCAGAGGATTCAAAAGTAATATTAATGCCATTTATCTATACAAAAACGATTCACAAGTCACCCCTATACTATTTTTCAGGTTTACTGTAGTTTTGAATGGCTTTACAGAACGTCATAATAGTGTAGGTGGAAGGTGAAGGTCGTGTAGGTGGGAGGTGAAGGTCGTGTAGGTGGAAGGTGAAGGTCGTGTAGGTGGGAGGTGAAGGTCGTATAGGTGGGAGGTGAAGGTCGTGTAGGTGGGAGGTGAAGGTCGTGTAGGTGGGAGGTGAAGGTCGTGTAGGTGGGAGGTGAAGGTTGTGTAGGTGGGAGGTGAAGGTCGTGTAGGTGGGGATGAAGGTCGTGTAGGTGGGAGGTGAAGGTCGTGTAGGTGGGAGGTGAAGGTCGTGTAGGTGGAAGGTGAAGGTCGTGTAGGTGGAAGGTGAAGGTCGTGTAGGTGGGAGGTGAAGGTCGTGTAGGTGGGAGGTGAAGGTCGTGTAGGTGGAAGGTGAAGGTCGTGTAGGTGGAAGGTGAAGGTCGTGTAGGTGGAAGGTGAAGGTCGTGTAGGTGGGAGGTGAAGGTCGTGTTGGTGGAAGGTGAAGGTCGTATAGGTGGGGGATGAAGGTCATGTAGGTGGGAGGTGAAGGTCGTGTAGGTGGGAGGTGAAGGTCGTGTAGGTGGGAGGTGAAGGTCGTGTAGGTGGGAGGTGAAGGTGGTGTAGGTGGGAGGTGAAGGTCGTGTAGGTGGGAGGTGAAGGTCGTGTAGGTGGGAGGTGAAGGTCGTGTAGGTGGGAGGTGAAGGTCGTGTAGGTGGGAGGTGAAGGTCGTGTAGGTGGAAGGTGAAGGTCGTGTAGGTGGGAGGTGAAGGTCGTGTAGGTGGAAGGTGAAGGTCGTGTAGGTGGGAGGTGAAGGTCGTGTAGGTGGGAGGTGAAGGTCGTGTAGGTGGCAGGTGAAGGTCGTGTAGGTGGGAGGTGAAGGTCGTATAGGTGGGAGGTGAAGGTCGTGTAGGTGGGAGGTGAAGGTCGTGTAGGTGGGAGGTGAAGGTCGTGCAGGTGGGGATGAAGGTCGTGTAGGTGGCAGGTGAAGGTCGTGTAGGTGGGGGGTGAAGGTCGTGTAGGTGGCAGGTGAAGGTCGTGTAGGTGGCAGGTGAAGGTCGTGTAGGTGGGAGGTGAAGGTCGTGTAGGTGGGGGTGAAGGTCGTCTTACGTGGCAGGTGAAGTCACGAAAATAATGTTAATCAAATTTTAATTATGATATGAACTCAACCACGGCCTTCACACTAATGACTAAATCATTCTCACTTTTTTTTTTCGTACAATTTAGCAACAAACGCTTCTATCATCATTCACTATAATTCTAAATGTCCTCAGAAATTCCCATTAACAGTTAATATAAAACCAAAACGCCTGTAAGCGAAAATATATCCTACTTGGAAGGTGTTCTTACCGTGATGGGACCAGACCAGAGTTTGTTGACATAATGGTCAGTGAGACATTAGATCCAACAGATCACATCCTGTTGGTCTAAAACATACAAAGGTTTAATAATATTACCTCAGATTATTAATCAAACACTAAGATGTCTTACTAACGATACATAATACGACCTAAAAAAAAATATTTACCATAATACGTTATCTAATGAACAATAGCACACCAAACAAATGGATTCAGAAATATGAAGGTTTTAGTCTAAAGTTGCATAGGTAATGGTGGTTGTGTTAATGTCCTTATTACTAAATAAATTTGCAATTTTTTTAGATATAATTTAGTATTTCTCCCACTTGGTTAAAACTTTAAATATAATTTATGGAAGCTTTGTTTGTATAACTTACCGATGTAGGCAAATCACTTCACGGGGTCGTTACATAAAGAGATTCATTAATACTGAGTAGTTTCGTCCATATCAATTAATCAAACAGTAAAGATATCATCATCATCATCATCATCACGTCTGAGGGTTAGCGACCACGGCCCTCCACCCTAAACATCTGAGGGTTGGTGACCACGGCCCTCCGCCCTAAACGTCTGAGGGTTAGCGACTACGACCCTCCACCCTAAACATCTGAGGGTTGGTGACCACGGCCCTCCGCCCTAAACGTCTGAGGGTTGGTGACCACGGCCCTCCGCCCTAAGCATCTGAGGGTTGGTGACCACGGCCCTCCGCCCTAAGCATCTGAGGGTTGGTGACCACGGCCCTCCGCCCTAAACGTCTGAGGGTTGGTGACCACGACCCTCCACCCTAAACATCTGAGGGTTGGTGACCACGGCCCTCCGCCCTAAACGTCTGAGGGTTTGTGACCACGGCCCTCCGCCCTAAACATCTGAGGGTTGGTGACCACGGCCCTCCGCCCTAAACGTCTGAGGGTTGGTGACCACGGCCCTCCGCCCTAAGCATCTGAGGGTTGGTGACCACGGCCCTCCGCCCTAAACGTCTGAGGGTTGGTGACCACGGCCCTCCGCCCTAAGCATCTGAGGGTTGGTGACCACGGCCCTCCGCCCTAAGCATCTGAGGGTTGGTGACCACGGCCCTCCGCCCTAAGCATCTGAGGGTTGGTGACCACGGCCCTCCGTCCTAAACGTCTGAGGGTCGCCATACCGATCCTTCCAGATGATTGTGTGTCACTACGGGGACCACAGTTTTAAATAGCATTCATCCATCTCAGTCTCTGCTTTCCTCTGGCCCTACTACCATTAAATTTAGACTATCCATTAATATTTCTACCATTATCTCCTCATCCCTAAATATATCTCGCCCGTATAAGGTTCCTGGGTTCCGATTTGAGTTCCACGGAGCCTCGGGAGCTAACGACAAGGTGTCCAGGGATCCATGACGGCCTAAGGAAAATCTGGGAAGACTGAAATAAATAAAGTTTTATAATTTATTCTGCCATGAGATGCAGTAAAGCCAACCTTCCCCTTGAACAAATGATCTCTGTTCTTCCTCACCCAACTCTAGCCAAGTTTATGTGATGTAATGTTGAGTGAAAGCCATTGATTATGTCATTATGTGATCATTAATAATAAGAGTAATAATTATGTGACTAGTCAACAATTAATTAAAAATAAAGAAGGATGTTCTCTTCCATTCCCATTACCATTCGTTTCACTTTTTATCATTTTTAATCCGGGTTATTGGTGAAAAAAAATAAATGAGGTCCATGGGGATTTTTCAGGTTCCTCGGGGAGTGAACGGAGTAAAGTTAAAGAAGAAAAAAAAGTTATTAAAACATTGATTATAAGGAATGAACGAGAATGAAATCAGTCGTGATAAATAATACTGATTTCACACGCAGACAACGAAAACTGGGTCCTAAGATTCGTCATGGCAGCTTATGGTAATGGTGAATATGCAGAATCACTCCCATGATCATAAACAGCCAAAGAAAACAATACTCACTGTAAAACCATGCTTGCACAGCTGCATGACAAGTGTATGCTTAGCTGCAGCACACACACACACGACGGCAACGTACGAAGTCAAGCGACATGAGTAGTACGCTTCCGGCAAACGGCCAAATAAACATAGAAATTATGCATGGAATGACAAAGTAAGATAATTACATCTAAATTCTGAAACACTTAATAGAATACCAACAAATGTTAAGTGTACCTCTCTCTCTCTCTCTCTCTCTCTCTCTCTCTCTCTCTCTCTCTCTCTCTCTCTCTCTTACCCCCTGCACGTTTCTTTGTCTTAGTGATGAAAACAGCCGATAGCCCATCTCCTTCCCTTGTTCCCTCCCACGATCATAGTAGGGGGCGGGAAGGAGAGGTGGTGGGGGTGAGTGGAGGGGGAGCACAACACCCACCGCCCGCATATGGAGTTGTCCTGGGGGTGGAGGGGGTGAGGGTGTGGAGGGGGTAGGGGTGTGGAGGAGAGGACAGCGTGTATAGTTCTTCCTGGTGGGAGATCAATTTGTCTATACAGTATTTCCTCATAACAAAACTTCCTTCTGACACCATAGGGACAAGACACTTCAGTGTAATGTTATTTGTTATACTCATATATTGTGTATCATTATAAATCATAACGGTTAATTTCGCTATGATAATTCTTTATGAATATTCACAGTTTTATTCATTTTGTGTTTGTGAGGAACACTGATTCAATGAGTGAAGTTAATGAAATTTTTCAATCTAATTATTTGTTTCTGTGTGAGGTTTTCGCTGTCTCTGTCCGGACTGAAATGATTATTTGCCTTGGTGTTGAAGTTTCCGCTGTCACCACGGTAAAATCGAGACCGGACAACTCATCAACTGCACTGGTTATTGAATTTACACCCACGCCTTCAATCACTGTTCTGGAAGCAACCCGCCTGAAGATTCTCCCCGGTGAGAATCGAACAGATCGTACTAGTACGATAAGTTTGGTAACCACTCCGCCACGCCAGATGTCAACGTCTTTAAATCATAAATATAGGTGATTATTGTAATTATTACTTGGTGATGTTCATTTTAGTGCGCTATTGATATATGCTTCACCAAATCTGGACAATGTAGATTAGAAAATGTAGATTTAAATTTTTTTCCGGTGTGTATTGTTGTTTCTCGACCACAACCTTGACCTGTCAGTAAGTCTGCCTCTCCTGCTGGAGACTATAGGAGGAGGATCTACCGGCGAACGAGACCTTCCTCCCTCCCGGTAAAAAAAGTATAAATATCCGTCGTTGATAGGATGGTCAGCCGCCTGTAAAAGACGGATGCCAGAGATCACATAGCGTCTAGGTTAGGCCATACGTTACTCTGTATCGTCTATAATGTTATACATACAAATTTTAATCTATATACAAACACGATAATACGATATACTGTATGATGAATTAGCGTCATGTATCTATTAAGGAATATAAATACAACCTTAGACCTCCCCACAGGGCCACCGTCTGGCTCTGTGAGGGTCAGGTCGAGGCTCACCCGGGTAGAGTGTGTTATTAGTGTGTATATCCCACCCGGGGGGTTCAACCAAGGTCAGTGCCCATATTGTGTAAATTAGTGTGTATATATTCCTGCCAGGCTATTGGAACAAGGTCAATAAGCGTACAGTGTGTATATATTCCTGCCAGGCTATTGAAACAAGGTCAATAAGCGTACAGTGTGTATATATTTATACAAAGCGAGAGAAAAATGCACAATCCAGAAACATCCCAGAATTCATTAGCTGTCCAAAGAAGGTAAAAACTTCCTTAACCTAATCAAACAGAATATGAGAATACTTTAACCGTCTCCGTGAAGGCGAATCTTCCTTACGTTATTAAAAGCTTGACTAACGATTCGAGCAGATGACAAGCTCAGGGCGCAAATATGACTTTTGATCTGTGCATAGTAATTAAATAGGAACACGAAGGGACTTTTCCTCCGTCGTTCTATTTTTTTGCTTATCTCTACCCCCCCCCCCCCCCACACACACACACACGTCAGTATTCAGTCATTACGAGGTAATTACTCTAAAGTATTGAAGAACATTTATCCTCTACTTACCACTATCCGTTTGTAATCGTATCCCGTTTTGTCGACGCCTAAATATTATACCCCACAAAAGCAACTCTATAATCGGAAATCTTTGACTATGCCCTAAAAAAAGAACTCTATAATCTGAACTCTTCGACTTTGCCTTAAAAATCTCTATAATCTGAACTCTTTGATTATACTCCACAAAAACAACTCTATAATCGGAACTCTTTGATTATACACCACAAAAACAACTCTATAATCTGAACTCTTTGATTATACTCCACAAAAACAACTCTATAATCTGAACTCTTTGATTATACTCCACAAAAACAACTCTATGATCTGAACTCTTTGATTATACTCCACAAAAACAACTCTATAATCTGAACTCTTTGATTATACTCCACAAAAACAACTCTATAATCTGAACTCTTTGATTATACTCCACAAAAACAACTCTATAATCGGAACTCTTTGATTATACTCCACAAAAACAACTCTACAATCTGAACTCTTTGATTATACGACTATAAATACATTATACCATCTCCGTAATCGGAATTCTCTCATCTTACCAACCACGATAACAGCCTCAGTGTTGTGCCTCTTTGACGGAGCTGAGACGAATCCCACAGGAAATAAACATTAGATTACGTTGTTGGTCTGGCCTTGGTAGAGTCGATATACTGTTTATCATTGTTTGTATACCTGTACTATCTATGTATATTGTATGTATACCTGCACTGTGTTCATGCTTAACCAATATGAACTTATGTGATGAATTTACTCTCTATCTATCTATCTATTTGTCTGTCTGTCTGTCTGTCTGTCATACCAACAACATCGTATTTTCACGACCACATTTCATATCACCTATAACCGGCTCCCGCGTGTATCTCTATAATCATAAACGTCTTCAGGAAAATCAATAATCTCACCCATATAATCATCAACCTGTTACCGTAACCTTCATAGTCACTAAGATAATAATTATACATTCATTGTTCTATAATATCAGAATAATTTATATAATTTCACAAGCATGCAATATAAATATAACGTTTTCCTCCTAAGTTCAGAATTTGATCGAGTATAATTTGATGGCATTTTCACGGCTAGTTTTTCCTGATAGTACAATAATGTTGTTTTAGGAGACAATACCCACAGACAAATCTAATAAAGATCCACATTTTGTAAAGGTCTTCAATATGACACTAATACATAAACCAGATTTGGAAATTACATGATATAATGTTACCGTTGAAATCTGACATCACAAACAGACATCAAAACATATTTAAATGAAACACTAATAAATATAGGACCATAATTCCCTGGAAGCTTGACAGTGTCTACGGGTGGTGTGTGTGTGTACAGTACAGTCCGCCTCAGTATGTGGCGTGGAGAGAACAGTCACAGAGTTTTAATCGACACCTGTACGGTATGTTATGAGTCGTTGGCAACTTTCCACCTACCCCTCCCATACACCACCTCCCTTCTTCCCTGTCTGCCTCCTTGTCTGCCTCCCTCCCACCCTGCCTCTCTCCCTGTTTGCTGAATTGGTTTCGGTCATAACTGTACATTGATGGTTGGTGAACTTTGTATATTATTATTGACTATGTCAGAATAACACCATTAAAAACAAAACAGAAACAATTATTTGAGTACATTATTGTTAAACTCCTCCTGACCCGACACGACCCTCAAGTAAATGTAAAAATGTTGTCAAAGATGTCCAGGGAATTTTCCCCCTACTGTACATAATGGGAGGAACTGAATAAATAAAAATATTGAAGACAATTCCTAAAAAAAAAAAAAATAATAATTACGACTTAGTTTACGCTGATTAATTTCCCGTAAGATCACGGTACACAGATACACTGATTATTATCATTGTGTTAACGACTAGAAAAACACCGTACAGTCTTGTTTACTTTGTGTGTGTGTGTGTGTGTGTGTGTGTGTGTGTGTATTTTTTAGAGGAAATAAATTTGGGCTTCCAATGTATTTACACTAAAGATTCCATCATAAACATTACCATATATACCATTAAACCATTATCATATACAGAGTATACCATTAAACCATTACCATATACACCATTAAACCATTACCATATACACCATTAAACCATTACCATATATACCATTAAAACATTACCATATATACCATTAAACCATTACCATATATACCATTAAACCATTACCATATATACCATTAAACCATTACCATATATACCATTAAACCATTGCCATGTATACCATTAAACCATTGCCATTACCCGGTTAGTCAAGGGGCAAAAAAACTGAGAACAAACTTGGCTACTTGCTAGGAGAGGTGAGTCAGTCCGAGTGCTAGGTTAGGTTAGGTTAGGTTAGGTTAGGTTAGTTAACTGGTCTATATTAATGGGTGTCTTTTTTCACTTCATATTTCCAAATAAGTGAGAACAAATCAATATACTTAATCACTCAAGATCTGTTTTAGGTTTTTGTGACCTGAAGATGGTTTAACAAGTAAGAGGTTTGTGGTAGACGTAGTTGACCAGAAGATGGTTTAACAAGGAGAAGGTTTGGGGTAGACGTAGTTGACCAGAAGACGGTTTAACAAGGAAGAGGTTTGTGGTAGACGTAGTTGACCAGAAGATGGTTTAACAAGGAGAAGGTTTGGGGTAGACGTAGTTGACCAGAAGATGGTTTAACAGGAGAAGGTTTGTGGTAGACGTAGTTGACCAAGAAGATGGTTTAACAGGAGAAGGTTTGGGGTTGACGTAGGTGACCAGATGATGGTTTAACAAGGAGAAGGTTTGGGGTAGACGTAGTTGACCAGAAGATGGTTTAACAAGGAGAAGGTTTGGGGTAGACGTAGTTGACCAGAAGATGGTTTAACAAGGAGAAGGTTTGGGGAAGACGTAGTTGACCAGAAGATGGTTTAACAAGGAGAAGGTTTGGGGTAGACGTAGTTGACCAGAAGACGGTTTAACAAGGAAGAGGTTTGTGGTAGACGTAGTTGACCAGAAGATGGTTTAACAAGGAGAAGGTTTGGGGTAGACGTAGTTGACCAGAAGATGGTTTAACAGGAGAAGGTTTGTGGTAGACGTAGTTGACCAGAAGATGGTTTAACAGGAGAAGGTTTAGGGTAGACGTAGTTGACCAGAAGATGGTTTAACAAGGAGAAGGTTTGGGGTAGACGTAGTTGACCAGAAGATGGTTAAACAAGGAGAAGGTTTGGGGTAGACGTAGTTAACCAGAAGATGGTTTAACAAGGAGAAGGTTTGGGGTAGACGTAGTTGACCAGAAGATGGTTTAACAAGGAGAAGGTTTGGGGAAGACGTAGTTGACCAGAAGATGGTTTAACAAGGAGAAGGTTTGGGGTAGACGTATTGACCAGAAGATGGTTTAACAAGGAGGAGGTTTGGGGTAGACGTAGTTGACATGTACGGTGTGTGTTAATATTAGAGGCGGGCACCAGCACCTCTGTACACCGTGACCCATACTACACCACCACACTATAAAACAATACTATTCATATATTATATACCCGAGTTGTTTATATACAGTACATGCTGAATCAACTGTAAACATGTATGACGAATTTACTCAATAAATCAATATATATCTATATCTATATCTACTGTGTATCTATATAATAATAATAATAATAATAATAATAATAATAATAATAATAATAATAATAATAATATACTGAGAGACACGTACAGACAGCTCGGGGGTCAACACCTCACATCAGAGGGTGGAGGTGAGGACCACCCTATTATCCCTCCATGGTGAGGACATGGTCTTCCTCATTACCAACTTCTGTTACATACATACCCGGTAATGTATATGTACACAGCTTGGAAAATACGCACATGTTTACTGGTGAGCGTAATTTTAAAACGATTTTTCATGTTAAATTTGATTATAAATTAGGAGATCAAACGATTATATATTAAAATAAAAATGATTACATCAATAAAATCGTCAAGGAATAAGTAATCAGTAGATGAACAAATATAGGTGTGAGGACCCGGTGTTCCAGCATGTGGCCAGCATCCTGCGGTCTTCTAGATATAAATAACAAGTGTTGGTACTTACCCAGTGTACCGTCGTTAAGTCGTGTCCAGAGGGAGTTCACACAACAGGGGAAGTCTATGTCTTACATTTTCTTTAACTCGTCTCGGGGTTGTAGACAGTATATTTGCAAGTTGAATAAAACTATAGCAATGAGTAAACTTTTCTATCAGTTTAATAGTAGCAAACTAAACAAGAAGTATTTAAATATATATATTATACTTTCTATTTATGGCACTTTATTGTTTGTTTATATTTTTTCTTGTCTTGTACTAGTGTTTAACCTGCGGCAGGTGTTAGAAACACAAAGATGTAATAATCCAGAATTTGTAGTAGCGGTGATGCGTACTTCCCTCCACAGCGTACCGACCCAAACTGACCTCATGTGTCGGGCCAGCCCAGACCCCCAGTAGGGAAGGGCGCCGCAGTTACCACCTACCATTTTTGTTTTCCCTTTTATGCCTTAAGATTACTCTTCAGTCTCGTATTTTGTTGTAAGATTTATCTCTCCTAAATGTTATTTATTATATTATTCTTAAACAACAAGCATCCGGAGGTATTTCGATCAGAGAGAATAACCTTAAACGTGCAGCGCGGTACAGTGAGGGATGTGGCCATACTGTTTGGCACATGGCACCGGCCTTATAGCATCAAGTCTGCTGTGTTTTGTCGTGAATTTCATTCTTATTTTATTCCCAGACGATCCATTCCTAATTTTAAACCACAATATAAGATTTCAGAGTAATACGCAACCAGTAAATGATATGTGGAAGCCGTGTTTGTGGTGAAAACAGCGCTAAACATTGGGGTGGTGAGAACGGGAAGCGGGTGTTTTCCCCTGTCGCCACCGGGCCAAATTGGCACCCGGGAACTGCACGTCTATTCCTGGCTGTCTGGCCGTTTAGTGCCGCAAACACCCACGGAGGAAATTTCTGACGATTTTCGCAGTTTTTGCGGTTTTCAGCATTACATTCTCGAGGTGACGTGCAGAATTAATGCTTTAAAACAGACGGTAACTAACTTGTATTTACTAGCGAGACACTGACGAGCACGTTACACTGGCGAGCACGGTTCCCTCCCACAAGAAGAACAAAAACACTGAAGTGAACAACAGGAAAGAGACAGACGGACAGACAGACTGACAGATCCTAGGAACACAAACACGAGAAAAAACACCAAATTACTTCAATCTCTTGCAACCTGTGAACGTGGGTGTGTGAGGAAGGTTTATACAGGATGAAGATAAATAAATGTCCAAGTGAAAGAGACGGAAACAATAAGACTAAACAGAATAAAGGAAGGTCCAATGCATGTGTGTGTGTGTGTGTGTGTGTGTTTGTGAACATACGCTTATGACTGTATGCGTATGTCTATGTTTGTGTGTGTGGATGCGTTTGTACTCATGAACGTGTTTATGTTTTCGTGTAGAATTCATTGTAAAAAAATAATAATAAGATATCCCTCCCTGAACTTGGTACACACGAGGACTTGCTCACGGTATTACAATGAGTGACGCAACTACTGAGCGGAGACGTGACACTCGGCAGGCTCTGGGGTAACTCATGATAAAAGTGTCGTTTCCCGGTGGCGGAGGTGTTTGTGCTCCGGACATCTGCAGTTAATAAAAAAAATGGCGGGAAAGATCTCGCCGGAAGTACATTAAAACAATTAATCAGCTTTTTAGATACATGTAAAGTTGTACATCATGGATTCCTTTCCACAGGACAAACCACTTACTGTAATGCGGCTTTCACTGTTTTGTACCAACACGTCCTTACACTCCTCCTACAAATGTGTGATGCAAAAGGCGGAGTTTGTCAACGAGGTGGCGCAGTTGGCTCCTGCAGCATCATGCCCGAGCACCCCGCCTGTGCTCGCCCTGGAGTTCCTGGTAAAACGTGGAGGTGACATGCCTCCCTCACCTAATTATACCTAAATATAAACTTACTTCTCGCGAAATAACAAATATTAGGACAACATTTCGATGACACGAGCACCATCAGCTAACTACTACGGACACACTGAATGTGGCTGGGCGGTAAGGAATAGGGACCGTGTCTGTATACTGGGTGGCGTTTGTTGCGAGCCAAGATAGCCAAGCTGAAAGTCACTATGTTGACAAAGATCAATTAGGAGAAATGTGCACGTATGAGCGTCTGTACAGGAGTTTATTAATAGATTCGCGTCGTCTAGTATTGGGTCCCTGCTTACTGTTTGAAAGACAATGCACAGGAGTTTAACAAGGCAACATTTGCAACAATCATTTATGACATAATACACGAACTAGTGGAATTTAATCATGGATATAAAGACGACACAATGTTTTAGAGTTAGTTAACGCTGCCTTGTCCATCCTATGACACAGCATTGTATAATGTCGAAAATTTGAAGAAAAAAAAGCATTCTAGTAACCTGTAGACTCATTTTAATTTTTATTTACTCTGAGTCTTGGATGCCATACAAGATTATAAAATTAAACTATGACTTCACTCATAAAATGTAATTAATATATTCCGGGAAAATCTGAGTTGTTTCCTGTAATTTTCATTGTTCAACCTGCCACTTGTTATATGTTGAACAAGAACAGTTCAACAAAAATTTTTATATCCAGTCATGACAACTTAACACAGTCAACACTAAGCAGAAAAGTTGTGTAAAGTGAGATTGTGAATCTATTGGTCTTTCTATTGGGTAGATTAACATAACTTTTTATTTCTCAGCTTTTTCGATGAAATTTATTGATTTGCTGCGTTCAGTGAGGGTTTTTATGTGTTGAAAGGCCATTAACTATAAGCATAAGTCTTAATGAACTCTTTTTCACTGCCTTATGGTACTCCACGAGTCTCCACCCGATAAATATTATGATCCTTGACCCTTCGATGATGACCTGAGAGTTGCGAATGAAGGACCTCAGCCAATGGCACCTCAGGTACTCACGCCATTAAGTAAAAAAGGTAAGCATGAACTCCACATTGCAGAGTCTCAATTGTTTCTCTTACTATTGACAACACAACATACATACATTGTTTCTCACTTTTGATATATATTTTTAATTTTTGTATTTATTTATGGTTCTTTATTATTATTATTGTTGCAGTATTATTATTATTATTATTATTATTATTATTATTATTATTATTAGTAGTAGTAGTAGTAGTAGTAGTAGTAGTAGTATAATTGATGTTATTAATATTATTATTATTATTACATTTTCGCCCACCAGGCCCCGCTCTGGGTCAGTGCCCGGGTGGGCTAATCCCCGTAAAAAAAAAAAAAAAAATTAACTGTTTCCCATTTGGATGTAATAATATTAACTTCTGCACTTCGTCTTGCATACGATGTAAGGGGAGTGCCCTATAAACTAGCCCCTGAGCTTCCTGGGTCAACTGTGAAACCTGAATGTCAGAGTAGCGATGACGGACGCACTAGTAAACACAGTTCCCTGGGGACAACAGAATGGATCACTATATGAGATGGTCACACTAGTCGATGCCCTGTGATTTTGGTCTAAGATGAAGATGATGCTGTGGACTGTTGAATATTCTCATAAATTCCAATACTCGAAGTTGTCAAGGGTTTATTTGGTACATTCCAAAAATCAATAATCGTACGAATGTTTAACTCTTGTTTGTTATCATTCTAATTGTACATGTAATATTTGAAGAGGCGAGCACAGTGTAGCAGTGTTACATGTTGCGAGAACACACACGTCACCGGCCCCATATGTGAGTGTCTATTCAATAATGGTTCGTGATGACCTGAGATTAATGGAGGGCACGGTATCTGGCACGGTATCTGGCACGGGCATTGATCATATGACAGCTCGTTCTGTACCTGTGATTTGGTTTAACTGTGTTTTAACCCAGAGAGAAACTATGTAATCGGTTATGACGTATTTTGTGTGAAAGTGTTTCTGTTTGTGAGTCCACTTAACCTGTGTTAATTACTGTACACTTTATTTCTCATCTGTTTGTAGTAATTCAACGATATTATGTAATTAAACCATTTCTGGTATTCACTTGGGTCTTACCTGTAACATTGGATTGATTGAACGGTAAATATATCAGAGTGATCCATGAGTTAGTTTACTGAATTTGAACTGAAAAAAATTATATATATTTTTGCCTTACCTCCATGATGGTCTGGTCAACGCTCGTACACTCTACTGTCGTGTGGTGGACAGTTGGTACACAACTGAGCCTTAATGACTTGTTCAATTAATTGTTATTTCCTTTCAAAAACAGGGCACGGAATTAATTACATGTCCATCATTAAAACACAATATTCAGGGTTAATATAACAACGAAGGGGGGGGGGGGGGGAGGGGGCAGAACTAGGTCAACTAATCTGGCTACATTAAGAGAAGGTTTTCTTCCATAATACTGTATACTGTACCTGAGGTTAATATATCCATTGTGAGTTTTGAAACGAACTCCTTGACAATTATCAGTAGTTTAGCGTCAAGTTAGTTGCAGTATTGACAAGTATGGTGTTGAGCTCATAATATAGCAAAATTATACCTATAGTAGGTTAGGTTAGGTTAGGTTAGGTTAGGTTAGGTTAGGTACGAAACTTTTCATTTATATATATTTTTATGGCCAACAATATTCTACATGATCACTTATGGCCAGTCAGAGGTTCCCCAAACAGATAAATACACTGAAGTTGTCTCTAATCGGCAAGTATCCCTATTTTAAGCAGCGGGCTATGTGCCCTCCACCGCGGGTGTATAACGAACTTCTGATCGGAACTGTACATAGAGAATGCAAGTATACAAACAATGTACAGAGACGCTCTAAGTATCCAAACAATATACATAGAGTGTAGGTATACAGACAATTATATATATATATATATTATATATATATATATATATATATATATATATATATATATATATATATATATATATGCTGATAACCACCAGGAAAGAAGAAAACACGAAGTTCCCAAGCGCTTTCGTGTGAATTACACGAAAGCGCTTGGGAACTTCGTGTTTTCTTCTTTCCTGGTGGTTATCAGCATATACCTAGATCACGGGCACCTACAGTGATTTACTTGCATACATATATATATATACTGTATATATATATATAAATATATATATATATATATATATATATATATATATATATATATATATATTACATGTAAATCCACAATGTAAACGTGGATAATATAAATATAGTTAAAATCACACGGGAAAAAGGAAACAACGGAGCACCTATATATATATATATATATATATATATATATATATATATATATATATATATATATATATATATATATATATATATATATATATATATATACAGTGCATGTATACAAACAATTTACAGAGACAGTACAAGTATGCAAACAATATACATAGACAGTATAGGTATGCAGATAATATGAAAGACAATGTAAGTGTACAAACAGTGCAAGCTTACAAACAATGAGCAGGTTGGAGTACCTAGTCCCCCTTTGTTCAATGTTCTTATGAATGCGTTATTAAATTCAATACCGGACAGTTCCAGCAATATCACAATCGGCTATGCTGATGACAATCATGTACATACTATAACTCATCGTGAATTGCTACTACTACTACTCCTACTACTTTGCTGTCACTCGGAAGCGAGTATGACGATCATCCAGTTATGATAGAATGATATGAGTTATTGAGGATGTCACCAAGGTTGGTGAGTTCTGAGGTGACTAAAGAGGCAGATACGGGACCGGCAGGGTCGTCCACAGATGTTACACATGTGGGGGGCTACAATTAGTGTGGGAGGGGAGGCGGCAGCGCCTTTCCGGCGTTGGCGCTTGTCTGCCTCGTTATGCAGTCGGGCTAACTCGAAAGTATTAACACCTTCTCGTGTGGTGATCCTCCAAGCGTTACAGTGTGGAGTAATCGACTCCCAGGTGAGGGGGTCGATTTGGCATTTTTTCAGGTTTGTCTTAAGACTATCCTTATACCTTATCAGTTGCCCGCCAGCGTTACGTTTATTATTCGTTAGGTGACTGTAAAGTAGCTGCTTTGGCAGTCTACTGTCGTCCATGCGGGTAACATGGCCAGTCCAGCGTGGTTGTTCATGGATAATCGTAGCCTCGATGCTCCTACAGTTGGTGTCAGCAAGAATTCTGGCATTTGTTCTCTTGGCTTCCCAGCGAACACCGAGGATGGAACGTAGACTACGTTGGTGAAAGTTTTCAAGTGCCTTGAGGTGCCTCCTGTACGTGACGCATGTCTCGTTGCCATATAGCAGGGTGGGGAAGACCACTGCTCGATATACGTGTAACTTTGTAGGTAATTTCAGCTCCCCACAGCTGAAAGTGGGTAGCATTAGAGAGGGTAGTACCGTTAAGTTGGATGGATGATGGAGAAGTGGCTGAACCAGGGGCAGGTTGAAAGAGAATATGAGTCATACGTACATTCACCTCAAGGCCGAAGTGTGCATACGCATCTGCGTAGGTGTTCAGGATCTCCTGAAATGCAAACCACCATGAACCATGCAAACGCAGTCTGTGAGAACCTCGGTCTTAATATCTCCACTGAGAAAACTAAGGTGTTCAACAAACAAGCTAGTAACCGCAAACGCGGCCCTGCCAAGTTCATGATAGGTAACAACACTATTGACTAATTCTCTTCTTTTAAATATCTTGGTGTCTCCGTCCCTTGTACTGTACTTTACCTGCCATAGAACAATCTTACCTGGCAATGTACTGACAGACTGAAACCCCTTGGAAGTGTAGCGGGGTACAGCCCACATTATGGTGGTAATATTAGAATTGTTATTATAATGTACCTAGGTTCTATAAGATCTCTGATATATTACCACGCACCAGCCCTGGTCTTTCGTGACGGGAAAGCCATTGACAAGCTCGAAATAAATCCCTCAGAATTAACCTAGACTGTCCTATGAACACTAAAGTACTTAATATGAGGAAAGAATAAATGAAATCAACCTGATGATAGCCATGAGACTTTCCCGTGGTGATCCTGATAACATTGTTTCCTTAAAATTGGTGGAATATATGAACCATGGGACTGGTGAATCTAAATGGATCCAAACTACAGCTACACATATGAAGATGTTTGGACTAGACCATCTGTACAAAGTTGAGACACAACAGCGCTTCCTTCCACCCTGGCGGACAGTTCCCTTCGATAATACAATACCGACGTATCCGCCTAAAGATTAATATACAAAGCATTTATCTCCAACACACTGCCAAATTGAGAGCTCTTGAACACATACACACTCTACAGACTGATGATAATATCACACAGACCATCTACACCAGTGGTTCTCAACCTTGTTTGCCCCATAAACCCCTTTCACCATATGTCAGAGTGTCATTCCCCCTCCTTTCCAAGATTGTCTGCCTCAAAAAGTGCATTCCAAATACTATGCATATAATACTGAAAATCCTTTATTTTTTCCATATTAGTATCAGTTTCCCCCCCCCCCCCCCTGAAATCCTGAGGGGGGGGAAATTCCCCCCCGGTTGAGAACCCCTGATCTACACTGATGGATCTCTTAACACTGCCTGTGGGAGGGCTGGAAGTGTTGTCGTTGTGACTCAGCCTATGGTAATACAATTGAGGAAGGAGTTTGAATTAACAACTGGACATTCACTCTACAAACTACATTAGTTGCCATACTCACAGCTAACAAATTCATTGAAACCACTGTTACTGACAGTCTCATCATCACTGATTCTCTATCCTCACTACTTGCCCTAGACACCCTCAACACAAGTTGTCACTCGTTTGTCTCTGAAGCCTCTCACAAATATGCGTACCTTGTTGACCGGAGTGTCAGGGTCAAACTGTTGTGGATCCCCTCTCACATAGGCCTCAAAGAACATGACAGAGTTGATGCCCTCGCCAAACTCGCGTCTAACAAAGACACCGTTGAATACAAATTGGGTCTGTCAAAAAGAACCCATAAAACTTGTTGATGAATCTGATGTAAGCAGACAAGTATAAACAGGCACTAGTCATTCCATTGTTTACCATGATGAGATGTATCAAGTGAAGAATGTATATGGAGCAATTAACAAGATCACTAGATTACAAGATATTGTAGCCGCTAGACTAAGATTAGGGCAGTATGTTCCTCAAGCAGATGTGAACAAAACTAACTAAATGTAAAGTGTGTGGTCAAACATACAGCCACACACTCGAACACTCCGTCCTTGAACGAGTCAAAATAGAACATTTTAGGGACAGGTCCCAACACAATGTGTGTAAAATGGCACAACACTTTATCACTAATGGCAAGATAGCCGACATATTAAGATTGTATCAACTTTTTGTTCACTCAGTAGCTATATCAGTTCCCATGTTTACAGTAGAACCAAACACACAATGTGCTTGAATACCTCTCGCGCAAATGTGAATAGCTAAGTGTGTGGTCAGACATACTGCCTCACACTCCTGTACTCAAGCAGTTGCGAATACATAGGTAAGTCACCCTTTATGTATAGAACTAAACAAAGAGGGCGTTTGAAATGCTGTATAACATTCATTGCCATAATATCCTGACCAGGGGGGTTAGTTATACAGACCCTTTGTGAACTCTACACTGTAAGTCCTTTTACGATACCGCTCACAGGGTGGGTTTGAGGTGCACAATAAACTAGCTGTTGTAGGAGGCAAAAAAAAAAGAAAAAATATCCACACCCAACCCACCTCCCTCCCCACACCCAACCCACCTCCTTCCCCACACCCCACCCACCTCCCTCCCCACACCCAACCAACCTCCCTCCCGAAACCCAACCCACCTCCCTCCCCAAACCCAACCCACCTCCCTCCCCAAACCCAACCCACCTCCCTCCCTCCCCACACCCAACCCACCTCCCTCCCTCCCCACACCCAACCCACCTCCCTCCCCAAACCCAACCCACCTCCCTCCCCACACCCCACCCACCTCCCTCCCCACACCCCACCCACCTCCCTCCCCACACCCCACCCATCACCCTCCCCACACCCCACTCACCACTCTCCCCACACCCCAACCATCACTCTCCCCACACCCCACTCACCACTCTCCCCACACCCCAACCATCACTCTCCCCACACCCCACTCACCACTCTCCCCACACCCCAACCATCACATCTCCCCACACCCCACTCACCACTCTCCCCACACCCCAACTATCACTCTCCCCACACCCCACCCACCACCCTCCCCACCCACCACTCTCCCCACACCCCACTCACCACTCTCCCCACACCCCAACTATCACTCTCCCCACACTCCACCCACCACTCTCCCCACACTCCACCCACCACCCTCCCCACACCCCAACCATCACTCTCCCCACAACCCACTCACCACTCTCCCCACACCCCAACCATCACTCTCCCCACACCCCAACCACCACTCTCCCCACACCCCACCCATCACTCTCCCCACCCATCACTCTCCCACTCCCCACCCACCACTCTCCCACACCGCCACCCACCACTCTCCCCACACCCCACTCACCACTCTCCCCACACCCCACCCACCACTCTCCCCACACCCCACTCACCACTCTCCCCACTCCCCACCCATCACTCTCCCACTCCCCACCCACCACTCTCCCCACACCCCAACCATCACTCTCCCCCACCCCACCCTCCCCCACCCCACCCCACTCTCCCCACACCCCACCCACCACTCTCCCCACACCCCCCCACCTCCCCCACTCCCCCATCCACACCCCCACCCCCACCCACCACTCTCCCCACACCCCACCCACCACTCTCCCCACACCCCACTCGCCACTCTCCCCACCCCCACCCACCACCCCCCACCCCACTCACCACTCTCCCCACACCCCACCACCACTCTCCCCACACCCCACCCACCACCCTCCCCCACCCACCACCTCTCCCCACACCCCACCCACCACCCTCCCCACCCACCACTCCCCCACACCCCACCCACCACTCTCCCCACACCCCACCCACCACTCTCCCCACACCCCAACCACCACCCTCCCCACACCCCAACCATCACTCTCCCCACACCCCACTCACCACTCTCCCCACACCCCAACCACCACTCTCCCCACACCCCACCCATCACTCTCCCCACTCCCCACCCATCACTCTCCCACTCCGCACCCACCACTCTCCCCACACCCCACCCACCACTCTCCCCACACCCCACTCACCACTCTCCCCACACCCCACCCACCACTCTCCCCACACCCCACTCACCACTCTCCCCACACCCCACCCACACTCTCCCCACACCTCACCCACCACTCTCCCCACACCCCACTCACCACTCTCCCCACACCACAACCATCACTCTCCCCACACCCCAGCCATCACTCTCCCCACACCCCACCCACCACCCTCCCCACCCACCACCCTCCCCACCCACCACTCTCCCCACACTCCACCCACCACTCTCCCCACACCCTACTCACCACTCTCCCCACACCCCAACCATCACTCTCCCCAAACTCCACCCACCACTCTCCCCACACCCCACTCACCACTCTCCCCACACTCCACCCACCACTCACCCCACACCCCACTCACCACTCTCCCCACACCCCAACCATCACTCTCCCCACACCCCAACCATCACTCTCCCCCACACTCCACCCACCACTCTCCCCACACTCCACTCACCACTCTCCCCACACCCCACCCATCACTCTCCCCACTCCCCACCCATCACTCTCCCACTCCCCACCCACCACTCTCCCCACACCCCACCCACCACTCTCCCCACACCCCACTCACCACTCACCCCACACCCCAACCATCACTCTCCCCACACCCCAACCATCACTCTCCCCACACCCCACCCACCATCCTCCCCACCCACCACTCTCCCCACACCCCACTCACCACTCTCCCCACACCCCAACCATCACTCTCCCCACAACCCACCCACCACTCTCCCCACACCCCACCCACCACCCTCCCCACACCCCAACCATCACTCTCCCCACACCCCACTCACCACTCTCCCCACACCCCAACCATCACTCTCCCCACACCCCAACCACCACTCTCCCCACACCCCACCCATCACTCTCCCCACCCATCACTCTCCCACTCCCCACCCACCACTCTCCCACACCCCACCCACCACTTTCCCCACACCCCACTCACCACTCTCCCCACACCCCACCCACCACTCTCCCCACACCCCACTCACCACTCTCCCCACTCCCCACCCATCAATCTCCCACTCCCCACCCACCACTCTCCCCACACCCCAACCATCACTCTCCCCACACCCCAACCACCACTCTCCCCACACCCCACCCATCACTCTCCCACTCCCCACCCACCACTCTCCCCACACCCCACCCACCACTCTCCCCACACCCCACTCGCCACTCTCCCCACACCCCACCCACCACTCTCCCCACACCCCACTCACCACTTTCCCCACACCCCACTCACCACTCTTCCCACACCCCAACCATCACTCTCCCCACACCCCAACCATCACTCTCTCCACACCCCACCCACCACCCTCCCCACCCACCACTCTCCCCACACCCCACTCACCACTCTCCCCACACCCCAACCATCACTCTCCCCACACCCCACCCACCACTCTCCCCACACCCCAACCACCACCCTCCCCACACCCCAACCATCACTCTCCCCACACCCCACTCACCACTCTCCCCACACCCCAACCACCACTCTCCCCACACCCCACCCATCACTCTACCCACTCCCCACCCATCACTCTCCCACTCCCCACCCACCACTCTCCCCACACCCCACCCACCACTCTCCCCACACCCCACTCACCAGACTCCCCACACCCCACCCACCACTCTCCCCACACCCCACTCACCACTCTCCCCACACCCCACCCACCACTCTCCCCACACCCCACCCACACTCTCCCCACACCTCACCCACCACTCTCCCCACACCCCACTTACCACTCTCCCCACACCCCAACCATCACTCTCCCCACACCCCAGCCATCACTCTCCCCACACCCCACCCACCACCCTCCCCACCCACCACTCTCCCCACACTCCACCCACCACTCTCCCCACACCCCACTCACCACTCTCCCCACACCCCAACCATCACTCTCCCCACACTCCACCCACCACTCTCCCCACACCCCACTCACCACTCTCCCCACACTCCACACACCACTCTCCCCACACCCCACTCACCACTCTCCCCACACCCCAACCATCACTCTCCCCACACCCCAACCATCACTCTCCCCACACTCCTCCCACCACTCTCCCCACACTCCACTCACCACTCTCCCCACACCCCACCCATCACTCTCCCCACTCCCCACCCATCACTCTCCCACTCCCCACCCACCACTCTCCCCACACCCCACCCACCACTCTCCCCACACCCCACTCACCACTCACCCCACACCCCAACCATCACTCTCCCCACACCCCAACCATCACTCTCCCCACACCCCACCCACCACCCTCCCCACCCACCACTCTCCCCACACCCCACTCACCACTCTCCCCACACCCCAACCATCACTCTCCCCACACCCCACCCACCACTCTCCCCACACCCCACCCACCACCCTCCCCACACCCCAACCATCACTCTCCCCACACCCCACTCACCACTCTCCCCACACCCCACCATCACTCTCCCCACACCCCAACGACCACTCTCCCCACACCCCACCCATCACTCTCCCCACCCATCACTCTCCCACTCCCCACCCACCACTCTCCCACACCCCACCCACCACTCTCCCCACACCCCACTCACCACTCTCCCCACTCCCCACCCATCACTCTCCCACTCCCCACCCACCACTCTCCCCACACCCCACCCACCACTCTCCCCACACCCCACTCACCACTCTCCCCACTCCCCACCCATCACTCTCCCACTCCCCACCCACCACTCTCCCCACACCCCACCCACCACTCTCCCCACACCCCACTCGCCACTCTCCCCACACTCCACCCACCACTCTCCCCACACCCCACTCACCACTTTCCCCACACCCCACTCACCACTCTCCCCACACCCCAACCATCACTCTCCCCACACCCCAACCATCACTCTTTCCACACCCCACCCACCACCCTCCCCACCCACCACTCTCCCCACACCCCACTCACCACTCTCCCCACACCCCAACCATCACTCTCCCCAGACCCCACCCACCACTCTCCCCACACCCCAACCACCACCCTCCCTACAACCCAACCATCACTCTCCCCACACCCCACTCACCACTCTCCCCACACCCCAACCACCACTCTCCCCACACCCCACCCATCACTCTTTCCACTCCCCACCCATCACTCTCCCACTCCCCACCCACCACTCTCCCCACACCCCACCCACCAAACTCCCCACACCCCACTCACCACTCTCCCCACACCCTACCCACCACTCTCCCCACACCCCACTCACCACTCTCCCCACACCCCACCCACCACTCTCCCCACACCCCACCCACACTCTCCCCACACCTCACCCACCACTCCCCCCACACCCCACTCACCACTCTCCCCACACCTCAACCATCACTCTCCCCACACCCCAGCCATCACTCTCCCCACACCCCACCCACCACCCTCCCCACCCACCACTCTCCCCACACTCCACCCACCACTCTCCCCACACCCCACTCACCACTCTCCCCACACCCCAACCATCACTCTCCCCACACTCCACCCACCACTCTCCCCACACCCCACTCACCACTCTCCCCACACTCCACCCACCACTCTCCCCACACCCCACTCACCACTCTCCCCACACCCCAACCATCACTCTCCCCACACCCCAACCATCACTCTCCCCACATTCCACCCACCACTCTCCCCACACTCCACTCACCACTCTCCCCACACCCCACACATCACTCTCCCCATACTCCACCCACCACTCTCCCCACACCCCACCCACCACTCTCCCCACACCCCACCCATCACTCTCCCCACACCCCACCCACCACTCTCCCCACTCCCCACCCACCACTCTCCCCACACCCCACCCACCACTCTCCCCACACCCCACCCACCACTCTCCCCACACCCCACCCACCACTCTCCCCACTCCCCACCCATCACTCTCCCCACACCCCACCCACCACTCTCCCCACTCCCCACCCACCACTCTCCCCACTCCCCACCCACCACTCTCCCCACTTCCCACCCACCACTCTCTCCACACCCCACCCACCACTCTCCCCACACCCCACCCACCACTCACCCCACACCCCACCCACCTCCCTCCCCACACCCCACCCACCACTCACCCCACACTCCACCCACCTCCCTCCCCACACCCCACTCATCACTCTCTCCACACCCAACCCACCACTCTCCCCACTCCCCACCCATCACTCTCCCCACACCCCACCCACCACTCTCCCCACTCCCCACCCACCACTCTCTCCACACCCCACCCACCACTCACCCCACACCCCACCCACCACTCTCCCCACACCCCACCCACCACTCTCCCCACTCCCCACCCACCACTCTCTCCACACCCCACCCACCACTCTCCCCACACCCCACTCACTACTCTCCCCACACCCATAGTCCCAGGAGCAAATGAAGATCTGGATACACAGGACTGAAACCTTCGTCCAAAATACACTTACGTAAGATAATTAAGTGGACAGAGGGAACTAAACGCGCCACATAAGCAAGGAATATGGTGGCCACAACACCCTCACACCCTACCAGTCGACAAAGGGTCAGACATCCTCCCAGTGGAACTATTGGTAACCTTATCTTTTCCCTTTTCCTCCTGACTCCAATGACATCCTCTCCCTACCCTTGAGATGTTGTTTTTTCCCCTCTTCAGCCCCTCCCCCCACTATCTTGATCTCCTCTCCTTCCTCTCTCGTCCTTTGACTTCACTTTTGCTTCTTCCTCTCTAATACTTTCCTGCTGTGCTCCTTTCACCACCATCCCTTCTCTCCCTAAGTCCTCCTCTTCTCCGTTTGCCCCCCTCTCACCCCCCCGGCGCCGCCCACCCTCTGCGGGTCAGGTATCACTGGGTGACAGGGGAATGCTCTCTACTATCACGCCCGCTGCACAAAATATGCTAACCAGAGTCAGCGACAAAGTGTGTTGGTCCCTTGATCTGTTATCAAGTCGTGATATAATAATTGTAATAATATCAATAATAACAAAAATAACAGCAACACATAACTAATAATTATAGCAATAACAACAACAAATAATTAATAATAAGAACAACAACAACAAATAATTAATCATAATAATAATAATAATAATAATAATAATAATAATAATAATAATAATAATAATAATAATTATAATACCAATAACAATAACAACAACAATACATAATTAATGATACTTATATTAATAATAATAATCACTTAACATCAGGTGGAATGTGCCTTAAACTACACACAAACGACAGGTTCACTTTGTAAACTCAAAAGACGGAAAATAAATTCATAAGAAGGTCATACAGAATATAAAGACAGAACCATATAGAACTTACCCAGAGGTATTATCAGCTGGCTCTGTCATTCCTTATATATGTGAGAGAGAGTGTTGCACTGGTCGGTCTCATTGCATGGCTGAGCACTGTATAATATTACCCAGCATTTCAACCGCAGTCATCACACTATACAGGGATATTTACATTTCAATATTTCACCACCTTCGTCACAAGACCCAGGAGGAGTGTGTTCATCTGACAGCCCTAGGATGCTTCATTAACTGTGACTCGCTCTCGGGTTTGACACTATATCACTACAATACTTAAACCCGCACTGTCTAGGTACAACAATACTTTAGACTTTGTATACTTTGTCTATGTTCACATGCTGAGCTGTACACCTACTTTTTAAGTGAATCGAATTAAATTGAAACATTTTATTTAGCCAGAAAAACACAGATACAGAGTGGATAATAATAGCAATATTAACATGGCTGAGCCAATTGAGAGCCCGAGCTCTCTTTGAGGCACCTGATATATACTATACATTTATCTCAAGGAAGTATTATGTAACATTTAGTAACATCTGGAATAGTACAATAGCTTGGTGGTAATAAGAACATCTCCTAATGTTACCACGGTTATCACTTCAATATTTATATATTCTATTTATTTATTATTATTTTTTTATTTATATTATAAGTATATACATAAATTACAGTGGAATTGAAAACCATAAGTATAATGGGGGAGCAGTATAACATGGGTTGTACAGTATTAACGTTGAACAAGAGGACAGAGCTGTCAGGATTATGTCTAGTTGGCAAATATATTTAATGCAATGGTAATTTCTTATCTATTTACATGATAATTTCTGATAAAACAGTTTTGATGGTATAATAAAAGCAGGTATTATATATATATATATATATATATATATATATATATATATATATATATATATATATATATATATATATATATATATATATATATATATATATATATATAGTAGGTATTACAAGAAATATTAATACTTAAACAATAGATATGTTTTAGGAGATGATTTAAAGGAAGGGAGCGTAGTCTTTGCTCAGATGGGTGGTGGTAAGTTGTTCCACACCTTCACACCGTGATATTTTATGGTCTGGGACTCAGAGGAGCGCATGAGGGGTGTTCTTAGTAGCTCTGGGCGCCTTAAGTTGTATCTCTGATTATTCCGGAACTGGAAATAATTATTGTCAAGCAAGTGATTGGTAGATTTGTAAACAAAGAGGGCACAGCAGTAGGTGTTAATATCTTCGAATTTATAAATTTTCAATTTAGCAAATTTTTCGTTTGTGTTATCTGATTTTTTCAAGTAGGTCATTGTCCGTACAACTCTCTTTTGTGCAGTAACCAGGGATTGTATTTTTGATGAGCCAGAGGCCCTCTATAGTGTGTGACAGTGTATCAGGTGTTGGTAAACAATATCATCATAGATTTCTTTCATTGCTGTGAGAGTGAGTGACTGTCGAGTGTGATACATGATACCTCACTGTTTATTGACTTAACTGTGAATGGCTTGTATGTGGTTTCGCCAGTTAAGTTTCTCATCAACAATAACTCGGAGGAATTTAGTATTTTGTTGGCGCTTGAGGACTGTATTACCAAGGTACAGGCAGTCCAAGACTGGGGGTAAGTTTTTCCTTCTGTGAAAGATCGTGTAGTTGATGTTCTCAAGGTTTAAGGTCAGTTTATTACGTATTACCTAGGCCCTGACTTTACTCAATTCAGTGTTCATAGTTCTCATCAAGGAATGGAGGTCTGAGTTGCTGGCATAGAGATTACTATCGTCTGTAAATAAGTTGAATTCTATGAGTGTGCTGGCGTGGACTATGTCGTTTCTGTACAACAAAAACCGTACTGGACCGAAAATGGAACATTGGGGGACGCCATACAAGGTTGGCGAGGAGTCAGAAGGCTTTAGATAGGTCCAAGAATATACCTACTGTGAACTGACTGTCATCAAAGAAATTTAAGATGTCATTAGTAAAGGATAGCAGATCACTCTCAGTCGACCTTCTAGCTCTAAATCCAAACTGGGAGTCTTTAAGATGTTATTGGCAATGCAGAAGGAATTTAGTATACGACATGTTAGCTTCTCCAGTATCCTACTAAAGGCTGGGAGGACTGATATGGGGCGGTAATTCGTGAAGAGACCTTTGTCCCCAGATTTTTTTATATGCTGGGTGAACTTAAGCAATTTTCAGTTTATCCGGAAAGACACCACTAGTGAAGAAGGAGTTACGAATGTGTAGAACAGGTAGTAATAAGTGGGCTACTTTCTTAATGATGCTCATTGGTATATTGTCTTCGCCTGCTGCTGAATCTTTGGACATTTTTATGATGGCCAGTAATTCATCTACTGTGACAGGGGATAAGAATAGTTCATTTTGCTGTCTGTTTTGCAGGTAGGCTCTAAATTCCTTATGGTGATCAGGGATGCTCTCTGCAAGATGTTTGCCAACATTAATAATATATTCATTGAAGTGGTTGGTAATGAGGGAGGGTTCCGTTACAACTGAATCATTTATCATAAAAGCTGAGTGAGTGGCCGAAGGCTGAGTGTTCCTGTTCTGAATAGAATTTGTCAATATACATGCTGAGCTGTATACTTGCGTTGTCATCATATATACTGAGTTTTATACTTGCATTGTCTATCTACATACTGTATACCTGCGTTGTCAACATACAAACTAAACTGTATACTTGCCTTGTCTATATGCATGCTGAGCTGTATACTTGCGTTGTCAACATACATACTGAGCTGTATACTTGCCTTGTCAATATACATACTGAACTGTATACTTGCGTTGTCTATGCGCATGCTGACCTGTATACATGCATTGTCTATATACATGCTGAACTGTATACCTACATTATCTTTATTCATGCTAAACAAATAATAAACTTGTATGACGATTTTACTGACTAAAAATTATCAATCAATCAAGTATGACTAAATGCTGTAGTTCCTGCCTCACCTCCTGTCTACAGTATGTCATTTTCTTCACCAGTGTTATTTACTGCTCTAAGCTTCCCTACCTATGCCACCTGTTCCTCTTACGGTCTGTCAGCAGGTGCCGCGCGAAGCAGTACCTGTGTACCGAGTGCTTACTTGTTTCATGAAAGGCGTACGATAGAGCGGTACTCAATAGATGAATTTCCATTTTTATTTCATTGTTTTAATGTTCTTTTTACACCAATGACAGAAAAGTAAATATTATGAGTACAAATTAAAAGACTCATAAGTAACTATGACATAAATAAAGTCGAGATAATAATATAAACACGAATCGCACGGTCATCCTCTGAGAGCAGTCGTTTGGGGTCATCTAGCTCCGGGTCGACGTTGATCAGCAGTAAAAATGTAATATAAAGACAAACTCTAAATTTGTGTATTTAGTTCCGGGATTTATTTATTACTTGCACTTACTACTATAATATTTGTCATATTCTCCTCTATTTAGTTGAGCCTTTACTATATGTTTCAGTAACTTTAGGTTCACTTATCTTTTTAATTTGACTTATGTTGACATTTCTTTCTTTTTAGCATATATCATAATATCATATCACCCACGATGATCATCCTGTATTGCAACGATAAAAATAACAATTAATAAGAATTAGGTTACACTGGTTAAGGTTTCCTATGAAACTTCCTGAACTGTATACCAAATCTGATGAACTACACCAGTAGGGTGTGTCATACGGAGGCGAATTTTTTTTTTTTTAGTTTGAAAAATCGGCCCATGGTATTAATGATGTAGTTCTATGTGCAGGATCATGTGATATCTTCAGATTTGAAAAGTTTTCATTTTTTGCTCGGTACATTTTAACTTGAAATCTTATGAAAATTCAGTATTCCCACCCTTTTACCAACACCACTAAATAGCTTATTTAAAGTAAAGTAAATGTATCAGGTTAATTTATTAGGATGAAAATGATCCAGAATAGTGAAACGAATGATCTTGACACATTTATTAAATTTAATATTCCTTTAGAAAACAAAATCATCAAATACAAAAACCGGTTTTGCTACTACGACCCGGTGTTGCTGCACACCATAGAGAACATGTCATTCTTGCTTCTGTTTCTACTCATCACCTCCCTGCTGACCACCTGAGCTCGGATGTAGCCTTCCCTCCTCTCCTGGCTGTACACGTGACTGCTGGCCTCGCTCACTTGCTGTACACAACGCTCTATACTCTGGGTGTGCGAGGGCCAGGCAGGGACATGCATGGGGTTGTCCAGGAAAGCTCTGACTTGAACATTGGTGAGGCTGCAGGTAAGAGGGGGCTCACTGCCAGCCTGGATGTTATCCAGATCTATGAGATCAGTGAGGGTCTTGGCACCTAGATTGACTTCAGGAGTCTTCCTGACCCTGAAGGAATCGTCACCAACTGATTCGTCATGCCCAGATCCTCTCATAAGTCTCATATCCAAGATCTTTTTGACTGCCACTCTTCTCTCCTCCTCATCCTTACTGCAGAGCATTGTCTGCAGAACTGCCTCGGGATGAGCATACCAGGAAGATCTCCTCACAGTCTGCTCCACAATCTGAACAACCTTCCTTGGCTGACTCCTCAGGAGCTGAAGCTGGAAGAGAACATGCCTCGGACCTTCGGAGAACGATGACTTGACCTTGGTGTTGAACCAATTTGGCAAGTAGACACTCACGATGAATTGGACAATAAGTCTCAGGTTGTGAAGCTGGTTCCCTTTCAGTTTATGATGAGCGACCCAAATTCTGCAGAACCTGAGAGCCGTTGTGAGCCACCTAGAATGTGAGACTGGACCTACCTGCAGGTAAGCAAGTCTATCAGGCATGACCCCAGTTTTGATGGCACTGCAAATCATGTAACCATAGTACTGGTCAGTACTCAGGTCGTCAATGACAGTATGTGCAAGCTCAACGAGTGGAGGGCCAACTGTGATTTTTTCAAAGCTCGGATTTATTTCTAACTCAGTGGCAGAGTCCAGCATCTTGCCAAGAGGACCAGACCATCTGTTGTTTGAAAGAGTCTTGCCATCCAGCTCCTGGATCAGATGTCTGAGTGGCAACTCGTTGGTGTGGAGGTCACAAACAATCCAGACCAGCTTCCTCCCAATCTTCCGCTCTATCCACTGTATGACCCCCCCTTGCCACCCTGTGTTCGTGTTGGTGCTGTCCCCTCCAATGGCCTGCAGGGTCTGGTCTACGTTCCTCTCTCTGAGCCAGTTCACAATGTTATCTGCCACTATCTCAGCTGGTTTCCTGATGTCATCTTTCTCTGGAGTGAAATGCCACAAATACTTCCCTCCTGGTTCACTGCAGCAGGAGTAGTGTTCCTCCTTCACCATGGCAGGGAACAACTTGTCAGAATCTCCAACTTTCATGAACACTTTAGTGTCATCCTTTCTCCCATCAAAGAACAAACAATTGATTCCATTTTCTCTTATCCCCTTATCAAACTCCTCTTCTAGGTTACTGACAAGTTTCTCCTGAGCTCTCCTTACTTTGTTATGATCTATCACCAGGTGAACATCATCAGGTGTTATCAAACCACCGTCAATCCAGGCAGCTGTTGCTATCTCTGCAGTTTCTCTGAGACCAGTGTGGTGTCGCATGCTGGCCAGAGCATTGCTCGGGATATCTTTCCTATTTCGAATCTTATGCCTGGAAGGTTTGGGATCATTATATTCTGGGTTAGGGACAAAGTCACCATTCTCCTGGTCAGCACTCGGATCAGCCATGGGGAAGTCATTAAACTCTGAATCAGCTTGACTCCAATCATCGGCCTTTTTTACCTCACCCTGGGCCTTCTCAAGTCTCTTTTCCTCGGCAACTCTTCTCCTCTTCTGTCTCTCTGTGGCAGCCTCCTGTCTCTTGGACTCCGGAATATCTTGGCTAGAAATCATGAGAGCCCCTATACTGCCAGTCTTCTCTCTCTGTGCTTCGATCACAGGAATCTTCAGTTCACGCTTGCAAATACAGGAGATGTGGGCCTCGTATTTACAGTCACGATCGCATCCAAACTCAGGACAGAGAACAATTGGGCACTTGCAAGTAGTTATGTCAAATAACTGGTCCAGTTGCTTGGCAAAGCTGTCCTTAACTGCAAGTTTTCCTCTCCCAAGAGAGATATCTCTTGCCTTTTCCCAACTGGCTAGCAGTCTCTCACTAATCTTCTTCTGACTTGTTATGACTGGGGGCTTGAACTGAGCGTTAGCCAGAGTGTACTGTGCCAAGACAGCTTTGGTCATATCACTGGCAATGTCTTTGTTTGTGTAAGTTCTTTGGTTCTTTTCACTGATTTGCCTGATTAAAACACCGTAGCTCAAAGCATCTCTCAATGTAGGACACTCCGACTTCAGGAGCTCTCTCCCAGACCCAAGATAGTGACTGAGATGGCTGGATTTTTGGTTCCTCGTCCTGACACAAGCAGCCATCGCAAATATTATCAACTTATAAATGCATCAGAATCTGAAACAGAAAAAAATATTGTTAGTTGGGTTGTTAAAGAATGAAGTCAGAAAGCAATGTTCACTATTTAATTGTAATGCACCAATGCAGCTGTACGTTAGATTTTCGATAAATTTCACGCTAAAAGTTACCTAGCAAAAGGTTGCAAAATATTGAAACTGAAATTATTTTCTGTTTATATACACTAAAATCTACCAAAAAAGTGATGGGCCATTAGTTTTAGTTGATCTTCCCTCCTATGACACACCCTACTACACCAGTCAAAAGTTTAACAAATGCCTCGAAGTTATAGAATTTAGGGTTGCTCATTTTTCTCAATTTTCGAAAATTGTGGGTGGGGGTGTTTTTTCCCATTATTTCGCTACTCCTAAATTCATTGGTGCCAGAATTAATGAAATCCAACATTTTCTAGGGGTCGCGAATCCAAATATAAAAAATGAATTTTGCGAAAAAACGTCAAAACTCAAGCTTTTTCTCTTATAGATCAGCAATCGCGCTGCTTTTCACTACTTAACCCTAATGGCTGGCTAGAGCAGCTATTCAGCTTTCCATTGACACCTAATTCGATTGCATGCACCTCTTAGTTGACCTTCTAGTTCAGGTCAAAGGCTTTACCTGCGTTAAGGGAACCAGATTCCAAAATATTCATAGTTTTGACTTTTCCATTTATTCGAAAACACATATCAATATTTTGCCGTCACAGTCTTTTCCATGATATATTTCCCTCTTAAAAAAACAAACATCATTGAAATAGGTCAATAACTCTAGGAGGAGATGCAATTTGAAAGTTCAATCCCCCCTCTATTCAACTCTCACAGTTGCATCAGAGCAGACTTGCTGAAGCCACTCATCTGCTTCCTGTGCTTTTCCACAAGTTGCATGACATCCTGCAGCTGCTGCTCATCCTTCGTGACTGAACCAATGAAGTCCTGCATAAGCTTTATTCCCCTTTCGGCCACGTCATTGGTTACCTTCAGGCTTCTGGAGAAATCTTTCAGCTTCATGAACTCTTCGTTTTTCTCCCAGTCTTCCACCGGTGACATCAGCCATGCTGTGCCGCACACATGATGCTCCTTGAAGATCATCCATGAACGTTCATCTATCAGGTCGGAAAGCCGTGTAGTCTGTTGGATGACCAAGTTGTCGTTGGCGTAGTCGTTCGTTTCTTCTAGGCAGCTCAATTTGGTCGCCATCTCCTTTTTCTCTGCCGCACTCAACTTCTCGCTGCACAGCGACAGAACGACGGTCTGTGGCCTTAGATACCACAGGTGGCGGCTCGCGACCGCCAGCGCCGCATCAGCCACCTCACAGTCCACGGCCCTGTAGCGGAGGAGTTCGTGATGCAGTTGCAGGTCATTCACAGGCGCATCCTCGGCTACTGGTGATTTCAGCCACGCCGGTGTGTACAGCAGAGACACAAAGATCGCCATCCTCTGCAGCTTGACGCACAGGTCACTGCTGAGCTCTAGCTGGTGGCTAAACATGTAGATCTTGAGGTAGTATATGATCTTCGCCATCCAGCGAGCGTGGTGACATGCGCCAGGACGCAGAAAGTGCGTGCCGCGCGGAGGATTCACACCGAGGACGAGGAGCGTTAGTTCTGCCGCTTCTCGGTAATCCTCTCTGGCCCATTCTGTGACGGTCAGCAGGTAGCTAACGGTCCTGTGTCGGAGGTGACTGAGCCAGTCAGACTCTGGTAGATTTGCAATGTCCAGCCTGAGATACTGAGAGTGATCTAGTTGACTCCACCTTTTCTTAAGAGTCTGGAAGAGAGGGTCCGTAGGGGCCGATGTTTTGCCGAAGATGTTGCTGGCAGCGGCTCTCACCACCAGTTCCATGACGTGGTGTCTGCACCCAAGCCTCAACAGCTGTTTTTCCAGCAGCGCCTCCAGATGGACAACCGCACCTTGGACTCGCCCTGTGTTGGACGACGTTGTATCAAAGCACAGTGCCTTGACGTTTGAAGCGCAGCTCCAGTCCTCGATAGCACGAGCTGTTGCGCGTGCCTGGGTCAGGCCAGTGCCGTCCTTCACTGGCAAGACAGCAAGCAGCTTCCCTTCCTCATGGCCGCGCCCTGAGATGAAGATGGCCTGTCGGTGTTCTTCTTCTCCCACGACGTTCTGAAATAAGAGAAATATAAAAATTCAGACAGATAATGAAGAATTATCAAGGCTGCCTTTTTCTCCAAGCTTTTTGTTAATGATTTGATACATTTCTAACAATATATTACAATAGTCTAGGCTTTGGTAAAATATTAATGTAGTACCTAAACGTGTTCTCACCTTAACCAGCTTACCATCCCAGTGCACCACTGCATGTGGTGGAGGCGTGAAGGCTTCCCTTTGTGCGGCAGCTACCTGACGACGGTGTGAAGCTCGCGCCCGTCTCGCAGTCTCTCTCGAGATCCGGAACTCAGACAGATCGCCTGGCGGGTTAGCAGAGCGCAGCACTGCTGCGACCACCGAAACTATCTGCGAGCAAAAGCAGGCAAGGGTGTCAGTAGAAAATGTCGACTGTTTAAGTGCTTATCAAATAATTAACAGAAATTTCAAACATTCCAAACACATTTATGGATACACTTACTTCGTTATTGGATATCCGAAGACGGTCAGCGAGTTCCTTTAATGCTGGCTCTTGGAGAATGCGACGTGGAAGCTGAACCGTCACATAAGGGTGCTTTGATGTGTACCTGCCAGGTTGTATCGCTGTGTCCTTTTTCTCCATTTCTACTTCCGTTGGGGTGTCAGCCACCACAGAGGTTTGAGGTCTCGAATCACTGCTGCTTGGTTCACAGGCTGCGAACCTTCCCTGTTTCGACCTTTGCTTCTCGACTCGTTCCTCCTGCTTTCTCTTCTTAGCGGCAAAAATCTTATCGTTACCACTCATGAACGCTTTTCTTTCTCCGCGTTGGTCTTGATAGAAGGCGATGTCTTGTTGTTTGTCGGCCGGTGTAAGCAGCCGGTTCTTCTCGATGTCCTCTACGGCGTCCGGTGCTCCGATGTCCCACAACAGGTCAAGTTGAGACTTGAAGTTTTCAACCTTGTCCTTTGCAGCCCTGTCCCGACTTTTTTGTAGACTTCTCCAGTGCTCCCATAACCTTGTCAGCTTCTCCCGGCACCCCCTCTCTGAGATAGTCTTGATGCGAGCTAAATTCCAGAACGTGAGTACGTTTCTCACTGTTTCTTTAAACGTCTCCTGTCTGTCACCAGATTCATTCACTGTGTGAAAGAAGAACTTCAGGACTTGACGCATCGTCGGGAGTTTACTGCCTCTAATTGACGATGCTGGCTGGCCTACTAGATAGATTTCAGTGGCAGAACGGGTAGTGGATGATGTTGGCCTGACAGTCCCCTTAGCATTCTCCCCCGACTGCGACTCACTCTCTTCCATGATTGTATGTATATAAACAGATGAACTCTGTAAGAAAAAAACGTTTTGTAATAAAACAAAATAGGCAAACAAAATAGGGTCACATAAGAGCAATTTAATCACCTGTAGAAAATACAACATAAATAGATAACCATAAATTTACTGCCACACTATATAGCAGATTTGAGTAAATTATAAAATAACACCACAGTACCAACAACAACACAACACATGTCAAAACACTGCAAAGAAGCGCAGGGTTTTAAAGCTGCCAATGTGAACCTAGTGAATTTATAACTCCGTTAACGCAGGTAGGCTACAGCCTTTGACCTGACTTAGAAGGTCAAATAAGAGGTGCATGCAATCGAATTAGGTGTCAATGGAAAACTGAATAGCTGCTCTAGCCAGCCATTAGGGTTAAGTAGTGAAAAGCAGCGCGATTGCTGATCTATAAGAGAAAAAGCTTGAGTTTTGACGTTTTTTCGCAAATTTCATTTTTTATATTTGGATTCGCGACCCCTAGAACATGTTGGATTTCATTAATTCTGGCACCAATGAATTCAGGAGTAACAAAATAATGGGAAAAAATACCCCCACCCACAATTTTAAAAAAGTGTGAAAAAATGAGCAACCCTATTATAGATATGTGGCGCCGAAACAACACAAGGTAGCATAAAGTTATGTTTACCACCTGTAACGGGGGTAATTTTTGTATACTGTATATCATTTTACTCTATGAGCTCCCACATATCTTACAATAAATAACAAATCATAATTTGACATGAAAGTGAAGAATATAGTAAAGCGATAAAGTCACATTATTTTACGGAGATATGATCGGCACAATATCTGAAGAACAACGGAGTGGCCGAGTGAGGTGAAGGTGTGGGGGTGGATGACTTTTCACGTCGTTGGCGCATGTCACAGAAGATTCAGGGACAGTTTAGTGCTGAGACATATGTTGACACCCTTAATTATTTTTTTCCTTCCCTCATTCCGCGAGAGGAATTTTCGCTTCCCTCCCGGGCCCAAAATATTTATTACTACTGACAATCACAAGGTAAACTACTGATGCAAACTGCCTAACATCGTGTCTTTGAACTCCTTTCATTGAGTTTAAGGTAATTGACGTTCTTTGGGCTGTCTAAAACATTAAACCACACAATATACCAGAAATTGAAATTGAAACATTTTATTGACCATAAAACTTTTACATCAAAAGGACAGGGTAGAATACTACGCCCACCTCACCTTTGTCACCCTTCTGGAGCTTACAAAAAGTTATAAATGTTATAACAATACAATAATTATATTTACACGAATGAAAATATACTAGACAGATGAGTGGCGACAACACACATGTCTCCGAAAGCGTTGACTTTCGGAATAAGAATATAATTTAAAATGTTTCCTATCGTTATTTGTTGTTTAATACAGTTTTATCTTATTTCCGTTTATTTCTCGTTTGTTTGTTTGTTTGTGTGTTTGTCTTTATAAACAAATAAAGCGGGATAAGCAATATAAGCAATCCTGGATACTTTATGTCACCAGTTGACTGACACCACTTTGAGACATCGATGACGTAGGTGTTTGGAGGGTTCAGGAACAGCTGATCTGTTTTCGATACCTCAGACTCAATCATCCCAAAACGAGCCATTATACGAACTCAAATATTGCCTTATACTTTATAATTAGAACAGATAAAGGCAAAGATCTCGAAAGCTACATGTGTGGAGAAAGGAATGAGTAAATCACGACCAAACTCAGTTAGTTCTAGCAATGGGACGAGGCTTGGCGGTTCGCTCGTCTTGACTCTACCTCGTTTTGTGGTTTCAGATTATTGAGAATGCAACAGAGGCTTCTAGCAAGAGAAAACTTACGTAGTACTGTCTCTGCCTTAGTGCCGGTAAGGTGGGGTCCGGTGGATGTCAAAATGAACACTGCGACTCCTGTTGTCTCGGTAGGATTGTTAAACTTCTTCACCCGTTACGTCATATTGTCTAAAAAAAAGTGGTAACGGTGTAGAAGAGGGTGACCACCAGAAAGAATTGTCCGAATTGGTTTAAAAATTTTCTACACACTATTATCATGACAGTAAACACAAAAATGGAAACGAAAATGCATAAAACCTTATAGAACCTGACCTAACATACCCAACCTATGGGTTTGTTTGGTCAGGTTCTGTTAGGTTCTATGCATTATCGTGTTAATTTATGTGTTAAACAACTTACCTTAATATTGAGGTTGATATACATTAGCAATGGCGAGTAGGAATACGTGGAAGCGTTCACCATCATTTAGGAAACGTCTCTTGAAGAGGGATTCAGCGAGGTAAACAACAAAAATGGCGCCGGGAGGAAAATTGTCACGCGGGGTAAGAAGAAAAAAAAATTTAAATTATAATAGAAAGTTGTCGTTTCTTCTAATAGAGTTAAAATCATTAAAACAATGAGTATAGCAAAAATAAAGAAAATCAACAAACAGCTTCTGGTGGTCACCCTCTTCTATACCTTTACCCAAAAAAATAGAAGATACTTTTTGTAGTAAGTGTACGTGAAGGCTTGACACAAACACAGCCGGTGAAGAGACTGAAATTTACGAGATCTATAAAGTATCGCTAAGTGTTCATTAGTGTAGTAAACTGTTCATAAGCGTCATGAAGTGTTTGCAAGTGCCACAAAGTGTTTATAAGTGTTATAAAGTAGTTATAAGTCTCTCAAAGTGGTTTTAAGTTTCAAAAAGTGATTTTAAATGTCATAAAATTTGCATAAGAATTGTGAAGTTATCACATGCATCATAACGTGTTCGTAAGTAACGTAAAGTTTTTATAAGCGTTGTAAAGTGTTTTATGAAGACTTATAAGTGTGCCAAAGTAATTGTGGGCGTCAGAAACACCCTTACATGTCATAAGAGTGGTATAAAGTGTCGTAACGTGGTATAAGGTGTTAGAGTGCCATAAAGTGTCAGGTCATGTCACAAAGGTTTATATACTGCTTTTAAGTGCCAGTAGGTCTGATGAAGTGCCTTAAGTCGAATAAGTGTCGTATAAAGTCTTAAGATGTGGTGCACAATGAAAAAGTGCTATGAAGTGTCTAAGGTGTCTTGAAATGCCCTAAAGTGTCAATGTGTCCTAAAGTGTCAGTAGCCTAACGTGCACTAAAGTTACACTGTTCTAAAGTGCCTTAAAAAGCCATATAGTTTCATAGTGTCATAAAGTGGCATAAAGTGTCATAAAGTCTCGAATAATTATAAAGTGTCCAAGCAACATATAATAGTGTCGTGCGGTGTCGAAAAGTGTCGTAACGTGCTGTGAAGTCTCTCAAGGTGTCGTAAGGATGTCATTAATGTCGTAAAGTGTTACAAAGTGTCCTGACCTATCACAAGGTGTAAAGTGCGTCATGGAGTACAACAAGGTGTCGTCAAGTCCCATGAGGTGACCCTGTACGGCACCAGGGTTCCCGCAACCACCAGCATACGGTAACTATACTGCTGTTGTGTTCTGGACATATTGAACAGGTTCTCTTAGTTATCCATTTGACATAAACTAATGCTTAAGATCATTAGTTCTGCCTTAGTTGTTCCTTTAAGTTAAGTGTGGATAATCATATAGGCATGCGTGCCAAGAGTATTAAAGGAATGTAAGGAAGAACTTAGACACGGGGTGAGTTTGGACCAAAATACGAGAAAAAGATGCCGAGGTGACAGGTCGTAAACAGTTACACCAAGCAGATCATGTTTGGTACCAAGATGTTGTTAAAACTATGAATTTTTACCAGTAACAAATGGGTAGCACATAAATCTCTTTATGCTTTGACAGATTAGAATTTTTTCCTTTCATAAGCCATGTTCAAAGTAGAGTTGTGGTCTATATAGTGAAAGACAAGTAATGAGTTGTTTGTGGGGTTTATCAGTTCCGGTGCCCGTCCCATATAATGGTAAAATTGTCCTTATTAGAGGAATGGTGCAAATAAGTGAGGTTGAGTACTCTAATGTGTTCATATAATTCCCTATTCTTTTATATTTTTATGGAGTCATGCTCAAAGTCAAGCTATATACAGTCATAAAGGTGAATAATGCAGGTAAACATATATTTACATCCTTGCCACATTTTTTCTCAGTGGACTGTGCTGTTTATACTAATGCATAATCTTTATATATAAACCCCTAATACAACCAGGTTTGCTTGTTAATTTCATGCAATAAAACTGTTTTCAAAAGTATTAGCTCTTCCTCATTATTGCCCAGGTAGAGATATCATTTATTGGTCCAGATTCTTGCATTTTTTCGGGTACATTGATGTCCAAAATCACTAGTGGAGTACCCTAAGGCTCAGTATTTGAACCATTACTTTGTATTATATGCATAAACGAAATAGATATTGGCGTAGACAGCAAAGTAAGTAAATTTTCTGATAACACTAAAATAAGGCAGGTAATAAAATCTGACGAGGACTCCGCAAAACTACAGGGAGATCTAAACAAATTTTTCGCATGGTCTGAAAATGACAGATAAAATTTAAGTGGACAAATGTAAAGTACTTAGTCTTGGAGACGTAAACAGAAAAACCAGATATCCGATGAACATTGTTATTATAGAGAAATCCGACTGCGAGAAAGATTTAGGAGTAATTATATGTAGGAATCTATAACAAAGACAGCAAAGCGTATTTTCTCGAAACATGGCTAACAAAGTACTCACTTGGATTACGTGGTTCATTCTGGTCACCGTACTACAGAATGGTTATAGAATCCCTAAAAAGAATTCAGAGGAGAATGACAAGAATAATCTCGGGCATTAGGAACCTTGAGTACAGAGACAGGTTAAAGCATCTTAATTTGCACTCCCTCGAGAGACGTGATATGATTGCAGTTTATAAATGTAAGTTAGGGCTAAACAAAGGTGACATAACAGCAAAATCGTATCAATCGTTTTAAATTAGACAAATTTAGATTTAGGCGCGATAGGTAAACATTGGTTTGGAAATAGAGTAGTGAATGAGTGGAACAAGTTACCGAACATCATCATTAACTCAAGCTTGCTGGGTAGCTTCAAACATAAGTTGGACAGATATATGAGCGATAGGGGTTAGGTTTAAACGGTGCAGCCTAGTATGGGCCCATAGGCCTGCTGCAGTTTCCTTCACTCTTCATACCCGCGCGCGCGCGCGCGTTTTTTTTTGTGTTTGTGTGTGTGTGTGATAGACCTGTGGTGTAATGGTCAGAATGTTCGCTTCGCAAGCGAGCGGACCGGGTTCGATCCCCGGGCAGGCTGAAACTGTGGGCAAGTTTCTTTTCGCCATTTGCTTCTGTCTACCCAGCAGCAATTTGGAACCTGGATGTTAATCGATTTGCAAATAGTATTCCGGGGTAATGGTTCGCCAGTGTAGTCGACGAGTTGTCCGGTCTTCTCGGACTATTCCTTGACACTGGGTCATGCAGCTCGTTAACTCGGGGTGTGGTTGTTGTGTTGGCGACAGCTTCTACACCTTAAACAAATTCATGCCAAGGTGGCCCTAGGGCCGGCCCTCCTCGTTACACGAGGGGCAACCATTATTATTATTATAGACGGCAGGTAATCTCAACTGTATTTTTCCTTTTCTTTTTCCAGGTAAGTGTGAATTAAAACAGTTCTTCGAGGGACATTAACACACCATATCACAGGTACGTCTAAGTTATCATATTAATTGATTATCGTTTTATTCATCAGTTAAGTCTGGAGTCCTTCGTATCCCACAACAGTTTCAAAGGAACATTACGCTTTTCCCCCATCTTTGAGGACGTCGGTGTCCCTCCCTTATCAATGAGCCAACGTGATGCCCCTACTCGTTCACACGGACGTCGGACCCACTCCTTATCCTTACACTGTCTGTGTGGTCCCGTCGCTGTCTATATGAGTCTCCCTCCCTCACGCCGTCTATGAGGGTATCGGAGTCCTCCCCTTCTCACCTTCTTCCCGTCAGAGCCTCACCTCTTCCATTCAATTGGGTACAGTGATCACACTCACCTGTTGTAGAGGCATCTGTATCTCTCCTGGAAAGTTCTTGGTACACTGACATAAAATGACTCTTACCATGCTGTCAGGGTTTCATTATTTTACTTTACAAGTTATTAGCTAATCTGCTTCGTGTTTTGGAAGCGTCATGTTCTCTTTATCATCTGTTGATTCGCCAAACAGGTCCCAGCTCTAAGTGAGATTGGACCTCAGTAGTAAGTACTAATTCCAATGGATCTCAATTTTAATGGGCTCTAACCGTAATGCTTGGGACCGTCATGCCTCCGGGGCGATTAGGATTAAGGTCTTTTGGAGCAGAGAACATTTTGATCATGACACTTTCAGTATTGGCCCTGTGAGTTGGGTCTCTCCTCCCGTTTTAGATGTGTGGGAGCGTCCTCACACTCATGCCTCAGGAACATCCTCACACCTCAGGAGCATTAGACTACCACCTCGTGTTCCAAGAACATCAAAGTATTTTTCAATGTAATTTTTAGGGATGCCACATTTTCCTTAGCTTGCATCAAATACCAATTTATCTAAGTTTTATGGGGCCGTTCCTTCTTGACCGGTTTTAAATTTCTTTCTCTCAATATTCCTCCCGGACCGAACTTGGGTTACATATAGTAATAGTGCTGTCTGTCCGTCCGTCCGTCCGTAATAGATTTCGTATCCACTCAGTAACTCACCACAGATGCGATGGATTAATTTCAGTATTAGTGTGAGAGTGTAAATTATGGCAGGGTCTTACTGGGCAGTACTCTACGGGTTGTCTAAATTTATTTTATTGGGGTGGGGGATTATTTCTATATCAAGATTTTTAACTGGTTACCTGTTGTGATGATGACATATAGGTTTGCCTGTCTTTATTGAAAGGTTAGTTGGTCTACTGTAGTCCACGCCACTTATAAGGCACACAGACTGGCGGGGTCTAAATTTCTAACCTGCAACTTCGCTGGGTGCATCCCTCCCCCCACCCAGCTCCAGAATCACACTTACCAGGCAATTAATTGGTGGTCAGCCAAGGTATAAAGTCAGCGCTTAATCCCGAACATGTTAATATGGATGAATAACTTAACAAAAAAAAAAAAAAAAAAAAAAAAAAAAATATATATATATATATATATATATATATATATACATATATATACACAATCAACACCTCAACCCGCCAGGATTCGAACCCACGGCCCACAAGCCTATGACTGTGACCGGGGAACGCTAACCGCTGGACCACCAGGATGCTAAAAGCAGTCCTAGACTTTGTTATATTTCACTCAAAGCCTGTTCAACGAGCTTATGGCGCCGTGAATCTCTAATGGGGACCACCCGCACCACTTAGGTGGTCAGAGTAACGTTTTACCAAATCCAGCTTCGAAACACGAGGATCCATATATATTTCATTAGCCCATAAGCTCGTTGAACAGGCTTTGTGTGAAATATAACAAAGTCTAGGACTGCTTTTAGCATCCTGGTGGTCCAGCGGTTAGCGTTCCCCGGTCACAGTCATAGGCTTGTGGGCCGTGGGTTCGAATCCTGGCGGGTTGAGGTGTTGATTGTATGTAGAAGTCCGCGTGCTTTATTGGGCTAATGAAATATATATGGATCCTCGTGTTTCGAAGCCGGATTTGGTAAAACGTTACTCTGACCACCTAAGTGGTGTGGGTGGTCCCCATTAGAGGTTCACGGCGCCATAAGCTCGTTGAACAGGCTTTGAGTGAAATATAACAAAGTCTAGGACTGCTTTTAGCATCCTGGTGGTCCAGCGGTTAGCGTTCCCCGGTCACAGTCATAGGCTTGTGGGCCGTGGGTTCGAATCCTGGCGGGTTGAGGTGTTGATTGTATGTAGAAGTCCGCGTGCTTTATTGGGCTAATGAAATATATATATATATATATATATATATATATATATATATATATAGCCTATATATATATATATATTTCTTAAAACTACGAACTTGATAGAATATATAACATGTTGAAATATATATGATTATGAAAGAATATATAACTCAAATTACTTTAGTATGGACAATCTTTAAAGGGAAAATGTTTGAATGTAGTTGCGAATGATTGGGTGGCAAGTTTAACACACTTTTACAGTCACTATTTGGCTGGTGGAGACTGAAAAACGCCATAAAATAATTAATTTCTATATATTATGACTCATTTTATTCGTTAAAAACTCTGCAACATCTTACGTCCAAGCAACATTTACTCACCATGATGCAACCGCCCGTAAGATACGAGGCACACGCCATTCCTCCCAACCCCACTTCCCCCTTCCTCCCCAACAACTTATCATGACCCTTCTCCTTCCTACGCCATCCCCCTTCCCAGGCCATCCCCCTTCCCAGGCCATCCCCCTTCCCAGGCCATCCCCCTTCCCAGGCCATCCCCCTTCCCAGGCCATCCCCCTTCCCAGGCCATCCCCCTTCCCAGGCCATCCCCCTTCCCAGGCCATCCCCCTTCCCAGGCCATGCCCCTTCCCACGCCATCCCCCTTCCCACGCCATCCCCCTTCCCACGCCATCCCCCTTCCCACGCCATCCCCCTTCCCAGGCCATCCCCCTTCCCAGGCCATCCCCCTTCCCAGGCCATCCCCCTTCCCAGGCCATCCCCCTTCCCAGGCCATCCCCCTTCCCAGGCCATCCCCCTTCCCACGCCATCCCCCTTCCCACGCCATCCCCCTTCCCAGGTCCATCCCCCTTCCCAGGTCCATCCCCCTTCCCAGGTCCATCCCCCTTCCCAGGCCCATCCCCCTTCCCAGGCCCATCCCCCTTCCCAGGCCATCCCCCTTCCCAGGCCATCTCCCTTCCCAGGCCATCCCCCTTCCCAGGCCATCCCCCTTCCCAGGCCATCCCCCTTCCCACGCCATCCCCCTTCCCACGCCATCCCCCTTCCCACGCCATCCCCCTTCCCAGGCCCATCCCCCTTCCCAGGCCCATCCCCCTTCCCAGGCCATCCCCCTTCCCAGGCCCATCCCCCTTCCCAGGCCATCCCCCTTCCCAGGCCATCCCCCTTCCCAGGCCATCCGCCTTCCCAGGCCATCCGCCTTCCCAGGACCATCCCCCTACCCCAGGACCATCCCCCTACCCCAGGACCATCCCCCTTCCCACGCCATCCCCCCTTCCCAGGCCATCCCCCTTCCCAGGCCATCCCCCTTCCAGGCCATCCCCCTTCCCAGGCCATCCCCCTTCCCAGGCCATCCCCTTCCCAGGCCATCCCCCTTCCCAGGCCATCCCCCTTCCCAGGCCATCCCCCTTCCCAGGCCATCCCCTTCCAGGCCATCCCCCTTCCCGGGCCATCCCCCTTCCCAGGCCATCCCCCTTCCCAGGCCATCCCCCTTCCCAGGCCATCCCCCTTCCCAGGCCATCCCCCTTCCCAGGCCATCCGCCTTCCCAGGCCATCCCCCTTCCCAGGCCATCCCCCTTCCCAGGCCATCCCCCTTCCCAGGCCATCCCCCTTCCCAGGCCATCCCCCTTCCCAGGCCATCCCCCTTCCCAGGCCATCCCCCTTCCCAGGCCATCCCCCTTCTCAGGCCATCCCCCTTCCCAGGCCATCCCCCTTCCCAGGCCATCCCCCTTCCCAGGCCATCCCCTTCCCACGCCATCCCCCTTCCCACGCCATCCCCTCTTCCCACGCCATCCCCTCTTCCCACGCCATCCCCCTTCCCACGCCATCCCCCTTCCCACGCCATCCCCCTCCCCAGGCCATCTCCCTCCCCAGGCCATCTCCCTCCCCAGGCCATCTCCCTCCCCAGGCCATCTCCCTTCCCAGGCCATCTCCCTTCCCAGGCCATCTCCCTTCCCAGGCCATCTCCCTTCCCAGGCCATCTCCCTTCCCAGGCCATCTCCCTTCCCAGGCCATCTCCCTTCCCAGGCCATCTCCCTTCCCAGGCCATCCCCCTTCCCAGGCCATCCCCCTTCCCAGGCCATCCCCCTTCCCAGGCCATCCCCCTTCCCAGGCCATCCCCCTTCCCAGGCCATCCCCCTTCCCAGGCCATCCCCCTTCCCAGGCCATCCCCCTTCCCAGGCCATCCCCCTTCCCAGGCCATCCCCCTTCCCAGGACCATCCCCCTTCCCAGGCCATCCGCCTTCCCAGGACCATCCCCCTTCCCAGGACCATCCCCCTTCCCACGCCATCCCCTTCCCAGGCCATCCCCCTTCCCAGGCCATCCCCCTTCCCAGGCCATCCCCCTTCCCAGGCCATCCCCCTTCCCAGGCCAAACCCCTTCCCAGGCCATCCCCCTTCCCAGGCCATCCCCCTTCCCAGGCCATCCCCCTTCCCAGTCCATCCACCTTCCCAGGCCATCCCCCTTCCCAGGCCATCCCCCTTCCCAGGCCATCCCCCTTCCCAGGCCATCCCCCTTCCCAGGCCATCCCCCTTCCCAGGCCATCCCCCTTCCCAGGCCATCCCCTTCCCATGCAATCCCCCTTCCCAGCCCATCCCCCTTCCCAGGCCATCCCCCCTTCCCAGGCCATCCCCCCTTCCCACGCCATCCCCCCTTCCCACGCCATCCCCCTTCCCACGCCATCCCCCTTCCCACGCCCACCCCCAACCCACGCCAGCCCCCAACCCACGCCCATCCCCCTTCCCACGCCCATCCCCCTTCCCACGCCATCCCCCTTCCCAGGCCCATCCCCTTCCCAGGCCATCCCCCTTCCCAGGCCATCCCCCATCCCAGGCCATCCCCTTCCAGGTCCATCCCCTTCCCACGCCATCCCCCTTCCCACGCCATCCCCCTTCCCACGCCATCCCCCTTCCCACGCCATCCCCCTTCCCACGCCATCCCCCTTCCCACGCCATCCCCCTTCCCACGCCATCCCCACTTCCCCCGCCATCCCCCTTCCCACGCCATCCCCCTTCCCACGCCCATCCCCCTTCCCACGCCCATCCCCCTTCCCACGCCCATCCCCTTCCCACGCCCATCCCCCTTCCCAGGCCCATCCCCCTTCCCAGGCCCATCCCCCTTCCCAGGCCCATCCCCCTTCCCAGGCCATCCCCCTTCCCAGGCCATCCCCCTTCCCACGCCATCCCCCTTCCCACGCCATCCCCCTTCCCACGCCATCCCCCTTCCCACGCCATCCCCCTTCCCAGGCCATCCCCCTTCCCAGGCCATCCCCCTTCCCAGGCCATCCCCCTTCCCAGGCCATCCCCCTTCCCAGGCCATCCCCCTTCCCAGGCCATCCCCCTTCCCAGGCCATCCCCCTTCCCAGGCCATCCCCCTTCCCAGGCCATCCCCCCTTCCCACGCCATCCCCTCTTCCCACGCCATCCCCTCTTCCCACGCCATCCCCTCTTCCCACGCCATCCCCCCTTCCCCCGCCCTCAGCCCTTCACACGGCATCACCCCGTCCCACGCCATCACCCCTTCGCCCGCCATCCCCCCGTCCCACGCCATCCCCCCTTCCCACGCCATCCCCCCTTCCCACGCCATCCCCCCTTCCCACGCCATCCCCCCTTCCCACGCCATCCCCCCTTCCCACGCCATCCCCCTCCCACGCCATCCCCCTTCCCACGCCATCTCCCTTCCCAGGCCATCTCCCTTCCCAGGCCATCTCCCTTCCCAGGCCATCTCCCTTCCCAGGCCATCTCCCTTCCCAGGCCATCCCCCTTCCCAGGCCATCCCCCTTCCCAGGCCATCCCCCTTCCCAGGCCATCCCCCTTCCCAGGACCATCCCCCTTCCCAGGACCATCCCCCTTCCCAGGACCATCCCCCTTCCCAGGACCATCCCCCTTCCCACGCCATCCCCTCTTCCCACGCCATCCCCTCTTCCCACGCCATCCCCCTTCCCAGGCCCATCCCCCTTCCCAGGCCCATCCCCCTTCCCAGGCCCATCCCCCTTCCCAGGCCCATCCCCCTTCCCAGGCCCATCCCCCTTCCCAGGCCCATCCCCCTTCCCAGGCCCATCCCCCTTCCCAGGCCCATCCCCCTTCCCAGGCCCATCCCCCTTCCCAGGCCCATCCCCCTTCCCAGGCCATCCCCCTTCCCAGGCCATCCCCCTTCCCAGGCCCATCCCCCTTCCCAGGCCATCCCCCTTCCCAGGCCCATCCCCCTTCCCAGGCCATCCCCCTTCCCAGGCCATCCCCCTTCCCAGGCCATCCCCCTTCCCAGGCCATCCCCCTTCCCAGGCCCATCCCCCTTCCCAGGCCCATCCCCCTTCCCAGGCCCATCCCCCTTCCCAGGCCATCCCCCTTCCCAGGCCATCCCCCTTCCCAGGACCATCCCCCTTCCCACGCCATCCCTCTTCCCACGCCATCCCCCTTCCCACGCCATCCCCCTTCCCAGGCCATCCCCCTTCCCACGCCATCCCCCTTCCCAGGCCCTCCCCCTCCCCTCCAATGCTCGCTGCCACCTCCATCCCTTACACACACACTGTCTTTCCTCTTCTCACTCACATGTCGCCTTTATTGTAATGTATATAATTTTATTACGGCATTGACCGTTATCATGGTCCATCTCCTCTTCTATTGTAAGGTTTTAATTAATTCAAAATTAACAACATTTATGGGAATGAATGACGTCACTTTCAGTACACAAGTAGAATGAAATATTAATGAGGAATAAGTTCCAGGGTAATAATGACAGCATATACATTTTATAATGGTTAATGTAGCACATAGGCAATGTGGTGAGAACGTTTAGCCCGAAATAATAAGAACCAATCCCAACAAGTGTAGCGAATATGGCTGTTAAGTGTCGTAAGGTTGACCTTTGTATTTCTTACCACCACGGGCAGAGTTTTCGTAAATGCCAGCAACATTGTGTCATTTCCCAATACAGAAACTTTTATCAGACATCTCTTACCACTCCATGGGGTCTGTATCACAGCAACAGGGGAACGCGAGCGTAAGCAAGTGGTCATAATTCGATCCAATCCAATTTCACCATATTTTGACTGCAAATTCATGCAGTCCTGACCTCATGTTCCTGGCGTAGTTCCGAACGAGGTCCGTGTGGACAATTAGGTCTACCGCTGACCTCTTCGGCTCCCAGGTGTTCACAATTAATCCCCAAAGATTTTTGATCGGGTTCATGCCTGCTCCTTTGCTCTGCCAGTCCAACAGGTGGAAGTTCTCCTGTGTGAGGAACCTCAGCTGAGTCAGCCTACGGTAGCTGTGTGGATGGGGCAGCGATCCTGGACAAATATTATGAGACCGGGAGGGAAGGAAAAACATATTAAGGATGTCAACACATGTTTCAGCACTAAACTGTCCCTGAATCTTCTGTGACATGCGCCAACCCCATGGAGAGTCATCCACCCCCACACCTTCACCTCACTCGGCCACTCCGTTGTTCTTCATAGATATTGTGCCGATCATATCTCCGTAAAATAATGTGACTTTATCGCTTTACTATATTCTTCACTTTCATGTCAAATTATGATTTGTTATTTACCGTAAGATATGTGGGAGCTCATAGAGTAATATGATATACAGTATACTAAAATTACCCCCGTTACATAACTTTATAGGCATGTTACCTTGTGCTGTTTCGGCGCCACACATGGATACGGCCATGGTTGTTGGACGAAAATGTTTTTTCGTTGGTGAACACAACTCTTGCCCAAAATTCCTCCTCCTTATCGACATGTTGTCGAGTGAAGGTTAGCCTCTTGTCAACGCTCATTAGTGGAATATCCGGTTCAAACGAGTGACCTGTTTTGAAGCTCAATATCATGTTATATATTCTATCATGTCTGTAACTAAAACAAATGCATGGATAGGTTTTAGAAACAGAAAAAAATCGACTCATTTATCCATGTTAACGTGTTCGGGGGCAAGAGTTGACTTTACACCTTGGCTGACCACCGATTAATTGCCTGGTTTGTGTTTTTCTGGAGGTGGGTAGGTGAAGGATGCACCCAGCGAAGGTGCCGGCATGGAATCTTGAGGCTGCCAGTCTGAGTGGCTTATAAGTGGCGTGGACTGTACATCATCAAGCTGGCTGGGTTCTGCAGTAGGAATATGATTCCACATGGCAATGGGTTGTGTGGTTTTTACAGCTTTAATTAATAAGATCAGAATTGATGGGTCGCTGCAGAACTCACATGTGAAGTTTATCTTATGCAAACGATGGAGTAGTTGGTTTGCATAAATGGATATTTTGATTGTTCTTTTACGAATTACTGCTTTCGTCCGATTCTTTGTTTTTGAACAGATGGCTCAAAACACGATGACCCAACATTGCATCCAAACTTTTCTGACCTATACTGTTTTGTCTGAGTTAGTATCGCCATCTGCACAGACCCCGACTCAGTACTATGAAGATATTTATCAGGCAAAAAATTACTTCTGCATGACAGAAAAGTTTCTGTGTGCCATGCACTGACATCTCTCTGCTGTTACGCAGTGCTCGTATCTTGATTCTAGTCACTTGTGTTGAAATTCACAGCATCAACTCCTGCATGACATGATTTACCTCGAAACAAGTGTTGTTAGACAACAACCTAATAATCCTTTGTTTCTCATCCATTCTCAAGTCTCCATAGCAGTTGTCTCCAGGTTCGGCATTAGTTCAGTCACAAGGTCTGTGAACACTCCAGCTCACCGTCGCCCCACATGAAGTCTTTCTCAGTAACCTTGGTTACTCACAGATAACTTGTCCATAAGGTACACATGAAGTGATTTGGTGTATGAGGTGTGCCCAGCACCAGCAAGGTAAGGCATCATTTCCTTTAGTTCTAAAAGGTGCAGCCTACAGTCCCCAGCACGTTCTGATCTAATATATCGCACATAATGGCATTCATGTCTATGTATTGGAGCCAAATCTGTGCAGTGCGGCTGTCACCGAAGGTATCTGTCGTGTGTTGTATTCTAACAGCTATTTTTGTAACAACATTTCTTGGCTGCACACTGGAGAGCGATACGTTACCAGCCACAAGTCTATTAAATATGGTGGCAGCTTCACTCAGTTCAATATAATGTTCAATCTATTTTCCATCGAGGCGGCCGACTCTGATATCTTCATTGTGCTGTTGAGCTAAGGTTTTGTCTCCAGTGCTTATTGATGCCCCATCTATCACGTTGAGATCGGTCAAAGCTTTTTCACTGTCACTATCAGACAACAAATCTTTAATGGTATTGTCATATTCTTCATTACGAGTTTCCCAATTGGGCTCCTGACTTAGTTGCTCCACAACATGACTTTGACTTAAGTTGGGCAGTGGAATGTCAAATGTTGTTGTAGCTATCATGATAATTAGTGTAGCAACTACATTCTACAAGAAGGCGTCCACGGACTGCTCTAGCAAATCCCTTGCTACTTATTATGTGGATAAGTGTTACTGGCATAGACCTGCTTAAGTAGGCGCTGCAATCTGGTTTCTGTCGTAATGTATCCAGTGTATGAGGGAAGCTCATCAACATGTGGAAGTCACCCAACATCACCACAATATCATGCATGACTCTGTTTTCTGATTCGCGTTCTTTGCTTCTGTTACGTTTTAAAAGCAGGAAAGTGGTTTTCTTACCGTAGAACTCAGATACCTTCACACTGGTTACACACCCAGGAGATTATGGTATATCACTATGTAGAATTTCACTCTGCTTCCGGCATTCAATGCGTTGCGTACTTGATAAATGATGATTTAATGAATTCCATTAACTTCCAACATCCATCTACGTTACTGGTTACACTTTGTCATAACCAATGAGCCATTACCTTTGATAATAATAATAATAGAGGGATCACAGATACGGGCAGATGATTGCACTTACGTTTATTTGGCACAATTCCATACACTGGACTTATAATTTGCATGGATAGGTCAGTCAGTCACATTCACGCCACAGTACCGTAAGTTATAAGGGAGAGTTTGTCAACCTGGAGAATTAATCGTTTAGATCTATTAGGCCGGCCTGGAGTGCTCTTGTGGCAAACAGGTCCTCACCATTGATCACTTCCTTTACAGGATGTGTTAACTTGTCGCTGGACTTAACAACAATCTCGGGGATTTGCACACACAGACTCGTAGGACTGCATGGCCCTGTTCTAAATCCGCGGAGCAGGAGGTCTTCTCTAACCCAAGGTCTAAAGCCTACTGACTAAAATGTGGTTTTGAGGCGTGAGATGACCCCTATCGGCAGGCCGGGTACCTTATCTCTATCTAAACAAACATTTGGGATGGGTTGTGCTGGAGACTCAGCGCAACCCATGACAGCTTCTCAGTGCCCTCCACCAAAGTGGCTGATAGAGCGTTATTACCGGTGTCACCGGTGTCACATCATAGCGACTGGCATGATGACGTACAATTTTAGGGGTAGAGTAATGCAAGACATATTTCCTGGGCTCATGTCAGTCAAAGGGAGTAAACGCTGATACTGGACTTGGGTGTGTGCAGTAGTGAACTGCCTGCACCATTCCCAACCAAACTAGGCGCAGAGCCGAAGAACAGGGTAATATACCACAAGATATCAACACCATTATTTTCAGAATTCTCCCTTTGTTACAACTGAAACCTCTCATATGCAGTTACCAAAATTTTGGGAGTGTCTGGTGGTTATTGTCGCTGGAGTGATTGTGGCTAACATGCCCATGACGTGAAATGTATTGTAATCGTCAATTGTTGTTACACTGTGACCAACATTGTCAGAGAAGCATCGAGTGTCGTCCCCTTGAGTGAAATTTGTTATATCAGTTCTTTGATTTACAGAAGCATTGCGTCTAAACTTTTGTAATTCATGGTATAGAAACTCTGCTCACCAAAGGGGGTCAATGAGGCACCTAGAGGCAAAATTATTTACATACGCACAACCAATCCCTTGTGTAGCGAAGTAGCCATAATTCTAGGCCGGATTGCTGGCATTATTGCTTGACCTAATGGTACTAACTTCTTATCATTATATTTCCCACACACATTAACTGTAGTAGAGTGTGCAAGGAGTCCAGGATGAGTGACGTGGCTGTATCAGCAGATAACATTGCACTTGAATTAGAATGCACTTCCCTTTATTGCACCACTATATTAATATATTTTGTATCAATTTGGCCGCAGTACAGATAGTTCTAAGTTTTGTAGCATGGGGAACTAAATCCTTAGAAAGGGTATAAATATATTTTATTAGAAATATGTGTCTAAATTTAACCACATTCTGGTTTACCACAGATCTCAGTAATTATAACATGATCTAACATTATCTCCGAAGTGTTTCTGGATGCTTGATTTCATGAGCGTGAACCTATGAGACTCAGCGGTGGCAGGTAAACAACACGTAATTTACATCTAAGTTAGGACTCAACATTATCGGCTACTTTGATGACTAACTTTTCTCATGAAGTCTTGGTGTCGTCCTGCTTCACGAGGTTTTGAAACATAATTTATGTGCTGGAAATATGCTGAATCTGTTTAGCTGATCCCAAGTTGATGTTACAGTACTGTGCATAGTCAAGGATATACAGCAGCCGCTACAAAAAGGTCCTGGACATATTGTATTAGAGCTTTAATTGCTTCTGACCAAAAATCAATGTTCCATGTTTTCTTGGTGGTGTTCTGAAAATTCATGGTCTTACCAGAAAATTTTTGTATGATTTGACATTAACACTATATTTGTCTAATTGCCAACAGAAAGGCAGTCATGTTTGTACCAAACTGTAAGAGCTATTGTGAGTGTTATATATCTTGTAAGATTTTGGTTGTTGATGGATTGATGACCCGCTGAGAGTCCTTTGTTGTAGTAATAACATTATAACGGGAGTAGCTGTAGCCTGACGTTTATGTTCCGGGCGTGTATATTTGATATTCCACCTGGTAACACCTATGTAACTAACGGTTCCCACCGCTGTTACCTGCAGTATGTAACTAAACGGGATATCTCACCAGCTACCCTTTAGCACCTATATAACTAGTTGTGGAATGTCAGGTAAACCCATTTGGTAGTCACCTATGAACTGGTTATGATTAGTAATCCACTAGTTCACTGTAATGTAATCATGTGGTGGTTGTTGTTGACAGTTTGTTATCTTCAACACCGTCACACCTGTAACCCTTGTAGTTTCAGCTGGACTTACGTGTAATCTGTTGTAGCTGTATCACTGTACTTAATGTTCATGCAAACACTTTTTGGCTTTATTGTTTATTTAAGGAAACAAATGTACACTATGGGTGAGAATAAATAACGCGGTGACTACAATATGAGCGTGTAGTAAATGAGAGACTATGAGAGGCTGTGATCAGAGGCTCCAGTGACACATGTCTGGCATCTATAAGGTACCTGGATGATCTGAAGCATAAAGTCTGTTAGTTGATATGATCCAACATCTATTAGTGTGTTGAAAGTCATTGAGCTACGTGAACAAGAAGTCACAAACAAGTGGCTTCCTACATATCATGTAGGTAATGTACTGTACTTTCCATGTTCACTCTGAAAAATAAAGAAACACAGCACTAAAATAATGTTGCAGCGTATGGCAAACAGGAATATGCCTGAATAATCAGAATCAGTAGAGACATTTGATAAAAAACAACAAAAGCACCCCCCCCCCCCCCCACACACACACACACTACTACTACTACTACATTTTTTTTCTTTTCAAAACGTGGCCTCCATCCTCCCCTAATCGCCACGATCACTGACGTCCACACGGGCCTCCTTGGATGTGTTTGAAGTCCTATGTTGGAAATTCTCACCGTCCAATGGAAGGAGGGTCGGTTCTACCCTGACATCACGGCAGATTTCCTTCAACATTGTTGCTGTGATATCCCTTACTTCGTCATGCCTCATGCATATGAAGCCCACTTTCTTGCACACCATGGTGTGAACCACGTCATAGGAAGAGCCACACACACATTGGGAGGGCAAACCTTCTACTGGCCGACCATACCTTAGAGCAATGGCATCTGTAAATTCTTGTTTATTGAGACTGAAACCATTTGCCCTTATCGGTAACGTAGTTAACCGGTTCGAGGCGCCCACTTCCTGCGCTATAGCTACTTTTTTTTTCTTCAAATTCTCTGGTACTTGCAGCATCAGTTGCTGCAACTTTTCACTTTGGCCGTTCTGTCATAATGGACCTTCGAATCTTGTTTACTTCACTGGTATCCACCTCCCCTGTTGCGTTCTGAGCTATTATGTGGTCAGTGAGGGCTGCCGTGAGCTTAACCGAGTTTTGAATTTCCGTGGCAGCACTCTCCTCTGGATTGGTTAATCCCATTCCTCCCAGTCTCGGTGGTAGTGCAAGGAGTGATCTTTCTGCTTGGGTTAAGTGAAGGTGTTTCACTAATTTGGGAATGAAATTGACACTGATAGCTTCTTCCAGAGGGTGGAGGAGGGGTCCAATATCAGGGATAGTGCGCATCAGGTAGTTCCAGCGATGCTTGACTCCATGGGTGAATGCCGCAAAAGCCGTTTGGATTTCCCTAACCCACACATTCACCTTTCCCGTTACATACTCGGTCTTGAAGTCCGTCGTGCCGGATTACTGCACCTAGGTGTCTTTGGCCATCCTTTGTTATTTTGACCTCACTTCCACCGAACACCTCCATTGCCCGTTCATAATGTTCTGGCTTTACAATGAGGAAGAACTTGCTCACGTTTGGGTGGTACCCTATTTGTGGACCTCGTGATGTTACCAGGTCCCACCACTTTTTGATGTCCTCCACTTTTCCTGCTCCTGTAAGGTCCTCAGCATACGCCACTTGCTTGACCACAGTTGTTTCAAATTTTATTGTGTGTTGGAGCACGGATAGGCCTAGTGCGCACATTGCCATTGCAACAGGGTCCCCGTGTGTTGTTCCCTCGGTTGACTGCATAATGGTTTCTCTCTTAGAGCCTTGTTGTTTACTATATAGAGGTGTTTTCAACATATATTGCAAAGCTTGGACACTTGATCTTGATGTGCAGTGCGGCCCTTAGGTTAAGTATGTTGAATGAGTTTGAAGCATCCACCAGGAGAACGGCCTCACAATCGCGCTGCTCAAATATCGTTCTCATGGCGTGAGTGGCAGCTTCCCCTCCAGCCTGGTGGCCAGCACACACTTGTAGGTTCCCTGCTGCTGCCCTGACATCGTCCTTTACCACCTCCATTATACACTTTCCGATGATCCGCCTCAGCACTTCCCCCACCCCTATAGGTCTACATCCTGGATTCTTATCCAGGGGAATTAGGCGGCAGGCCGTCAGAGCATGGAGGTGATGGCAGCACGAGGTTGCCAGCTTTCTTGCAAGGACGGCAATGGCAGTGCAGAGATCACTTACTACGGGGCCAAACTTGTTAGTGCTGAGGATGATTCTCCAACCGTTTGCATCCAGACCTGAAGGGCCGGCAGCTCCTCGAGTCTTCAGTGCCTTTTCCACACCATCCCTCCTGTTATTTTCTCGAACAGGACAGCATTTGGTGGGATATAGTCACCCTGGAACCTGATGCTTTCGTCTTCACTTGCAGGGGGATGTTTTTCTTTCAGTTGTTTTAATGTCTCTCTGTTTATTGGCAGAACCCCACCGGAGGATTCCTCTGTGAGAGATCTTACCGCCGAAGACACTTTTCCTGCACTCATTTTGCTTCCAAACTTTCTTGCAACGTCATCGGTGTTTTGCTTTCCGTCTCCTATAAATTTTAGTCTCTCCTGCAGTGTTCTTGCTTCACATAGGAGGTCATCAAGGGCCCCATTGTGCCACATTGTCAATCTTCTCTTCTTTGCTGCAGCATTTTCTTTGTGCTTAGTCTTCGTGTGTGTCCTCTGACAGAATAGATGTGGTATTATTGCCAGTATTTAAAGAGCTAAAGGGGCAAGGAAGCAGTCCTGAGTGTACTCGGTTATGAGGTGAATCACCTCCCGAATCACTTGTTTGGTGGCTACACACTTGGGTGGTTCAAACAGGTTAGTTTGCGACCACCTGACAATTTCTGAGTAAGTTTCTTTAATCCATATGTCCGCATTTTCCATTGACATGCCATTCCACTGTGGTGGCTGTCTCTCATTCACCTCGTGGATATCTGCTACTATTGGAGCAGCGTTTATTGGTACTGCATTTTCAGGTTGAATAGACTCACTGCTATCGTTTAGGATATCATCCGGCGGTTGGGTCCCGGCGATATCCACTGTGGCCTCCTGTGTCGGCTCCCTGCCATGTGGGTTCCGACAATTGTTTTCCTTTCTGCAAACCACACATGGTCGGTTGTTTCTCGCACAATCACAGCTAGTGTAATTTTGGTTCTGGCTAGCACAAACGCAACAATTTCTGTTACCCGGCATAGTGTTCCGCACCTTGGGCAACAGTTACGTCCGCCTCCGACTTCTACTACTACTACTACTACTACTTCTTTGCTGTCACCTTTGTTTGTGAGCTCTGAGGTGACTCGAGAGACCGATATGGGGCCGCCAGGGACGTCCACAGATGTTGCACATTTGGAAGGATACATCTAGTGCGGGAGGGGCGGCGGCAGTGCCCTTCCGGCGCTGGCTCATGCCTACCTCGGTATGCAGTCGGCCTAACTCGAAAGTATTGACACCTTCTCGTATAGTGCTTCTCCAAGCGTTACGGTGTGGAGTAATCGTCTCCCAGGTGATGAGGCTCATTTGGCACTTTTACAGGTTTGTTTTAAGACTATCCTTATACTTTTTCTGTTGCCCGCCAGCGTTATGTTTGCCATTCGTTAGGTGACTGTAAAGTAGCTGCTTTGACAGTCTACTGTCATCCATGCGGGTAACATTGCGAGTCCAACACTGTTGTTCATGGATAAGGGTAGCCTCAAAGCTCCTACAGTTGGTGTCAGTGAGAACACTGGCATTTGTTTTCATGTCGTCCCAGCGAACTCGGAGGATGGAACGTAGACTACGTTGGTGAAAGTTTTTAAGTGCCTTGAGGTGCCTCCTGCATGTGACCCATGTCTCGCTGCCATAGAGGAGGGTGGGGAGGATCACTGCTCCATATACATCCAACTTTGTAGATAATTTCAGCCCCCTACAGCTGAAGACATGGGTACAGAGTTTGCCAAAGGCTTGAGATGCACATCTGATCCGATGTTGATTCTCTTCATCGATGTCCGTGCAGGTGGACAGGTGGGAAGCGAGATATTGAAAGTGGGTAACATCAGAGAGGGTAGTACCATTAAAATAAATGCATGGTGTAGGTGTGGCTGAACTAGGGGCAGGCTTAAAGAGAAATTGAGTCTTACGAACATTAACCTCAAAGCTGAAGTGTGCAAATGCATCTGCGTAGATGATCATGATCTCCTTTAGGTTGCGTTCAGTGTGAGCATACTGAAATTCACTGATGGGTGCTGTCGACACCTTAGTTCCTGCATGTCTTGAGTCGTCTTATGTTGAAAAGTCCCTTCATCCAGTCATGGATGTCCACCCCACTGGCTAAATTAGCATTGGCTCGAGTAAGGAAGGCAGCCAAGAAAATGGAAAATAGTGTTGGTGCCAGTACACATCCCTGTTTTACCCCAGTTTGGATGGGGAAAACTCAGACTGGGTGCCATTATGCAGGACTGCCGTTCATGCCATCGTAGAGTTGCCTCTCAATGGCGATGAATTTTCGTGGGCAACCAAAATGACCGAGTTGTTGACCGAGTCGAAGGCCTTACTAAGGTCAATGCTGTTCCCTGCACTTTTCCTGTATCTGGTGGGCAGTAAAGATCATGTCAGTGGTGTCAGGTGAGTGTCTAAGCTCCAAAGCCACATTTAAATTCTGAGAGAACGTTTTCCGCCTCAGGAAGAAGTCTGTTTAGGAGGACTTGAACGATAATCTTGCCAGCTACGGTCAGCAGCGAGATCCTGGGGTAGTTGTCACAGTGTAACCGGTCTCCCTTGTTCTTATAAATATTAACGGTTAAGGCGTCTTTAAGGTCTTGAGTTATTTCCTCCTCCTTGTGGTGGGATGAAATCCTAGACAAGGTTCTTCAAACTCCAGAGCACGAGCAGTAGATATATTCAATAAGTGGTACAAGACTTGGCGTGATAGCCGACCGATACAGAAGCGGGAACTAGGGACCCCGGGCCGTGTGTAGGCCGAGGCTGATCTGAGGCAAGTTGTCTAGCTGGGCAAGGAGAGTTGCTAGACATCACTAGGACAATAAATGAGGTCTTCTAATTACTCGACTAGCGCGGTACAGACATAGTATATCGGGACATAGTGAGTGAACATAGGCATTAGACATAAGCATAGATATCAGACATGCTATGATAATATGGTAATACAGACATGTGAATAAATGGTATAATGAATGGTAACAGAGTCCTGCCGTCAGGCGTGTTCACATATCTTGGTACCCACATATCTATACACCTCCCTCCCCCTTTACGCTCGTAGTGCAATCTCGAGCGGCTATGGACTCTTTTTCATGAGTCGGGGGGAGCGGCGAGGGACGATGGGGGGATCAACTGACGACCTTCGTTCCTGGTCTGGGCAAGGGGACACAGGGGACGGGGAGGAAGGTTCGTCACTAGAGGATGGCACTGGGCGGAGATGGCGTCTGTTTCGCCACCACACACGACCACTGGGGAGGCGGACTTGGTACGAACGAGACTCGCCACGGCCCATGACGACCCCGACCTTGTCCCAGCGGTGTGACGTCGGGTCCTGGATTCGTACTTGCTGGCCGACGGTCAACCTGGGAAGGGGGCGGGCGTGGGCGTCATAGTGGCTTGTCACTTGGGCCATCCGGGCAGCCTCACGGCGGTCACACTCGTCCGCCTTGATCTGCCATTCATCTAAGAAGGACTGGGGGTGGGCAGGCACACAAGTACGAAGGGGGCGGCCATACAACACCTGGGCAGGAGAGCGTCCGGCAGGGGTAGGGGTGTTACGGAGTTCTAGTAGGCCCCTGTCGAACTCCTCGCAGTCCAGGTTCCCCGTTGGTGCTGTCTTGAGGATGAGGTATTTTACGGACTTTACCGCTGCCTCGGCGTGGCCATTCGCCTGCGGGTAATGAGGGGAGGTGACGATGTGGTGGACGCCCCAGCGTTCGGCGAAGCTCTTGAACTCGTGGCTATTGAACGGGGGCCCACCGTCGGTTCGGAGGCGGAGAGGCACTCCGACTTCCCGGAAGAAGCAACAAAACATCCGGATGACCCTGGAAGAGGTGGTGTCCCGACCACAGGGAACTACCACGGGCCATCCAGAGAGCCTGTCGGCGACCACCAGGAAAGACTTTCCGGCCACATTAAAGAAGTCGGCGGACACGGATTCAAAGGGCCGCTTTGGGAGGTCATTGCACAGGTACGGCTCTTGTTGCTGGCTGGGCTGGAGTTGCTGGCAAGGCTCACAGGCCTCAACCGTGCTCCTAATATCGGCGTCAATACCAGGCCAGAAGACGGTCTGACGGGCTCTGCGCCTGGTGGCTTCAACGCCGCGGTGGCTGTCGTGGAGGCGGGATAAGGTGCGCCGGCGGAGGGCAGCGGGGACGACGATCCTGGGGCCGTACAACACCAGCTCTCCGTCCGCATAGAGGCTATCCCTTAGCTTCCAGAAGGGGAGGGCGGAGGCGTGAATGTTGTAGCGGTTGGTGGGGAATCCAGTGGAGACGTAATCGAGGAGTTGGACGTATGCCGGGTCTTGAGCGGCGGCGATGCGGAGCTCCTGGAGAGTCCTATCGTCTTCGATGGGGGGCGTCGTCGTCATCTTGTCAGCAAGAGAAGTGGCTGTGTGTGTCACTAAAGACCGAACGTGAGCCGCGGCCGTGGTACAGTCGACTTCATCTTCAGGTGTGGGGCGACTAACAGGGGCTCGGGAGAGGGCGTCTGGTATGCACAGAAGTTTCCCGGCGCGCCACACGGCTGTAAAGACGTAAGGGGCGGTCTTCTCTTTGAGACGTTGGAGGCGAGGATTTTCGATGGCGTCCAACGTGTGGTGATTGAGGATGGGTATGAGCGGGCGATGGTCCGTCATGAGGGTGAAGTGCCCAAGGCCGAACAAGTAAAGGCGGCACTTGGCCATAGCCCAGGCGACTGCCAGCATCTCTAGTTCGATGGTGGCGTATCTGGTCTCCGTGTCCGTCAGAAACCTGGAGCCACACTGAACTAAGCGCAGTCTACCCTGGCCGTGATCTTGAAGGAGGGCATATCCGAGGCCGTATAGACGGGAGGCGTCGGTCTGGAGGACCACTGGTAAGGACGGGTCGAAGGGTGCCAAGGCTGGTGGTGACAGCAACGCCTTCTTAACATTCCTGAACGCTAGGTCGTGGTCAGGAGTCCAGAGGAAGGAGCGCTTGGGGCTCATGAGGGGGCGTAGAGGTTGGGCTGATGTGGCGAGTTTAGGGGAGAAGTCTGCCAGCTGATTTACCAGGCCCATAAACGAGCGGAGGTCGGTCAGGTTCGCTGGAGTAGGGAAGTCCTTGATGGCCTTGACCTTCTCCTCATCAGCTGAGATCCCCTCTGGCGAGATGTTGTAGCCGCAGTAGTTAACTTGGGAGGCGGCGACCACAAATTTATCTTTGTTCAGGGTGATACCATGGGCACGGCATCTTGTGAGCATCAGATGAACTCGGTTCAAGTGGGCCGGGAGATCATCGTCGAAGAGCAGGATGTCATCTACGACCTTCACGCAGTTGGTGACACCCTGCAGAGCCATATCCCCACGGAGGCAGTACGCATCCCCCGTTGCTGCGAAGCCCATGGGTCCGCGGCAGTGTTGGAAGCGGCCGTGGGGCGTGATGAATGTAGTGAGGTGGCGGTCTTCTTCCGCCAGGTCGACTTGCCAGTACCCGTGTAGTGCATCCGCCGTGGTAAAGAACTTTGCAGACGGGGTGACGCTGCGGACTGCTTGGATGGGCGTAGGCGATGGATGGGCGGGACGGGAGACCTGCGAGTTGAGATGGGTGAGGTCCACTGTGATGCGAACACCTACAGGCTTGGGTGCCAAGACCATAGGGTGGCACCACTCGGAGGGCTCCTCGCCGGCGTGTCTGATGATCCCCTGCTGCACCAGAGAATCGAGCTCCGCCTTCACCTTGTCCCGTAGGGCAAAGGGGATAGGCCTGGGTGTGTGCGTGGCGAAAGGCGTCGCGCCAGGCTTGAGGTGGATTCTCATCGGGGGGCCTGTCATCTTCTTGAGCGGCGTGTTCTGGAGGTCGGACTTGGAGACAAGGACGTCGCTGAACTGGCGAAGAAAGAACTCCCGGGCGGCAGCAGGTGTGGTCATGGCTGAGACAGGTATCTCTGCACACCTGTTGAGGTGTGTCACGGCGAGGATGGGCTTTGGGAACTCGGATGAGACGATGGCCAAGTCCTGACAATGGCCACATGACAAGAGAGGGGTTTGGATGCCCTCGTGGACGTGGACTGTGGCAAGGCAAGACTTGGGACCGAGCTGTAATGTTGCCTTGAAGCAACCCAAAGCTGGAGACATCGGGGACCCGTCCGCTGTGAGCACGTCGTTCATGGCTGTGGGTGACAGGCTACTCCTGGGAATGTTGAGGGCGTCCAGGTGTGTTGGTCCAATCACCGTGATGTCCGCGCCCGTGTCAGGTATCATCAGGAGGTTGGAAGAGTTGGTACCGTAGGACAGACGAACATTGACGGGCTTGGGGGACCTGTCACTCGAGGCATCATCCACGCGTCGGCATCCTTTGTTGTTCTTGGGAGACGGTGAAGAGACGTTTTGACCTGGAGATGGAGGCTTCTTGGTGGACCCGCAACACTTGGCGAAGTGTCCTTGCTTGTTGCAAGCGTTGCATGAGGCCTTGTTGGCGGGACATCGAGGTGTGCGGGGCCAATGGCCTTGAAACCCGCAGTTTCGACATGTACTATCAGCCGCAGGGCACTTTCCTGGACCGTGCTGGCGCTGACAGCTTCTGCAGGATTCGGGAGAAAAAACTGGTGACTGTGACGGGGGCTGTGGAGAGGACGCCGTCTGCATCTGGCGTTGATTCCTCTTGTAGGTGGAGACGGCGTGAACTTGAGATGGCGATGAGTGTATAGCTGAGGCAGCCTCTCTTGTGGCCTCATACGACCTGCAACAGGTGACGAAGTCGGTGAGGGGAGAGGCGGCGTCAAGGGTGAGGAGTTTCTGAAGCAGGTCCTCGTCACGTACACCCATCAGCAAGATCATCTTGAGCTGGATCTCAGCACAGGTTACAGGATCGCCTGTACATAGGTCCACCTCGGCTGCTAGGTCCTTAAGTCGTGCATAGAAGTCTGAGAATGATTCCCCAGAAGCTTGTTTGCAGGATAGCAGTTCCCTGCGACGCAAAGCTTCATTGCGGAGGCCACGGAAATGACTCTGCAAGGCGTCTAAGACCTCTTTCACTGACATGGAGGAATCAGGGGGAATGGCTAGCGTGTGCTCTAGGAGGCGTTGGACTTCGAGGGAAATGCACGATCTTAATTGGATGAGTTGTTTATGAGGGGGCATTCGGTTGAGGTCAGACATGACAGCAAAGTCTTCGAAACGACGTCGCCATTGACGGTATACTTGATATGTTGCATCAGATTGAAGGGGTGGGGGGCTGGTAACTGAAGACTTGCTGTGCAGGGGTGTGCTCGGGACGGCAAGCGGTGGAGGAGGCACGGAGAGGTCGACGAGTGGTGCCACCCTATGGTCTTGGCACCCAAGCCTGTAGGTGTTCGCATCACAGTGGACCTCACCCATCTCAACTCGCAGGTCTACTCACTGCGCCATGTGGTGGGATGAAATCCTAGACAAGGTTCTTCAAACTCCAGAGCACGAGCAGTAGATATATTCAATAAGTGGTACAAGACTTGGCGTGATAGCCGACCGATACAGAAGCGGGAACTAGGGACCCCGGGCCGTGTGTAGGCCGAGGCTGATCTGAGGCAAGTTGTCTAGCTGGGCAAGGAGAGTTGCTAGACATCACTAGGACAATAAATGAGGTCTTCTAATTACTCGACTAGCGCGGTACAGACATAGTATATCGGGACATAGTGAGTGAACATAGGCATTAGACATAAGCATAGATATCAGACATGCTATGATAATATGGTAATACAGACATGTGAATAAATGGTATAATGAATGGTAACAGAGTCCTGCCGTCAGGCGTGTTCACATATCTTGGTACCCACATATCTATACACCTCCCTCCCCCTTTACGCTCGTAGTGCAATCTCGAGCGGCTATGGACTCTTTTTCATGAGTCGGGGGGAGCGGCGAGGGACGATGGGGGGATCAACTGACGACCTTCGTTCCTGGTCTGGGCAAGGGGACACAGGGGACGGGGAGGAAGGTTCGTCACTAGAGGATGGCACTGGGCGGAGATGGCGTCTGTTTCGCCACCACACACGACCACTGGGGAGGCGGACTTGGTACGAACGAGACTCGCCACGGCCCATGACGACCCCGACCTTGTCCCAGCGGTGTGACGTCGGGTCCTGGATTCGTACTTGCTGGCCGACGGTCAACCTGGGAAGGGGGCGGGCGTGGGCGTCATAGTGGCTTGTCACTTGGGCCATCCGGGCAGCCTCACGGCGGTCACACTCGTCCGCCTTGATCTGCCATTCATCTAAGAAGGACTGGGGGTGGGCAGGCACACAAGTACGAAGGGGGCGGCCATACAACACCTGGGCAGGAGAGCGTCCGGCAGGGGTAGGGGTGTTACGGAGTTCTAGTAGGCCCCTGTCGAACTCCTCGCAGTCCAGGTTCCCCGTTGGTGCTGTCTTGAGGATGAGGTATTTCACGGACTTTACCGCTGCCTCGGCGTGGCCATTCGCCTGCGGGTAATGAGGGGAGGTGACGATGTGGTGGACGCCCCAGCGTTCGGCGAAGCTCTTGAACTCGTGGCTATTGAACGGGGGCCCACCGTCGGTTCGGAGGCGGAGAGGCACTCCGACTTCCCGGAAGAAGCAACAAAACATCCGGATGACCCTGGAAGAGGTGGTGTCCCGACCACAGGGAACTACCACGGGCCATCCAGAGAGCCTGTCGGCGACCACCAGGAAAGACTTTCCGGCCACATTAAAGAAGTCGGCGGACACGGATTCAAAGGGCCGCTTTGGGAGGTCATTGCACAGGTACGGCTCTTGTTGCTGGCTGGGCTGGAGTTGCTGGCAAGGCTCACAGGCCTCAACCGTGCTCCTAATATCGGCGTCAATACCAGGCCAGAAGACGGTCTGACGGGCTCTGCGCCTGGTGGCTTCAACGCCGCGGTGGCTGTCGTGGAGGCGGGATAAGGTGCGCCGGCGGAGGGCAGCGGGGACGACGATCCTGGGGCCGTACAACACCAGCTCTCCGTCCGCATAGAGGCTATCCCTTAGCTTCCAGAAGGGGAGGGCGGAGGCGTGAATGTTGTAGCGGTTGGTGGGGAATCCAGTGGAGACGTAATCGAGGAGTTGGACGTATGCCGGGTCTTGAGCGGCGGCGATGCGGAGCTCCTGGAGAGTCCTATCGTCTTCGATGGGGGGCGTCGTCGTCATCTTGTCAGCAAGAGAAGTGGCTGTGTGTGTCACTAAAGACCGAACGTGAGCCGCGGCCGTGGTACAGTCGACTTCATCTTCAGGTGTGGGGCGACTAACAGGGGCTCGGGAGAGGGCGTCTGGTATGCACAGAAGTTTCCCGGCGCGCCACACGGCTGTAAAGACGTAAGGGGCGGTCTTCTCTTTGAGACGTTGGAGGCGAGGATTTTCGATGGCGTCCAACGTGTGGTGATTGAGGATGGGTATGAGCGGGCGATGGTCCGTCATGAGGGTGAAGTGCCCAAGGCCGAACAAGTAAAGGCGGCACTTGGCCATAGCCCAGGCGACTGCCAGCATCTCTAGTTCGATGGTGGCGTATCTGGTCTCCGTGTCCGTCAGAAACCTGGAGCCACACTGAACTAAGCGCAGTCTACCCTGGCCGTGATCTTGAAGGAGGGCATATCCGAGGCCGTATAGACGGGAGGCGTCGGTCTGGAGGACCACTGGTAAGGACGGGTCGAAGGGTGCCAAGGCTGGTGGTGACAGCAACGCCTTCTTAACATTCCTGAACGCTAGGTCGTGGTCAGGAGTCCAGAGGAAGGAGCGCTTGGGGCTCATGAGGGGGCGTAGAGGTTGGGCTGATGTGGCGAGTTTAGGGGAGAAGTCTGCCAGCTGATTTACCAGGCCCATAAACGAGCGGAGGTCGGTCAGGTTCGCTGGAGTAGGGAAGTCCTTGATGGCCTTGACCTTCTCCTCATCAGCTGAGATCCCCTCTGGCGAGATGTTGTAGCCGCAGTAGTTAACTTGGGAGGCGGCGACCACAAATTTATCTTTGTTCAGGGTGATACCATGGGCACGGCATCTTGTGAGCATCAGATGAACTCGGTTCAAGTGGGCCGGGAGATCATCGTCGAAGAGCAGGATGTCATCTACGACCTTCACGCAGTTGGTGACACCCTGCAGAGCCATATCCCCACGGAGGCAGTACGCATCCCCCGTTGCTGCGAAGCCCATGGGTCCGCGGCAGTGTTGGAAGCGGCCGTGGGGCGTGATGAATGTAGTGAGGTGGCGGTCTTCTTCCGCCAGGTCGACTTGCCAGTACCCGTGTAGTGCATCCGCCGTGGTAAAGAACTTTGCAGACGGGGTGACGCTGCGGACTGCTTGGATGGGCGTAGGAGATGGATGGGCGGGACGGGAGACCTGCGAGTTGAGATGGGTGAGGTCCACTGTGATGCGAACACCTACAGGCTTGGGTGCCAAGACCATAGGGTGGCACCACTCGGAGGGCTCCTCGCCGGCGTGTCTGATGATCCCCTGCTGCACCAGAGAATCGAGCTCCGCCTTCACCTTGTCCCGTAGGGCAAAGGGGATAGGCCTGGGTGTGTGCGTGGCGAAAGGCGTCGCGCCAGGCTTGAGGTGGATTCTCATCGGGGGGCCTGTCATCTTCTTGAGCGGCGTGTTCTGGAGGTCGGACTTGGAGACAAGGACGTCGCTGAACTGGCGAAGAAAGAACTCCCGGGCGGCAGCAGGTGTGGTCATGGCTGAGACAGGTATCTCTGCACACCTGTTGAGGTGTGTCACGGCGAGGATGGGCTTTGGGAACTCGGATGAGACGATGGCCAAGTCCTGACAATGGCCACATGACAAGAGAGGGGTTTGGATGCCCTCGTGGACGTGGACTGTGGCAAGGCAAGACTTGGGACCGAGCTGTAATGTTGCCTTGAAGCAACCCAAAGCTGGAGACATCGGGGACCCGTCCGCTGTGAGCACGTCGTTCATGGCTGTGGGTGACAGGCTACTCCTGGGAATGTTGAGGGCGTCCAGGTGTGTTGGTCCAATCACCGTGATGTCCGCGCCCGTGTCAGGTATCATCAGGAGGTTGGAAGAGTTGGTACCGTAGGACAGACGAACATTGACGGGCTTGGGGGACCTGTCACTCGAGGCATCATCCACGCGTCGGCATCCTTTGTTGTTCTTGGGAGACGGTGAAGAGACGTTTTGACCTGGAGATGGAGGCTTCTTGGTGGACCCGCAACACTTGGCGAAGTGTCCTTGCTTGTTGCAAGCGTTGCATGAGGCCTTGTTGGCGGGACATCGAGGTGTGCGGGGCCAATGGCCTTGAAACCCGCAGTTTCGACATGTACTATCAGCCGCAGGGCACTTTCCTGGACCGTGCTGGCGCTGACAGCTTCTGCAGGATTCGGGAGAAAAAACTGGTGACTGTGACGGGGGCTGTGGAGAGGACGCCGTCTGCATCTGGCGTTGATTCCTCTTGTAGGTGGAGACGGCGTGAACTTGAGATGGCGATGAGTGTATAGCTGAGGCAGCCTCTCTTGTGGCCTCATACGACCTGCAACAGGTGACGAAGTCGGTGAGGGGAGAGGCGGCGTCAAGGGTGAGGAGTTTCTGAAGCAGGTCCTCGTCACGTACACCCATCAGCAAGATCATCTTGAGCTGGATCTCAGCACAGGTTACAGGATCGCCTGTACATAGGTCCACCTCGGCTGCTAGGTCCTTAAGTCGTGCGTAGAAGTCTGAGAATGATTCCCCAGAAGCTTGTTTGCAGGATAGCAGTTCCCTGCGACGCAAAGCTTCATTGCGGAGGCCACGGAAATGACTCTGCAAGGCGTCTAAGACCTCTTTCACTGACATGGAGGAATCAGGGGGAATGGCTAGCGTGTGCTCTAGGAGGCGTTGGACTTCGAGGGAAATGCACGATCTTAATTGGATGAGTTGTTTATGAGGGGGCATTCGGTTGAGGTCAGACATGACAGCAAAGTCTTCGAAACGACGTCGCCATTGACGGTATACTTGATATGTTGCATCAGATTGAAGGGGTGGGGGGCTGGTAACTGAAGACTTGCTGTGCAGGGGTGTGCTCGGGACGGCAAGCGGTGGAGGAGGCACGGAGAGGTCGACGAGTGGTGCCACCCTATGGTCTTGGCACCCAAGCCTGTAGGTGTTCGCATCACAGTGGACCTCACCCATCTCAACTCGCAGGTCTACTCACTGCGCCATGTGGTGGGATGAAATCCTAGACAAGGTTCTTCAAACTCCAGAGCACGAGCAGTAGATATATTCAATAAGTGGTACAAGACTTGGCGTGATAGCCGACCGATACAGAAGCGGGAACTAGGGACCCCGGGCCGTGTGTAGGCCGAGGCTGATCTGAGGCAAGTTGTCTAGCTGGGCAAGGAGAGTTGCTAGACATCACTAGGACAATAAATGAGGTCTTCTAATTACTCGACTAGCGCGGTACAGACATAGTATATCGGGACATAGTGAGTGAACATAGGCATTAGACATAAGCATAGATATCAGACATGCTATGATAATATGGTAATACAGACATGTGAATAAATGGTATAATGAATGGTAACAGAGTCCTGCCGTCAGGCGTGTTCACATATCTTGGTACCCACATATCTATACACCTCCCTCCCCCTTTACGCTCGTAGTGCAATCTCGAGCGGCTATGGACTCTTTTTCATGAGTCGGGGGGAGCGGCGAGGGACGATGGGGGGATCAACTGACGACCTTCGTTCCTGGTCTGGGCAAGGGGACACAGGGGACGGGGAGGAAGGTTCGTCACTAGAGGATGGCACTGGGCGGAGATGGCGTCTGTTTCGCCACCACACACGACCACTGGGGAGGCGGACTTGGTACGAACGAGACTCGCCACGGCCCATGACGACCCCGACCTTGTCCCAGCGGTGTGACGTCGGGTCCTGGATTCGTACTTGCTGGCCGACGGTCAACCTGGGAAGGGGGCGGGCGTGGGCGTCATAGTGGCTTGTCACTTGGGCCATCCGGGCAGCCTCACGGCGGTCACACTCGTCCGCCTTGATCTGCCATTCATCTAAGAAGGACTGGGGGTGGGCAGGCACACAAGTACGAAGGGGGCGGCCATACAACACCTGGGCAGGAGAGCGTCCGGCAGGGGTAGGGGTGTTACGGAGTTCTAGTAGGCCCCTGTCGAACTCCTCGCAGTCCAGGTTCCCCGTTGGTGCTGTCTTGAGGATGAGGTATTTCACGGACTTTACCGCTGCCTCGGCGTGGCCATTCGCCTGCGGGTAATGAGGGGAGGTGACGATGTGGTGGACGCCCCAGCGTTCGGCGAAGCTCTTGAACTCGTGGCTATTGAACGGGGGCCCACCGTCGGTTCGGAGGCGGAGAGGCACTCCGACTTCCCGGAAGAAGCAACAAAACATCCGGATGACCCTGGAAGAGGTGGTGTCCCGACCACAGGGAACTACCACGGGCCATCCAGAGAGCCTGTCGGCGACCACCAGGAAAGACTTTCCGGCCACATTAAAGAAGTCGGCGGACACGGATTCAAAGGGCCGCTTTGGGAGGTCATTGCACAGGTACGGCTCTTGTTGCTGGCTGGGCTGGAGTTGCTGGCAAGGCTCACAGGCCTCAACCGTGCTCCTAATATCGGCGTCAATACCAGGCCAGAAGACGGTCTGACGGGCTCTGCGCCTGGTGGCTTCAACGCCGCGGTGGCTGTCGTGGAGGCGGGATAAGGTGCGCCGGCGGAGGGCAGCGGGGACGACGATCCTGGGGCCGTACAACACCAGCTCTCCGTCCGCATAGAGGCTATCCCTTAGCTTCCAGAAGGGGAGGGCGGAGGCGTGAATGTTGTAGCGGTTGGTGGGGAATCCAGTGGAGACGTAATCGAGGAGTTGGACGTATGCCGGGTCTTGAGCGGCGGCGATGCGGAGCTCCTGGAGAGTCCTATCGTCTTCGATGGGGGGCGTCGTCGTCATCTTGTCAGCAAGAGAAGTGGCTGTGTGTGTCACTAAAGACCGAACGTGAGCCGCGGCCGTGGTACAGTCGACTTCATCTTCAGGTGTGGGGCGACTAACAGGGGCTCGGGAGAGGGCGTCTGGTATGCACAGAAGTTTCCCGGCGCGCCACACGGCTGTAAAGACGTAAGGGGCGGTCTTCTCTTTGAGACGTTGGAGGCGAGGATTTTCGATGGCGTCCAACGTGTGGTGATTGAGGATGGGTATGAGCGGGCGATGGTCCGTCATGAGGGTGAAGTGCCCAAGGCCGAACAAGTAAAGGCGGCACTTGGCCATAGCCCAGGCGACTGCCAGCATCTCTAGTTCGATGGTGGCGTATCTGGTCTCCGTGTCCGTCAGAAACCTGGAGCCACACTGAACTAAGCGCAGTCTACCCTGGCCGTGATCTTGAAGGAGGGCATATCCGAGGCCGTATAGACGGGAGGCGTCGGTCTGGAGGACCACTGGTAAGGACGGGTCGAAGGGTGCCAAGGCTGGTGGTGACAGCAACGCCTTCTTAACATTCCTGAACGCTAGGTCGTGGTCAGGAGTCCAGAGGAAGGAGCGCTTGGGGCTCATGAGGGGGCGTAGAGGTTGGGCTGATGTGGCGAGTTTAGGGGAGAAGTCTGCCAGCTGATTTACCAGGCCCATAAACGAGCGGAGGTCGGTCAGGTTCGCTGGAGTAGGGAAGTCCTTGATGGCCTTGACCTTCTCCTCATCAGCTGAGATCCCCTCTGGCGAGATGTTGTAGCCGCAGTAGTTAACTTGGGAGGCGGCGACCACAAATTTATCTTTGTTCAGGGTGATACCATGGGCACGGCATCTTGTGAGCATCAGATGAACTCGGTTCAAGTGGGCCGGGAGATCATCGTCGAAGAGCAGGATGTCATCTACGACCTTCACGCAGTTGGTGACACCCTGCAGAGCCATATCCCCACGGAGGCAGTACGCATCCCCCGTTGCTGCGAAGCCCATGGGTCCGCGGCAGTGTTGGAAGCGGCCGTGGGGCGTGATGAATGTAGTGAGGTGGCGGTCTTCTTCCGCCAGGTCGACTTGCCAGTACCCGTGTAGTGCATCCGCCGTGGTAAAGAACTTTGCAGACGGGGTGACGCTGCGGACTGCTTGGATGGGCGTAGGAGATGGATGGGCGGGACGGGAGACCTGCGAGTTGAGATGGGTGAGGTCCACTGTGATGCGAACACCTACAGGCTTGGGTGCCAAGACCATAGGGTGGCACCACTCGGAGGGCTCCTCGCCGGCGTGTCTGATGATCCCCTGCTGCACCAGAGAATCGAGCTCCGCCTTCACCTTGTCCCGTAGGGCAAAGGGGATAGGCCTGGGTGTGTGCGTGGCGAAAGGCGTCGCGCCAGGCTTGAGGTGGATTCTCATCGGGGGGCCTGTCATCTTCTTGAGCGGCGTGTTCTGGAGGTCGGACTTGGAGACAAGGACGTCGCTGAACTGGCGAAGAAAGAACTCCCGGGCGGCAGCAGGTGTGGTCATGGCTGAGACAGGTATCTCTGCACACCTGTTGAGGTGTGTCACGGCGAGGATGGGCTTTGGGAACTCGGATGAGACGATGGCCAAGTCCTGACAATGGCCACATGACAAGAGAGGGGTTTGGATGCCCTCGTGGACGTGGACTGTGGCAAGGCAAGACTTGGGACCGAGCTGTAATGTTGCCTTGAAGCAACCCAAAGCTGGAGACATCGGGGACCCGTCCGCTGTGAGCACGTCGTTCATGGCTGTGGGTGACAGGCTACTCCTGGGAATGTTGAGGGCGTCCAGGTGTGTTGGTCCAATCACCGTGATGTCCGCGCCCGTGTCAGGTATCATCAGGAGGTTGGAAGAGTTGGTACCGTAGGACAGACGAACATTGACGGGCTTGGGGGACCTGTCACTCGAGGCATCATCCACGCGTCGGCATCCTTTGTTGTTCTTGGGAGACGGTGAAGAGACGTTTTGACCTGGAGATGGAGGCTTCTTGGTGGACCCGCAACACTTGGCGAAGTGTCCTTGCTTGTTGCAAGCGTTGCATGAGGCCTTGTTGGCGGGACATCGAGGTGTGCGGGGCCAATGGCCTTGAAACCCGCAGTTTCGACATGTACTATCAGCCGCAGGGCACTTTCCTGGACCGTGCTGGCGCTGACAGCTTCTGCAGGATTCGGGAGAAAAAACTGGTGACTGTGACGGGGGCTGTGGAGAGGACGCCGTCTGCATCTGGCGTTGATTCCTCTTGTAGGTGGAGACGGCGTGAACTTGAGATGGCGATGAGTGTATAGCTGAGGCAGCCTCTCTTGTGGCCTCATACGACCTGCAACAGGTGACGAAGTCGGTGAGGGGAGAGGCGGCGTCAAGGGTGAGGAGTTTCTGAAGCAGGTCCTCGTCACGTACACCCATCAGCAAGATCATCTTGAGCTGGATCTCAGCACAGGTTACAGGATCGCCTGTACATAGGTCCACCTCGGCTGCTAGGTCCTTAAGTCGTGCATAGAAGTCTGAGAATGATTCCCCAGAAGCTTGTTTGCAGGATAGCAGTTCCCTGCGACGCAAAGCTTCATTGCGGAGGCCACGGAAATGACTCTGCAAGGCGTCTAAGACCTCTTTCACTGACATGGAGGAATCAGGGGGAATGGCTAGCGTGTGCTCTAGGAGGCGTTGGACTTCGAGGGAAATGCACGATCTTAATTGGATGAGTTGTTTATGAGGGGGCATTCGGTTGAGGTCAGACATGACAGCAAAGTCTTCGAAACGACGTCGCCATTGACGGTATACTTGATATGTTGCATCAGATTGAAGGGGTGGGGGGCTGGTAACTGAAGACTTGCTGTGCAGGGGTGTGCTCGGGACGGCAAGCGGTGGAGGAGGCACGGAGAGGTCGACGAGTGGTGCCACCCTATGGTCTTGGCACCCAAGCCTGTAGGTGTTCGCATCACAGTGGACCTCACCCATCTCAACTCGCAGGTCTACTCACTGCGCCATGTGGTGGGATGAAATCCTAGACAAGGTTCTTCAAACTCCAGAGCACGAGCAGTAGATATATTCAATAAGTGGTACAAGACTTGGCGTGATAGCCGACCGATACAGAAGCGGGAACTAGGGACCCCGGGCCGTGTGTAGGCCGAGGCTGATCTGAGGCAAGTTGTCTAGCTGGGCAAGGAGAGTTGCTAGACATCACTAGGACAATAAATGAGGTCTTCTAATTACTCGACTAGCGCGGTACAGACATAGTTTATCGGGACATAGTGAGTGAACATAGGCATTAGACATAAGCATAGATATCAGACATGCTATGATAATATGGTAATACAGACATGCGAATAAATGGTATAATGAATGGTAACAGAGTCCTGCCGTCAGGCGTGTTCACATATCTTGGTACCCACATATCTATACACTCCTCACTTATATTCTTGACTATGTTCGGTTTCATTATTGACTAACGTTTCAGAAAAAAAAACTTTTCCATCATTTGAGTCTAGAAAACAGATTGTTTAAAAAAAAATACAGGTAATATGTACGAAAAACGAGACATCAATCTGAAGTTTACCTTCCACAAAACTTTTCAAAGTAACATAGCATTACAATTTACAACCTCCAAATAAACAGGACACCAAAGTACTCAACCAAAATCAGAGCAAACTAAAACATACCGAAGGCATTACTTTAATTGAGTCGAGCCTAAGTGAGGAACACGCAACAATTCACAGGAAGCCATATCACAAATGGATGGCTTCTTTTGTTTTGATACAAGGCTTCCATTTTGAGGAGGTCTATCTCACAGATGCTCCTGCCAAGAACTGAGAAATCAGACTGCGAAAACGGGTGGTCAGGTTTGTGGGCGCAAGTGCTCGTGGATGCAAGTTTTCAAGTGTCTTTTTGTTTTACCTATATATGCTGCCCTACAGCTAACACACGTAAATTGATAAACAACTGAGGATTGCAAGTGTATTGGTATTGTATCTTTAGTTCTAAAAAATTTTTTTCATTGAGCTCTGGACTTTTATAACTGAGAGAAATATGTGGACAGAATTCATTGAGAAGCTTCTTAAATTTTTTCCTGAGGGTGCAACTAAGTAAGCCTGAGTACGGGATGGTGAAATAGATATAATATTTAGGAACGGCGTGGATTTGAGGCTGTGTTAGACCGAAAATCTTATTTATGATTTTGTCTATTTGGGTATCTGTAAATTTCTTAGGGAGACCATTGTTAAAGAGTAGTTCCTTTATATATTTTAGTTCAATATCCAGATGGAAATAGCTTGAACATATATTAACTGTCGGTAAGAGTATGCACATAAAGACTGTAAGAGCGTGTATCCATGTATATGCTGATAACCTCTAAAGAAAAAGAAAACATGAAATTTTCAACCACTTTCGTGTAAGCCATAAAAATCAGTTTTAAGATTTTGCCTAAAAGTCAGTATTAAAATTAATTCATATTAATCAAAATTTGCTCTTAGTAATTTAAAACTTTTTTTATATCACAAAATAGCCAAATTTATATAAAGTGGGTTAGTTGAGGGCAGATAAGGTCATGTTAGGTTCATGATCGTTTATAACTTCATGGCCTGTCACAAGTCCCTCCCCCCAAACAAACACATAAAAGTTCTTGTTTGCCGGCAATTATACTATTAAGTGTACCACATACAGCATGTAACGTTTATTAACATAGATTCTTGTCTTTTTTCTTGGTTATAATAAACTTTATTAAGAAGTCCAACATTTCCTCTATACAGTATTTCTAGACATGTGCCCAAGGGCCGTCAGGTGTCTGGAACATTAATGATAATAACAAATTACGGCTTCAAAGAGACCGCGTGTGTATATTTATCCAGAGCCTGTCATGCTCTTAAGTTCCCGCTCAGGTTTATTCACACCCGATTAAACACAACAAACAAGCGTACTGTGGATGAGTAACCTCCTCCTCCGTGTTTATTAAATCAGACCATCTTTACCTGGAGACTGAGGCCATACGAAGATATGTCGCGTGTATATACAGATCCTAGTTTACTTGACCTATGTTAGCCAATACCCATTCTTCTGTGCGTGCAATGTGTTACCTTTACACACCTTTTCAGAGGAAGGTATTCTACTCTCACCTTACCTGACCAAAACTAATTAACCAGAACCCAACTTTACCATAAATCAAAGGTGATATAATGTGTGTGTCTGGTTGAGATAATTAATGAGCAGAAGTGACGGCTCAGGACTCTGGGTTGACACAAGATACCGTTTCCTGGTGTTTTGGTTGTCAGTGATCTCCCTTCTTACATAAGCCGCAGGAAGACATACATCATCATGTGGGTGGCAGCCTCGAGTCAAGTGTCGCGCCAAGGTTTAGCAGGTTCACCCACCTCGTGTGAGTGATCTTAACCCTTTGAAGACTAAAGAGTTCAAATTTAGACCTCACAGGTATAAGACATCGTCCTTAAGGGGTTGGATCATCATCATCAGAGTGTAGGAATATAATATTTAAAGTGTTAAACCATAGTACTCAAAGGTTTAGCCATAGTACTCAAAGGGTTAAGACTCACCATAACCTTGACTCTAAGCCTTTAATCAGAATATTTCGGTAAAAGAGTCAAGAGACACTTCATTTTAGATCAGCGACATGGGGGGGGGGGGGGGTCGCATCGTGATGTGTACCTCCGAGACGACGTCTATAAATATCTAAAAAAAACTAATAAATGAGGGAACTTGATAACTAACTGATTATTTACCCTCTCGTCCCTCTCCCTTCCCCAGCACCGTGCTTCATGTTCAGTCCACTAACTCACCTGACCCACAAAAGACCTTTAGCTCACAGCGCAGTATTTATCCATCACTTTAACTTTTATAACTTATTACACAAACATGTTTATTATATTTAGTATAGAGTGAAATATTAATTGATATACAGTGTAGGCAGTAGCTTATATGTTACAAATATCACGAAGTGTTGATAAAAGCAAACTGTTTTTATTGCTACAATCTGATATCAACAACCAGAAGGCAGCCGAAAACCCCAACACCCACGCGGGATCTTCTGTAATCACAACTTTTATATGAGTAATAATCATCATATCATTTTACTCTTATACCTAATAATAATAGTCTGTTTATCCGCTTCAAAAACGTTGTCATCGACATACAGTAGAAAACGCTGCAGCGATTCTCAGAGATTAACATGTTAACCAATTCCCAAGACTACTGCTTGTTCAACACCTGCAACTGGCTAACTTAAGACATGATAGTTAATTGATTCGAAATATACAATTCTCGAAGGCTAACGCACCTTGAGGCGTGTTTATCTTCAGCTACGGGGGTTGGGGAAGGGGGGGGGGGGGTGGGTGGACAAACACAAAATATTGAGAATCATGATTATCCATACCTGGGTAGTTCACGACTAAGGCTTCCCTCCTGTGTATTATTGTCAGTAGAGGAACTCCTTCTAAAACATCTACCATGTAGTAAATAATTACATATAGCCTAAAGGAATTGAATTAAAAACACTTCGGAAAATCACGTAACTAAATATCACTTTTAAAGAAAGATAGAACTTAAACTAGGTTAGGTAAGGGATAATTCCACAACGCACGCCAATGACTGATCGGTACTCTCACTACCTCTTTTTGCACTTTACTCCCACTACTTTTCAATTTATTTTCAACAGTTCAAAATTCGAAACAATTAAGTATCATTCAAATCAGTTTCATAAAATGAATAACAATTGAAACAATACTCGAGACACACTTCATAACAGTTAGACGAAGTGTCTGTATAGATCTTTTATAAAAATATGTGACAATAGTGCAAATATTAATAACACTGATAATATTACAATATATAAACGGTAACATTATCGAAAACGTAATGCCGTCCTGCTAGAAGACTGTTTGAGAGCTTTATGGGGTCGAATACCGTAAGACACCCATATTCATACCTACGGTTGACTGTATTTTGGTGATCTGTCGGTGTATTATGTGCAAGTCTGTCGAAGTAATCTGATGGAATATCGATTTATAATGAGATGGTGTCAAAGGTTATGATGCATTGATATAATGCAAAATTTTCTCTATATATTATGATTTTCCCTGGGAGTAAAGTGCTAAAAGGGGTATGTATGGACGCACTGTACCAGGGTTGGCCATTAAAACCAATACCTTTTTTGTTGGTTTTAATAAGTTTTTTCTTACAGATGGTTTTAATGATTTATAGTAAATTTGGAAAAGCATTCGATATGGTGAACAGAAGAACACTGTGGGAGGCATTACAAGTGTATGGGGTGGGAGGAAGGGGTGAACAGAAGAGCATTGTGGAAGGCATTACAAGTGTATAGGGTGGGAGGAAGGGGTGAACAGAAGAGCATTGTGGAAGGCATTACAAGTGTATAGGGTGGGAGGAAGGGGTGAACAGAAGAGCATTGTGGGAGGCATTACAAGTGTATGGGGTGGGAGGAAGGGGTGAACAGAAGAGCATTGTGGAAGGCATTACAAGTGTATAGGGTGGGAGGAAGGGGTGAACAGAAGAGCATTGTGGGAGGCATTACAAGTGTATGGGGTGGGAGGAAGGGGTGAACAGAAGAGCATTGTGGGAGGCATTACAAGTGTATGGGGTGGGAGGAAGGCTATTAAAGGCTGAAAAAGCATTCTATGAGAACAGCAGGACAACAGTAAGAGTAAATGGGAATGAAAGTGAAACATATTTTACGGGTCCAGGGGAGCCAAGTGGCCACTGCACTCTCTCTCTCTGTCTTTCTCTCTCTCTCTCTCTCTCTCTATACTTAAATGAATTCTTTAAAACTGTAAAAGTAGAATAGTTTTTCCATGCTTTAAGATGAACTTAGTCTTTGCCTTTGAGCATAGGTGACTGATCAAAGCTTGTGTTTTTCAATTTTGACCTTTGCATACCGATTCTTTGAGATGGAAAAGATTATAAATGATAACTATATCATCCTGAATGTAATATTTATGATATATATCATATTAAAATGTTACATAAAGGACTAAAATACTTAAACCGTATTAAAGCCAACACAATAGCAATAAAAAACAAACATGGTTTTGGTTAAAAAAAAAGTGTTTTTGTCAACCCTGCAATGTACCTAAACTGCTTTGTCGTTTATGTAGCTTGTTTAAAGAGAGAGAGAGAGAGAGAGAGAGAGGTCACTTCACCCTGCAGGTCGGCTTTGTTCCACTGCTACTCATGTTACGCTTCCGGTGAGGCGCGTGGAAGAGTGAGGTAGAATGAAGGGTAGAAGGAGGGAAACTGAGAGGTAGAGGGAGGAAAAATGAGAGAGAGGGGAGGCTCAGGGTATACAAGAATGGAAACTGAAGGGAGACAGAGAGGGAAAGTGAGGAGGAATGAGGAACAGAGAGGGAAAACAGGAATGGAAAGTGAGTGAGAGGGAAACTAACGGAAGGCAGGGAAGGAAAGTGAGGGGGAGGAAAAGTGATATAAAATTGGGAAAATGATATGATAAAATGAAGTGAAAGAATGATTGAAATGAAGAGAAGAGTGTGAGAGATAATATAGATAAAGTAAGAGAAAATGAAAGTGATGGAAACTAAGAGGGAATTAAATGGAGAAAGTGATAAAGTGAGGACAAAGAAAGAGAGGGAAAATAAAAGGACTGTAACGTAAATATATAAATGAAAGCAGCGGGAGAGAATGAAGGAATGAAAGAAACGGATGAGCGAAAGTAAGGGAAGAATGAAGGAGAAAATAAGGAAATGGTAAGAGGATAGTGAAGGAAAATAGAGATAAAGGAAAGTAAATGGCGAGTAAGAGAAAGTAAGAGTATATGATGAAGAAAGTAGGTGGAAAGTACGTATATAGAATAAGGAGAGAAGGGAAGAGAATTATAAAAATAAGAGAAAAACGGGGAAAGTGGGGATAATTAATGAGTAAATTAAAGATAGAAAATGAAGACAGTAAGAAGATGAGAGAGAGAGAGAGAGAGAGAGAGAGAGAGAGAGAGAGAGAGAGAGAGAGAGAGAGGATCAATGTTTTCTTGGTCACTAAGACAATTTTATTTAAGTGTTATAAGGAACATGTACTGCAGCAAATACTAAAATGAAAATTGTAACTCTGAAAGACATAAACACACCAAGGTAATTATACACTCACATACTGTAAGTTCCTCCATGGTCAAGCTCTTACGGTGACGTTCGCGTGGCTCAAGGGTTGGGGGCAATTATGGATGAAAAAATCTTTTAGCTGTTTCTAAATATATTTATTTACCTTATTTACCTAATGGTGACGCACTGAGGATGGCCATGCCAAGGGAAGGAGGCCAGTGGCCTTGTAGGATCCTTCCAGTGTTCTTGGTAAATTTTTTTAAGGCTGCTTTGAAGCCCAGTGCAGTTCTTCGTTCTACAGCTTGGGCTGATAGACCGTTCCATCGGTGTACCAGCCTCTGTGTGAAAAAGCATTTCCTTATTTCCATTTTACATAACTTGGCGAGCTTGTCGTTATATCCTCTCGTGTTAGTGGTGAGTGACATAGCAAAGAAATGTTCCGGGTTCACATTTTCCACCCTTTTCAGGCATTTGAATGTTTCAATGAGATCTGCCCTATTGAGTCTTGTCTGAAGGGTTGTTAGTCCTAAGTCCCTCAGTCTACTTGGATAATCGAAATGACATAGTTCCGGAATCATCTCAGTCGCTCTGTGTTGCTCCTTTCCCGAGGATGTTTGATCTTTCTGGTGATTGGGTTGAAGGAGTATTTTTCTATCGTTGTATTCAAAGGTCCGCTTTATTATTAACAAATCTCGACTTGCTTTCCTTAATGTTGCCACGCACTTGTTGCACCGCCTTCAGTGAATGAACTAGCACAACGCCTAGAACTTTCTCCCTATCGTCAGTATTCAGGAAAGTGCTATTAACAGAATAGTTATGATTAGGGTTGTTGTATCGAACTCGTAGGGTCTTGCATAACACTGTCGGGTGCCAGACTGGGGGTAACACTGTCGGGTGCCAGACTGGGGGTAACTCTGTCGGGTGCCAGACTGGGGGTAACACTGTCGGGTGCCAGACTGGGGGTAACACTGTCGGGTGCCAGACTGGGGGTAACACTGTCGGGTGCCAGACTGGGGGTAACACTGTCGGGTGCAAGGCTGGGGGTAACACTGTCGGGTGCCAGACTGGGGGTAACACTGTCGGGTGCCAGCCTGGGGATAACACTGTCGGGTGCCAGAGTGGGGGTAACACTGTCGGGTGCAAGGCTGGGGGTAACACTGTCGGGTGCCAGACTGGGGGTAGCACTGTCGGGTGCCAGACTGGGGGTAACATTGTCGGATGCCAGCTTGGGAGTGACACTGTCGGGCGCCAGACTGGGGGTGGCACTGTCGGGTGCCAGCCTTGGGTAACACTGTCGGGTGCCAGACTGGGGGTGACACTATCGGGTGTCAGACTGGGGGTAACACTGCCGGGTGCCAGAATGGGGGTGACACTGTCGGGTGTCAGACTGGGGGTAGCACTGTCGGGTGCCACACTGGGGGTGGCACTGACGGGTGTCAGACTAGGGTGGCACTGTCGGGTGCCAGCCTTGGGTAACACTGTCGTGTGCCAGACTGGGGGTGGCACTGTCGGGTGCCAGACAGGGGTTAACACTGAAGGGTGCCAGACTGGGGGTGACACTGTCGGGTGCAAGACTGGAAGTGACACTGTCGGGTGCCAGACTGGGAGTGGCACTGTCGGATGCCAGATTGGGGGTAACACTGTCGGGTGCCAGACAGGGGGTAACACTGTCGGATGCCAGACTGGGGTGGCACTGTCGGGTGCCAGCCTTGGGTAACACTGTCGGGTGCCAGATTGGGGGTGGCACTGTCGGGTGCCAGACTGGGGGTGACACTGTCAGGTGTCAGATTGGGGGTAACACTGTCGGGTGCCAGACTGGGAGTGCCACTGTCGGGTGCTAGACTGGGGGTGACACTGTCGGATGCCAGACTGGGGGTGACGCTGTCGGATGCCAGACAGGGAGTGACTGTCGGGTGCGAGAGTAGGGGTGGCACTGTCAGGTGCCAGACTGGCGGTAACACTGTCGGGTGCCAGGCTGGGGGTAACACTGTTTGGTGCCAAACTGGAGCTGACACTGTCGGGTGTCAGATTGGGGGTAACACTGTCGGGTGCCAGACTGGGAGTGACTCTGTCTGGGTGCCAGACTGGGAGTGACACACACGGTCGGGTGCCAGACTGGGAGTGACACACACTATTGGGTGCCCTCTGGAAGTGAAAACATACTGTCGGGTACCAGACTGAGGGTGACTCTGTCGGTTGCCAGACTTGGAGTGACACACACACTATCGGGTGCCCTCTGGAAGTGACACATACTGTCGGGTACCAGACTGAGGGTGACTCTGTCTAGTGCCAGACTGGGAGTGACACACACGGTCGGGTGCCAGACTGGGAGTGACACACACTATTGGGTGCCCTCTGGAAGTGAAAACATACTGTTGGGTACCAGACTGAGGGTGACTATGTCGGTTGCCAGACTGGGAGTGACACACACACTATCGGGTGCCAGATTGGGGGTGACTCTGTCGGGTACCTGTTAAAGTTCTACTTGGTTACTGACGGCTCAATGAAACAGTCTTCACAGATGCAGTTTACTGGAAGAGGTCTGTGCAGTGGTGCAGCATGAAACAATCTGTCTCGCACGAAACCTCGTACTATGTCATCGAACTACTCAGACATACAACTTCATTCACACCGTCAGGTGGCAGCACTCATGCACACGTCACTCACGCCAATAGAGGACAGCACTCATGCACACGTCACTCACGCCACTAGAGGACAGCACTTGTGCATACGTCACTCACGCCAATAGAGGACAGCACTCATGCACACGTCACTCACGCCACTAAAGGACAGCACTTGTGCATACGTCAATCACGCCACTAGAGGACAGCACTCATGCACACGTCACTCACGCCACTAGAGGACAGCACTCATGCACACGTCACTCACGCCACTAAAGGACAGCACTTGTGCATACGTCAATCACGCCACTAGAGGACAGCACTCATGCACACGTCACTCACGCCACTAGAGGACAGCACTCATGCACACGTCAATCACGCCACAAGAGGACAGCACTTGTGCATACGCTCATTTACGCCATACAGTGTTTGTCCCTGCTTCTCCTCCTTTGTCTTCTCCAGAACTTGGTTCTGGGCAGAGATGTCTGTCCCTGCCTCTCTCCTCTTTCTGAGTCATGTGGCTATAGATTTGTCATTTACGTTCCATTGGAAGGATAGGTGTGAGTCAGGTGCTACCGTTAGCAATATCAATTTTGTTCAGCTCTGTGTCTTTTTGGGTAAGTTTGAAGAGACACTGGGTTGTGATAGGTGCCAGACTGAGGGTGACACTGTCAGGTGACAGATATGTGGGATGACACTATTATCTCCGCCAGTGTCATCCTCGTCTGGCACTGGCATATGGAACTGAGTCATCCCCCCATATATATTTTTTTCTAGAACAATCCTTGACTCATTTTGATAAATATGACAACCTAAACAATAAGCAATGTTGGAAAAAATAAACAAAACTGTAAATTGAGCACATAACGAGTAAAATCATTTATTTATATATGGAAGGTTATCATTCAACAGGTGATTGTTGCACATGTGGAGGGCTACATCTAGTGTGGGAAAGGCGATGGCAGCATCTTTCCGGCGCGTTCCTGCCTCGGTATGCAGTCAGGTTAACTTGAAAATATTGACACCTTCTCGTATGGTGTTCCTCCAGGCTTTACAGTGTGGAGTGATGGTCTCCCAGGTGAGGGGGTCGATTTGGCACTTTTTATGGCTTGTCATAAGACTATCCTTATGCCTTTTCCGGTTCCCGCCAGCGTTATATTTACCACTCGTTAGGCAGTCCGCTGTCTGCTTTGGCAGTCTGCTGTCGTCCATGAGGGCAACATTGCCAGTCCAACTTAGTTTTGCATGGATAATAGTAGACTTGAGGCTCCTACAGTTGGTGTCAGCGAGAATACTGTCATTTTCTCTCTTGTCTTCCCAACGAAATAGGGGGGCGTAAAGGCCTGGGACTTAGGGATAGAAATCCTTTCCCAAACTAATCAGGATCTTAAAAAATGGAAAGTGAAGGACCATGGTTTTCTGAGGAATAACAAACAACCGTTTGAGATAGACATCTCTTTACTATAAAAATATAACACAAAACTCTGACACCATTCAATAAACATGAAAACAATTACGGGAGTCAAACAATTAATGCAGTCAACAGTTAATGGAAGTCCAACAATTAATGGAATCAAACAATTAATGGAATCAAACAATTAATGGAATCAAACAATTAAAAATATCAAACAATTAATGGGAGTCAACAACTGATAAAATCAACAATAAAAGGGAGTCAGCAATTAATGGAATCAAACAACAATAGAATCAAACAATGAACATTTCCTACGGCAGCGGCCCTGGGGAAGGTTCTGGAACGCAGTGATCCACTCCAGCGACAGCGGCCGATGTCTTGGTACAGGAAGACACCGGGGCACAGATGGAGGAGATGAACTGACGGTCGTGGTATGGGGGCCAGAGATTGACAGTCGATAGGTGAAGGTCTGGGGACACAGCCCACGAGTCCCGAGCCTTTGATGAGATCACAGCCAGAATTTGACGAACAGCGGGGAAGGTAGTGACTGTACTTACGGCTGGAGTCAATCTGCCGGTGACACAGGTAGCAGCGCCGTTCACACCTCCATCCAACCCCCCCAAGTAGGGATCGCGCCAGCAAACAAGCGAGTAAGCAGCGGTAACGAGCAGGAAGGTCGTTTCTGCCCTTCCAGGGGGATAGAACACAGACTTCGTTGGTGAAAGTTTTCAAGTGCCTTGAAGTGCCTCCTGTATATGACCCATGTCTCGCTGCAATATAGCAAGGTGGGGAGGACCACTGCTCGATATACTGTACATGCAACTTTGTAGATAATTTCAGCCCCCTTCAGTTGAAGACACGGGTACGGATTTTGCCAAAGGCTTGAGAGGCACATTTGGTCCGATGTTGAATCTCTTCATCGATGTCCATAGTGGTGGACAGGTGGGAGCCGGGATAGCGCAAGTGGGTATCATTAGAGAAGGTAGTACCGTTAAGCAGGATGGATGGTGGAGGTGTGGCTGAACCAGGGGCAGGCTGAAAGAGAATCTGAGTCTTACTTACATTCACCTCAAGGCCGAAGTGTGCATACGCATCTACGTAGGTGTTCAGGATCTGTAGTTGAGTTCAGTGTGAGCGACAAGGGTGAGGTCTTCTGCATACTGAAGCTCAGTAATGGACGTTGCTAACACCTTTACCCTGCCTGGAGTCGTCTTATGTTGAAAAATCCTTCATTCAATATTCGATGTCCACCCTGCTGGCAAAATTGGCACTGGCATGAGTACGAAATGCAGCCAAAAAACGGAAAAGAGAGTTGGCACCAGTTCACATTCTTTTTTTTTTTTCATTTTTGGATGGGGAAGAACTCAGACTGGGTGCCATTGTGCAGGACACTGCCGTTCATGACAATGTGGAGTTGCGTCACAAGGGCGATGAATTTTGGTGGGCAGCCAAAACGGCTGGGGATCTGCCAGAGGGCTTCCCTGTTGACCGAGTCGAAGACTTTGGTTAGGTTGATGAAGGCTATGTAGAGGCTGGGACGCTGTTATCTACACTTTTCCTGTGTCTGGCGGGCAGCAAAGATCATGTCAGTGGTGCCACGTGATGGTCTAAACTCTAAAGCCACATTGAGATTCTGGGAGGAAGTTTTCTGCCTCAGGGAGAAGTCTGTTTTGAAGGACTCGGGCAATAATCTTTCCAGCTATGGACAGCAACGAAATCTTGCGGTAGTTGTGTAGTTGCTACAGTCTGACCGGTCTCCCTTGTTCTTATAAATATTGACGATGGAGGCGTCTTTAAGACGGCAAGTAAGCAGAGGTCTTTCTGCTTTATACACCTCGGCTGGGATTCCATCAGGCCCCAAGGCTTTGTTATTTTTCATCTGTTTGGTGACAGAAGCTACCTCATGCAGGGATGGAGGATAACTGAGATGGGTCAGCTGTGGATGCTGAGAGAACTGCTGGGTAGTCAGGACATCCACATCGGTGGTCGGTTGAGCAGCAATTGGGACTGCTCTTTCCAGCACTGGCGGATGCCTTCTTTGTCTTTAATCAGGGAGTTACCGTCGGATGAGCGGGTGGGGGCTGTGCCATGAGAGATTGGCCCAAAAAATGTTTTAATAGAATTGAATAATTCGCACATCTTGTGTTGATCTGCAATTTTTTTTTTTTTTTTTTGCGTTTCACGGGCTTTATTTGTAAAACCAGTCCTTCTTTAGTCTGTGAAGTTCGCGCTGGGCCACAGTTTTCTTCTTGTGGAAGGTATCTTTGACAAGTACATTGATTTCCGGGTAATTTTCATCAAACCAGTCCTGGTGTATTCTTTCGATCTGGCCGAAGGTCTCTCTGCTGGTCTTTGTCACGAGAGTGTCAAGAATACCCCCATTCGGCACTGGGATTTCGGTTGTTTGTTGTCGGGTTGTTTATCAGTCCATGTTTGAGCTGCTCTCTGAAAGCATGTGCTACCGCTGGATCCTCCAGACTCTTAGTGTTAAAACCTCTTCTGGAGGCTTGTTGCCTTCGACGTTTTGGGGCGATGTGAAGTGAGAGCTTGGCTCTGACGAACCGATGATTAGTGTCGCAGTGGTCTGAGCCACGCATTGCTAAGGTGATGAGGACATCTCGGTGATCTCTTTCTCTGACACTGATGTAGTCAATGAGATGCCAATGTTTGGATCTTGGGTGTTGCCACGAACCCTTGAACTTGACGGTCTGCCTGATCAAGGTATTCTTGATGGTGAGGTAGTGTGCAGCGCACTTGCTGAGGAGGAGTAGGCCGTTGGGATTACACTTGCCTAATCCATTTCTCCCTATGATTCCCTGCCAAATGTCAGCATCTCTGCTAACTCTGGCACTGAAGTCACCAAGGAGCACAACCCTATCTTCTCTGGGGATGAAACTTAGCACTCTGTCGGCATAAAAGGCCTCCTTGACGTCACCATCTGCATCCAGTGTTGGGGCGTATGCACTGATGAAAATGGCATGACACACACACACACACACACACAGTGTCCAACCATATGAAATCGCCAACAGACTCCTGAAATTTAAATCCAAACGCTCCACGACCCCAATTGACCTCCCTCTCAAAATATACAAGGAGTTTGCAGTCGAACTTGCCACCCTCCTCTGTTCTATTATTAATGCATCCCTCAGACAAAGCAAATGCCCTAATGAATGGAAAACCGCATTTGTCAGCCCCATCCCCAAGGTCACCACCCCACAGTCCCCTAACGACCTCAGGCCAGTTGCCATTACCCCCATACCCAGTCTACTTTGTGAGGACATTGTTTTTGAGTGGGCATTTGCCAGTATCTATCAGTCAATTGATTCACTGCAATTTGGCAATATGAGAACCTCCTCGACATCACACTGCTTGGTGAGCTTTCTGGATTTTCTGCACAAAAACTTGCAGAAACGTAAGACATCACTGGCCGTTGCCCTTGTGGACTTCAGGAAGGCCTTTGACCTTGTTGATCACTGCACTGTTATCAACAAGGCTATTGCACTAGGGCTGCCCACCAACCTGGTCTCATGGCTCACTGATTTCTTGAGTGGACGTCGCTAAGCAGTGAGGTATCAGGGCTTGGTCTCTACATTCCAACACCTCACCTGCGGTGTTCCCCAGGGGACCAAGATGGGACCACTGTGCTTCCTCATCCTGATCAACGACGATCTATCGGACACTCCTCACAGGTGGAAGTACGTGGATGACTGCACTGTGGGGGTTTCAGTGGACAACACCGCACCAGACTACTCATCGCTCCAAGGCACCCTCGACAGGCTACAGGCATGGACTACGGAGAACAAGGTCACCATCAACCACACCAAAACCGTAGTCATGCACATCAATACCGCCACCACTCCAGTGCAAGCCCCAGCAGTCACAGTGGGTGCCCATCCTCTCCAGCTGGTGCAGTCTGCCAAACTCCTGGGTGTAACTATAGACAACAAACTTGACTGGAAGGCCCATGTAAATAACACAGTCAAGGCAGCTTCGTACCGTCTCTACATGCTACGAAGACTTAGGTCACTTGGGACACCCACGCCAGAGCTGAGGACCATCTACAACGCCTTTATTCTCCCCAACTAACGTATGCGTCACCAGCCTGGTCGTCTTCTCTCAACTCCACCCAACAACGTCAGCTAGAGAAGGTACAGAAAAGGGCCTGCAGAATCATGCTCGGCGCAGAATACTCCGGCTACACCAACGCTCTCTCCACCCTGGAAATGCCATCTATCAGTAACCTCCACCACAAAGCACTGGAAACGTTTGGCCATGGACTACTGCACCACCCTCGCCATCGCCACCTCCTGCCACCTGCAGCCCCCCACCCTGCTCGCGCAGTCCGCCACTACAACAAAATTCAGCCCATAAGAGCCCGCACCGATAGATATAAGAACAGCACCATCCCATCTATTGTTGAAATAATAAACAACTCCTGATTTATGTACTGCACAGCCCTGTAAATGTATTCAATGCATATTATATCATTATGTCTAAATTAAATGTAAGTCTGTATATTTTCAGCCACCGGCTGCAACTCTATTAATAAACCGTTTATTATTATTATTATTATTATTACATGCATTAGCCCCTTAGTTTTGTTATATAAATGTGGGGTAGTGCATTAATTTTGTATACTCTATTACCCCCTGTAACTTTCCATTAGCATTGAAGTTTATATTCAGAGCACGTGATGAGATGTGCCCACGGAAAGTCGCATCACTTAGTGCTGGGCTAAAGATTAAGTACCCGGCTCCCTGGCCCCCTATTGCAGACAGTAGTTTGATATCACTCACTAGAGGAAGACGTTATTTACGCCCGTATTATTAAACAAGAGCTTCCCTTGAGTACGGTCGTCGTGTTTCAAACCGAGTTTTAAACTAAATGAGTCCTGAGGGACACCGCAGTATAGTACTTAACGGGGTGGTGTGGCGGTTAGATTAACTAATTCCATTAAAATTAATTTAGTATATTGGAATTAGTTAATTTTAGCGCCACACCACCCCGTTAAGTACTATACTGTGGTGTCCCTCAGGACTCATTTAGTTTAAAACTCGGTTTGAAACACGACGACCGTACTCAAGGGAAGATGTTTAATAATACAGGCGTGAGAGTCATCGTTGAGGTGACCCATCTTCCTCGAGGAAGGACGATGGATATATTTCCGTTCTCCCTCGAGAAGACTCTACTCATTCTCACTCAAACTCTCACATCGACAGGACGTACTTAGCAGAGCTATTTAAAGTAGCTCCATCCTCATTTAACACTCATACCTACCTACATTGAGTAAATTACGGTAAAACGGATTTTTGAAAGTGCCAAAAGGAAATATTTTCATAATAAACAAAGAAGTCACAGTCAGCGGATCTACAGACCCATATACGAATATAGAGTATATATAAAATAACAATCTGAGATATTGTTGTATGTGACAATTTTTTGTTCCTGATCGTTTTTTTCCTTCTCTAAGTGCACGTTATATTCACGGTAACAGTCACCCCAAACAGATACACAGTTGGTAAAGGTAGAGATATTATGTTCACCCCATTACTGTTAGATACTGTTACGTAGTTACTAAAGAAGGTCTCGTTTCAAACACACACACACACACACACACACTAACGTAGACTGATTGTATAATTATTAAAATCACAAAGAGTATTATTAAAATTAAAACGTGATATATTTAATATTTTTCATATTTAGGCTTTATAGGAAAATATTGAAACAACGGAAATCTGTGCTTTTCATTTTTCACATCGGGGGTTATTGAAACAGTTTATTTAGCCAGAAAAATACAGATACAAAGGGAACAATAACAACACTATTGACATGGCTGAGTCGAGTGCTGATATTGTACAGTATTGAAAATTTCTGTTCAGGCGAAGTTTGTTAGATATAAACTAGGTTACCCCATATTTATGTGAATATGTTCTATTATGTTTTGTGTTAGTTGTGGAATAAAGCGCCACTGCGTGCGCATGTTATGTTTGTTTTGTCTTTACGGATGGTCCCGAGATATACTGGAAAGAGCAACATCGTTTGTGTCATTGTCTGAGCCTCTCGCATCATATTTCGTTGATATCCACCAAAAATGAACACTGTAACTTCATCACAGTTCGATCAAAACATCACTGAAAGCTTGAGGCATTCTGAGATTACCCCTCGGAATAAAAGCAAATGCAAATATAAAGGTATTATTTTAATTGAACAGGGAACATTATATATTATTTAGTTAATGTTTATGAATAATTGTATTATTGGTAGTTTAAATAACTTGATATAGTTGTTTTGTATTCTTGTTACGATCTTTAACTAATTTTGTTGAATCCTTTGTATTATCTTCATTTCAGGAGAAAAAACTCGTAAATGTTTCTAACAAGATCCACGGCTCACACACTATGTTATGACCTAAAGCCTAAGGTAATGTCTTAGCCCGTTTCTTTAACCTCTGCTTTTGCCAATTACGAAGCAGTTTACCTCATAATTATTTACTGAACTATTTTAAGAAACAAAACAGGTACGAGAAAAACACAACAGAGAGAACACAGTGATAGTGTAGTGGTCTGGATGAGTTGGCATAAACAAACCTTGTCAACATATATTAATAATTTTCATGGAGTTTTATTGACCTCTGTCGTCTATTCCTGTCGTGTGTCACTTGTTTTGACGTCTGGACTGTATTTAGTGTTCTATGTCTATTGTTAATATCAGTTCATGTGGTGCGTCGTTCGGGCCTCTCATTTGGTTTGGTCATCTATTGTTGATGTCTGTCATTTGATCTGAAGATTTGTTGTCACTCTGTTGTCTATTCTTTATTTCTCTTTATGTTGTACATCTTTATGGCCTCTAAGTCAAGATGAAAGAAGTAACTCATAAACTGGTCCTGGCAACAGTACAGGAGATTAAATTAGTATTGAGAAATAAGTGAATAACAGAGACGAAAAGTATCCTCAAATCATAAATATTTTCATAATTCCTTTTCTTATAGAATTATCACTAACTTCCTTTTATCATTCGTTGTAGATGTACAGTGATTCTATCAACTACAATACTCTATTAGTTTATTTTGAAATAGTATCGATCTTCAAGACTTTACGCACGCGAACGTCACCCCAAGAGTTTGACACTCAAGTAACTTAGAGTACAGATGATTATCTTGCTGGGTTTATGTCATTCAAGGTCACATTTTTTTAGTTCAGCATTTATTATGGTATAACTTCCTTATTGCACTTTTAATATAAAAAAAGTTAACCTATGATTGAAAATTAAGTAAAGAAGATACAGTGTTTGTCCCTCGTGTTGCAGACTGGCCGGTACTAAGGGCACCAAACTTGAGTCTAAGTTAAACCAATAAATTCAGATGAATTACATAGGCAAAGGCCATTCCTTCATGACAAGCGGATGGTAGAGTAAGACAAGTCAATAACACTTGGTATGTTATTAGCTTGGTGTTCTGTGTGTGTGTGTGTGTGTGTGGGTGTGGAGAGAGATGAATTGGTACTTGTGTGCGGGTGTGCGCGTGAGTGCGTGCGTGTTTTTGTGTGTGTAGAAAGAGAGAGAGAGGAAGGTGGAGCTGGCCACGACCACAGACAGAGGTGAGTGTTGAGCTACACACCAACACCCGACGCCTCACTCCCTCCATCTGTCGGACCTGTGTGTTTCTCGACACTAATAGGCCGATTGTACTCCCCTATCATGATTTTTCACATTAAAACAAAAGTTTAAAGTGGGCCAAAAATACTTCTCTTTATTCTAGAAAACGGAAACACAACGATTTTTATTGGCGAGTGTAATCCTTTTCAACAAAAATAAAATTCCCCTTTCCGAAGAAAAAAATCACTGAAAAATGGAAAAAAATATGAATGTGGCTTAATTCCTTTCAGAAATAAGTAATCATAAAACTCCTGTTGCCAGGACCAGTTTATGAGTTACTTCTTTCATCTTGACTTAGAGGCCATAAAGATGTACAACATAAAGAGAAATAAAGAATAGACAACAGAGTGACAACAAATCTTCAGATCAAATGACAGACATCAACAATAGATGACCAAACCAAATGAGAGGCCCTAACGACGCACCACATGAACTGATATTAACAATAGACATAGAACACTAAATACAGTCCAGACGTCAAAACAAGTGACACACGACAGGAATAGACGACAGAGGTCAATAAAACTCCATGAAAATTATTAATATATGTTGACAAGGTTTGTTTATGCCAACTCATCCAGACCACTACACTATCACTGTGTTCTCTCTGTTGTGTTTTTCTCGTACCTGTTTTGTTTCTTAAAATAGTTCAGTAAATAATTATGAGGTAAACTGCTTCGTAATTGGCAATAGCGGAGGTTAAAGAAACGGGCTAAGACATTACCTTAGGCTTTAGGTCATAACATAGTGTGTGAGCCGTGGATCTTGTTAGAAACATTTACGAGTTTTTTCTCCTGAAATGAAGATAATACAAAGGATTCAACAAAATTAGTTAAAGATCGTAACAAGAATACAAAACAACTATATCAAGTTATTTAAACTACCAATAATACAATTATTCATAAACATTAACTAAATAATATATAATGTTCCCTGTTCAATTAAAATAATACCTTTATATTTGCATTTGCTTTTATTCCGAGGGGTAATCTCAGAATGCCTCAAGCTTTCAGTGATGTTTTGATCGAACTGTGATGAAGTTACAGTGTTCATTTTTGGTGGATATCAACGAAATATGATGCGAGAGGCTCAGACAATGACACAAACGATGTTGCTCTTTCCAGTATATTTCGGGACCATCCGTAAAGACAAAACAAACATAACATGCGCACGCAGTGGCGCTTTATTCCACAACTAACACAAAACATAATAGAACATATTCACATAAATATGGGGTAACCTAGTTTATATCTAACAAACTTCGCCTGAACAGAAATTTTCAATACTGTACAATATCAGCACTCGACTCAGCCATGTCAATAGTGTTGTTATTGTTCCCTTTGTATCTGTATTTTTCTGGCTAAATAAACTGTTTCAATAACCTCCGATGTGAAAAATGAAAAGCACAGATTTCCGTTGTTTCAATATTTTCCTATACAGCCTAAATATTAAATAAAACACGTTTTAATTTTAATAATACTCTTTGTGATTTTAATAATTATACAATCAGTCTACGTTAGTCTGTGTGTGTGTGTGTGTGTGTGTGTGTGTTTGAAACGAGACCTTCTTTAGTAACTACGTAACAGTATCTAACAGTAATGGGGTGAACATAATATCTCTACCTTTACCAACTGTGTATCTGTTTGGGGTGACTGTTACCGTGAATATAACGTGCACTTAGAGAAGGAAAAAAACGATCAGGAACAAAAAATTGTCACGTACAACAATATCTCAGATTGTTATTTTATATATACTCTATATTCGTATATGGGTCTGTAGATCCGCTGACTGTGACTTCTTTGTTTATTATGAAAATATTTCCTTTTGGCACTTTCAAAAATCCGTTTTACCGTAATTTACTCAATGTAGGTAGGTATGAGTGTTAAATGAGGATGAAGCTACTTTAAATAGCTCTGCTAAGTACGTCCTGTCGATGTGAGAGTTTGAGTGAGAATGAGTAGAGTCTTCTCGAGGGAGAACGGAAATATATCCATCGTCCTCCCTCGAGGAAGATGGGTCACCTCAACGATGACTCTCACGCCTGTATTATTAAACATCTTCCCTTGAGTACGGTCGTCGTGTTTCAAACCGAGTTTTAAACTAAATGAGTCCTGAGGGACACCACAGTATATTACTTAACGGTGTGGTGTGGCGCTAAAATTAACTAATTCCAATATTTCAAATTCATTTTAATGGAATTAGTTAATCTTACCGCCACACCACCTCGTTAAGTACTATACTGTGGTGTCCCTCAGGACCCATTTAGTTTAAAACTCGGTTTGAAACACGACGACCGTACTCAAGGGAAGATGTTGTTTAATAATATGGGCGTAAATAACGTCTTCCTCTAGTGCTCTAGTGAGTGATATCTAACTATTGCCACAATAGGTTTTTTTTTTTAAGATTTGTAGGAATATTACCTACACGGACCTTAAGCTAAAATGCTTGTCCACCCACTGCTGGGATAAAACAGCAGCATCTTTTTAGCTAACTGTACATCTCCACCACTAGCGTGGGGGTGGATGCTCGGTTTGAAACTGAAGAGTTTCTTGAGAGTGGTTGGTGGTTAGCATTTTGGCAATCATCTCTGCTGTGATAGGGGGTTGTATGTTTCTCCTAGCTATATGTGTTCCAGGGCACTCTATGAGGTAGTGCTGCAGTGTGTTTTCTGCTCCGCTGTCGCAGGTCTTGCATATGCGCTGCTCTGCTGGTACTTGTACAATGATTTCCCAAGTGCATGGGTATCCCAGTCTCAGTCGGTGGAAGTTGACTTCTTCCCTTCTTGTTATATCCTTCATGAGTGGTGGTCTCTCATAATTCGTGACCAGATAGTACCACCTGGCCGATCGTGATACTGGTGTTAATCTTCTATGTTTGTCTATTTTTCACTGGGCAGTTCGTGTTATTGTGGTCTTCTTTATCTGCTCCTGACTGGGCGGGATGTTCATCTCAATGTTTCGCTGTCCTAACGCAGCCTTGGCAGCAGCATCAGCTTGTTCATTCCCTGGGATTCCGATATGACTGGGCACCCAGTTAATGATAACTTGCCGATCTTGTAGTTTTAACCCTTGCAGTAGTTCAATAACGGATGTTATGAGATGATTGTTGTCTCTATGCTCTCTGCATTGTAGCGCTTCAATAGCACATCGTGAGTCAGTGTGTATTACAATGCTTTGTTGACTGTTTGTGGAAGCGTGTCTTAGGGCTCCAAGTATGGCAGCTAGCTCAACTTGCAAAGTAGAGCATCCATCTGAGGTTCGCCAAAGGGACGTGTTACCTCCTTCTATAGTGAAGGCTGCTCCTGCCTTCGTGCTGGTGGTCTCTACAGAACCGTCTGTGTAATACACTGTACTATTGTGTGGTGTTAGAGCCTTCATGTTTCTCTGCTACCTGTCGGAGATCACGCGGGTTACAGTCAGCCTTTCTTGTCCCAGTTTGTAGAATGTTGAAAACTGCTGACGGGGACTCCCACGGTGCTGGGGTGCTGTAGTCTGGACTCATTGTATCAGGTCCTTTGCTGAGGATTGTGTCTTTCAATTTCAGTCGATTTACAGCGTCAGCTGCGCACAATAACCATGTTTTCTTGTTAAAGACATCTCTGTTAAGGTTCAGTACTCGTAAGAGTCCATTCTTGATGTCACTTTCCCGAGCCCTGGTAATCAGTTTTGTTGCAAAACACGCTGTTCATCGTTCCGCTCTGGTTTGGAGAGATGTAAGACCTGTCTCCATGTGTAAGTTTTAAATTTTTGTCCACATAGGTGCCTGACAATGACTCTCATAGCGTTATTCTGGGCAACCTCCAATTTCGCCCACTGCTCCTCAGACAGTGTGTTCAGAGCCGGTGTCGCATAGTCTGTTAATGATCGAATGGCGTGTATATATAGCGTTCTTAGGAGTACATGTCCCGCACCCACCTTGGGTCCTGTCATGGCTCTCATCATGTTGACTCTCTTGCCTATTCGGCCTCTTAGATAGTTTATCTCAGTGTCAAATTTGAGGCATTTGTCAATCCAGATGCCCAGGTATTTGTATACATTGACCCATTGTAGGGCAATACCTTGTATTTGAAGTTGTGTCACCGGCTCATGGCTTTCGATTTTGGGATTGATATCTTGAGCCCGAGACTCATACATTCTTCACTGATGAGTAGGGTGTGTCAATTTAGGGGGTGAACTGGCTAAATTGAAAATCGAGTAATTTGGTAGCAATTTATTGTAGTCTTTAAGCATGCAAAACAATATTCTGGCATAAATTTTTTTTTATAATAAGTCCTACCTACATCAAATGGATTTTTAAATGTACATATTTGTGAATTTATAACATAACCAGCGTTTGCACACATGTTACTGTTTCAAGTTTCAAATTATTATATTTTATTATCCGTAGTCTATTTGAAAGTAACCAATGCCTTCATACCCTCTTTGCTTTGGTTTCTTGTCATCAGTAGTCTGCTTGCTATTTGTGCTTTGATGTAACCTTCTCGCCTCTCGTGGCTGTAAACATGGCCCGCTGCTTCTGTGACCATTTTCACACATCTCTCCACACTTTGAGTGTGGGAAGGCCACTTCGGCCCCTGCATTGGAGTCTCTTTAAGGTTTCTCAATTCTTGGCTAGTTAGACTTGTTGTCAATGGTGGCTCTAAGACTTCCAAACTCAAGTCAACCAATTCTGACAATTTGGTGGCATTGACGTTTATTGGGGGAACTTTTCTTGAATGAAACGAACAGTCTCCCAACTGGTCGTCATCTATTAGCGTTCCTCTAATCTTTAGAATGACTTCTACAGCCTCGGTTCGGAGATTGGTACATTGACTGCAAAGCAGTGCTTGCAAAACTGCTTCTGATCGAGCATACCAAGCGGACCTTCTTGCCACAGGTAACACGATGTCCCTCACTACCTTCCTCTGTGTTCTTACTAGCTGCAATTGAAACAAAAGGTGATTGGGCCCATCCACCCACATAGGATTAAGTTTCACACTAAACCACTGGGGAAGATAAACTCCAATAATAAATTCAACAATTAACCTCAAATTCTTCAGCACTTTGCCCTTAATTCGTGTTTGGAAATCCAAATCCTGCAGAAACGAAGAGCTGTAGTTAACCAACGGCTGTGACTGACAGGTCCAATCTCCAAGAGAGCCAATGACTGAGGCACTTCTCCTGATCTTATTGCTTGGGCAATACGATAAGCACAGGATTGATCTGTGCTGAGATCTTTGATGACCCCTTCAGACAACGCCGGAAGGGGAGGGCCAACTTCGACCTTTGGAAAGGTTGTATTTATTTCTAGTTGTGTTGCTTCATCCAGCATGATGCCAAGGGGACCTGACCACTTGTTGTTGCTCTTTGTAGGACCATCAAGTTCCTGGATGAGATGACGAAGAGGTAGCTCGCCTGTATGTAAATCACATACAATCCAAACAAGTCTTCTTCCTAGTTTTTTCTCTAAATGCGTCATTACACCCCCCTGCCATCCGGTGTTCACTGCAGTTGAATCTCCACCAACAGCCTGCAGTGAACTGCCAAGTCTTCTCTCCTGAACCCAACATAAAATATGATCAGCAATGACCTCTGCATGTTTCTTCCCTTCTACTTCAGTTTCGGGAGCAAAGTGAAACAAAAACCGACCACCAGGCTCAAAACAGACAGAGTAGTGTTCTTCTTTGATGAGACCTGGAAACTTTCTGTTCACTCCCTCTACTTCTAGCAAAATTTTTGTGTCATCTATTCTTCCATCAAACAAAAGACAGGAGAGCCCTCCCTCGCTTAAATCTTTTTCATGCTGATCAGATATTTCCTTCATTATTTTTTCTTGTGCTCTTCTAATTTTATTATGATCTATCACCAAAGATACATCCTCTCGGCTGATGAGGCCTGCATCTATCCAAGCGGCAGTTGCAATTTCTGCAGCCTCACGAAGTCCAGCATGGTGGCGAATACTAGCTAAAGCAATGTTTGAAATATTTCTTGTGTTGTATTTCATTTTCTTTGGTAAAGGTTCAGATGGCTCTTTGGAACTATCATCTGATGTTGCTTCCTGTTCATCAGAAGAACTATCAAAGAAGTGATAAACATCTTGACACAGCTCTTCCTCTCTTTGGATGGCTTCTTCACTCTTCATTTTCTTCTTTTGTTCCCTCTCTCGGATTTGTTCTCTCTTCTTGGCATTAGCAATCTGCTTCTTTGTTTCTGAATAATCTATTGAACCCATTTGCATACTTCCTTGGCCTTCTGCCTTTGTCCTCTGTGCCTTTATAAATTCAAGCTCTAAAACAGGGATCTTCTTTTCACGAGGACAACCACAATCAATGTGGGAATTATTTTCTCTCTTACCTGAGTGAGAACAGTTGGATTCAGAACATAATTGTATGGAGCACTTGCAGGTCAAAATGTCAAACAGAGTATCAAGTGTGTGCAGAAATTCATTTTTCCTGGCCAAGTTTCCTTTACCAAGTGATGTTTCAACTGCTTTGTGCCATAATTTCGTTAGTTTTAGCTCAATAGTTCGACACTGATTAATCACAGGTGGTTTGAATAGTGCATTAGCTTTTGTCCATTGATGCAGAAGAGGGACTATCATGTCATTTATGAATTCTTTATCTGTATAGTTCCTTCTGTCCTTTGCATTTTTTTCTCGAAGGAGTAACCCTAATCTTAGCATATCTCTCACTGTTGGAAGTTCTGATACAGGAAGCTCCTTCCCTTTACCAACTAGCAGGCTCAAGTGGGTTGACAACTGACTTCTTGTCTTCAATTTTGACATCTTCACACTATCTGACAAATAGAAAAATATTTCAATGTTTCATAATTCAATTGTTGTTTCAAAAAATATCAATTTGTTTATCAAAAATGCTGTAACAGAAATAACATAATAATTTCTTAGAACATCATGTTTTATACAATGATATAAGTAACTGCGACAATCAATATGCCCTACTTACAATAATTAAAATGTAGAATTCGTCTGGTAGAGTAGGTGCAAGTGCAATGAGAGCAAACCACCGTCTATGATATCTAGAAGGAGAGTGAGCCGGGCGCCTTATCCTCACGCTTGGTACAAGTCAAAACAAGAATTAAACTGTCCCACACGGAGAGCCTGTTCATGTTCATGTTCTGACATGCATATTGTACACAAGCTATAGAACCATAAAATACTCCATAATCCATATGCTTACATGAGATTAGTTAATATCAAGTGAATAATTCTAATCAAGTCTCATTAATTTGTTGAAATACTGATATTTGAAACTTTAAGGTATAATTGATGTAGGTGAGGGTTATTTCACTTCATTTTTGTTTGCTAATCTCAAGTTTAGACATAAAGAGGCACAATATTTTGACTACCAAATTTGATTTTTAACATGTTGACAAAATTGACACACCCTACTGATGAGGTCTAGTGCTCTTTGGACTTTGCTGATTTGGTTTCTGTCTCTTATTATCAGTGCTAAGTCGTGAGCATAGCACAGCAGTTTGGTACCCACTTGAAAGGGGAGCCGACACAAGTTTTCCATGAGGATGTTGAAGAGAGTTGGACTAAGAACTCCTCCTTGTGGTGTGCCATTTTCCAGTCTTTGGTGATATGAGACTTGTCCTTGACAGGTAACTCTTGCTGTTCTGTTTTGGAGATAGTCAGCAATCCAAGCCAGTAGGCATCCCTTGACGCCTTTCCGGGCCAGAGTGGTTGCAATGGCCTGTGCATTTGCCAGTTCAAATGCTTTCTCTAGATCAAGGAATACTACGATTGCCTTATTTTGACCAATCGATCCCAGGAGAGTGGCCAAACTGTGTGCAGTGCTGAGACCTTTGGTGAATCCAAAGATATTGTGGTAAAGTGGTCCAGTTTTCCAGAGGAGTCGTGTAAGGACCATCCTTTCGGCGGTGTTGCCGATGCATGCTGTTAGTGATATTGATCTGAAATTCTGGGGATCATTAGGTTTGGGAATAGGAACAATGTTTGCTCTTTTTCAAGCTGACGGGAGTTTGCCTGCTGACCATGATGCGTTGATAACTGTTTGGAGAGCAAGTTCACCAGCAAGTCCTGCATTGCTGAGCAATTAATAGGTTATACCATCACTGCCAGGAGCGGTGTCTTTGCTTGTTTTCCTGGCCCTTCTGATTTCTTCTGCAGTAAACAGACAGTCTGTAGTGTCAGTGTGTTCAATTGCTTGTCTGACAACTACTTCTCTCTCCAGTTGTACTTGCTGTAGATGAAGTCTTATTTCAGGAGGTAGTTGAGCTGATGACGAGCGTTCTGCAAAGTGCTCTGCCAAGCGATTTGCTTCTTGTAGTGGCTGGGGGTGGGCGGGAGCTCTGGGCAGTTTTCCTGTTGCTATCCTGAGTTTTCTCCAGAGTTCACTCAGGCTGGTGTGTGCATTAAAGGTTGCGCACCACTCGAGCCATTTGTCTTCCCTAATTTTCTGAGTAATTTGACGAGCATGTTGGACAGCAGCTCTCAAGAGTTTCACTCCCTCAGGGGAAGGGTATTGTCGGAGATGTCTTCTGAATGTGTTGATTCTGTGATTCTGTTCTCTGACTTCGTCATTGTAGAACCAGTAGTCTTTGTGGTGTCTATTTGTAGGGTTTGTTTTTGGTATTGCTTCCTCTGCTGCGTGTTGTATGGCATCAGTAAGGTCCTGGTTTAGTTGGTCAATATCTTCTGCTGGTTCATAGATCGAAAACCATTTTTGGAGTTCATCTTGATATAATTTCCAATTTGCTTTCTTGGTATTCCATCTGGGTGGCGGACGTGGGGGAGGAGGGAGTAGCTCCACCCTCAAAGTAGTTGTCGTTGCAAAGTGGTCACTGGTCAGTTCATCTTCTATCTCCCACTGAGCTACTTGAGCGAGCTCAGTGGAGATGAATGTGAGGTCCAATGTTCCTCCCAGTATGTGTGTTGGTTCCCCAGTAGTAATGAGCGTTATTTCTGGAACATCGGTCAGCAGTTCCACTTGGTGATGACCATCCAGGTTCATTCTTGTGGTCGAATTGATCGTTGGATGGTGGGCATTGAAGTCCCCAGCAATGAGCACAAGTTCCTGTGTTGCTTGTGTCAGTAGTTCACCGGCTTCTAGTCGTTTGGTAGGCGGTTTATATATATTGTATACTACAAGACTGTCGTTTGCCAGGTGCATCCGAACAGCTTGTGCCTCTGGGAATGGGACAACTGGCCGCCGCCATCTGGCCGCCGAGGACTGGGGATAAACTGTCCTAGATCCTGTGCCTCTACCCCATCTCCACAGTGAACTGGTTCTACTTCTGAACTGGGGATGGTCGCCCTGACGAGAATCATGCTGCCATGGGAGTTTGTATCCAGGCAAGCGGAATTGTTTATATTTGGACATCAGGGTTTCTTGCTGAATGAAGACATCAATATTTTTAATTATGGCTGCAGCTTGTACAGTTTGCCGTTTGTTGGACAGGCCTTGTACATTCCACTGTGTTATCTTAAGATGACAAGGAGGCGGGGCTATTCTATCATTATCTCATTATCTCCTCGTCGCTGGTGCTGTAGTTGCACTCGGCGTTCATGGTTGAGTAGCTCTCCTCCTCGTCCGTTAGGAATGGTGGCTGTTTCTTGGGCACCTGTTTTAAGGGAGGAGCAGGAGGTGGAATTCCGCTTGTTTTGGGAGCTATCTCGGGAGTTTTTTCCTCTCTTCAGGGTGCTGTTGCTCTTGTCTGTGATCGTGTGTTTACTGACGGTCTGTGCTTGTTGTTCTGTTCCTCGTGATCTGTTGCAAGGGGCTTGAGATTTCACGGTTTTGAGTGATCTCTTGGATGGCAAGTTCTTCTTCTTGTCTGATATCTGACTCAAGGGCGTCGGCTGTTCCACTCGTAGTTGTGGAGTTTTGGGGGTCTGGTCTTCCTGCATCTTTTCTGTGAGCTGTGTCATAACTGCATTTATTATATTTTCGGTGTTGGTATCTTGTTTCTTTATTATAGTAGAGAAAGTCACTAGCATAATAGTGATCATCTGTTTCATTTGTTCTTCTGTGAATACCGCTTGTAGATTGGCAGACTGGGGTGTATTCATTTGGGTAGTAGCCTGAGGGGGTTGCAGTGTCCCAGGCAATATGGTGTTCTCCACCAATACTGGAGTGTTCTGTGCTTTTACTGCTATACAACTCTGGAGCTGCGGTTGTGGAGTCCATTGATTTGTCATGGTTTCCTGCATGGACTGATTTTGTCCCAGTGTCTTCAATTTTGCCCTGTAGCCTGGAGGGAGTGCAGGGAAGGAATCCTCTGACAGTTGGGGCGGAGTGGGTGTTGGGTTGACTGTTTTCTGTCTCTGTTGACCCCACACGAATGTGCTCTGAGGTGCTTCTGTTTTGTTTTGTGGTTGAATTTTTGCCATTGCAACTTTCATTCGCTCTCTCCTCTCTGGGCATGATGTGTTCCAAACGTGATGTATCTTTCCACAATTTGGGCACTTGAGAGGCCTGCCTGTCTGGGTGAACAGCTGCATCCCGGTTTGGTACATTCACTTCCGATCACTGGTGTGATCATGTAGGAGTACAACAAAGTACTTCAATTGCCCCATGTGTTCTTGCATTGACTCGGGGCTTGGCCTAGCAGCTAATGCATGGAATGCTGCAGTGACATCTCCGTAGGCATTCCAAGTTTCCCATGCAGTCCTCTTGCCTCTACATCCAAAGAAGGAAACAGTGCCGCACTCAGTAAAGGCATGAAACATCGGCAAGGCAGCACACCGATCAGGCGTCAGTGCTCTTGATATTTCATGTACAGCAACCTCGAAGACAACCCAAAAGTCACCAATGTTGAGACGCTGGGCAGCTGTCACCCCCAGAACCACATCTTTGTCTACTGTGCGAATCAACACCTTGTTGTGGCCTCCTTTCACAGTATCTTCCAGATGTAGTAGTATGCATGTGTCTGCCTCGTCATGCGTGCAAGGAGCGAGACCTAAGACGTCAACCCGACTGCTGGAGCAAAGAACATCAGCGTTGTACGTAGTGATGACCTGCTTATCAGTTTCAATTTTGACAGAAATTCGTGCTAGCAAGGGAACAAGCTGAGGCATGGTTGAACAAATTGACTGTACTTCGATGTTTGGTCCATTCAGCATCATAGCAACCCGTGCTAGAAGAGTAACTAGAACAGAGTCTTCCTGGCACTTGCGTTCAAATGAGCCTTTGAGCTGGTTTTCCATCTTGAACATATCTCTCCTTTCTATGTTTGCAGCCCTAGCTATGTGGACACAATCATTGTCTGCATCATGCGCACATGCTTTTAGCAGTGCTGAACCAATGACTTCCCTGAACATGAGGACAATATTTCGGCCTTCTTTGTGAGCTTCCATGTTCACCACGTCCGCATCAAACTCATGAGGGATGCTTTTGTGTCTGTGGTTCTATTATACAGGGGACACCAGACACTGGGCATGGTACTGCCTCTTGCGCAATCATGTCTCCTGCACTTAGTTTGGCCACCAGGGTTTTGTCCTGCCGCTTGAGAGCGCATCGCCGGACTCGGGCATCAAGTCCGAATGTGGACGCCTTGCTCAGAGACCCTTCAGGCGGTGCAGGTTTATCACAAAAGAAGTATGTTTTGACGGACTTAAAAGATCTCTCACCGGCACTTTGTCTGGTGAATTTCTTTGAAATTTCTATGCTGTCATCTGGAGGTATCTTCCTTTTCTCTGCTCTCTGTAGCTGAGTCTTGTTGTAGTGAAGTCTGCCCCAGTCATGCCATCTAGCTTTATGATTCTGCAAAGTTATCCCAATCCCATCACCATCATTAAGTCGACAGAGTGCTATTGATCTTGGCAAACAGCCAATTCTATCAAAACCCATCAACAGTTCAGCATTTCTCTTGTATCCTGTTCCCTGTGACTGGGCTGGACATCAAAGAACCCCCGAAGGATCTTCTTGGCACAGAACACACTTGTTTCAATCTGTTGTGACAGCTCATTGTGTAGAGGTCCTAGACTGCAAGGGATCTACCACCTTAACAATTCTGGCCATTGTAACAAAAATGCCACCACCATGAAGGAAGACCACCACCCTAATGAACCAACTCGTGTCTAATCACATGATGACCACACCTGTAAGAAAATGAGCGCATTCAATGTTATTTATAAAAAAAAAAAACACATTCAGATCAGCTGTACATTACAAAAAATTAATTGTTTTGCCCATCAAATGGAGTCAACCTAATAGACAAAAGGCAGCACAGCAGCCAGTTGAGGCCATTTTGGAAAACGGCCGCCATTGCTCTCACTGATCAAATCAGAGATGTCCCTATGGCTAATTTTTTTTAGTTGGGTCCTCTCTAATTGTGTGCCAAATTTCATGTTTTAATCGTCAAACGCACATCTCATCCAAATATTGCACCTATCTGCTGCACTATTGTATTCCACTGCTTTAATTCAGTAACCAAGAGAGTTAACTTTAATGGAAGTGGCTGGTCTCAATTTGTTCACCACTTCAATTACTCTGTTACTCTAAATAATTTGCTAAAGTGAAGTAATCCTCACAGCTCAAGAGAGGTTACCGACTTCCCGCACATTAGTAAGTGCATAAAGAGCAACTACAAACAGTAGGTGGTGGATCTGACGTAACTTTCATCTCTCAATCATGCCGGTCCATGGTGTTTATTCACATTTATTACTCTGGGTTTTCTCTCATACTCACGTAATGCAATTTTAGGTATGACAACTCCTTGTGGATTTCAGCCACCCGATTTCGTAGAAAGGTTATATTGGGTTTATTAGTGTAGTGACCCATTACATATGACACGACTTAGGGTAGTTTCCAGACAGCTAGCAAGATTGCTACCAATAAAAATTGCTGATAATTTTAACTGTGGTAAAGTCTTTGATTTAATAGGTGCCACTCAATTCTAGGCATGACAGTCATAGGGTTTTCCATTTTGTTTATTAAATAAGCTACATCTTCATAGGCGTTTGGAATAACAGGCAAATCAGAACTAGCATATAACAAACGACATCCTACCTTGCTCTCTAAATGGCTTCAGTAATGGCTGTTTCTAAATTGGAAATAAATCCTAAAATAAAAGTTATGCTCGGCAACAGGGAACTTAAATATGTGGATTTTTTTTTTGCATTTTGGAAGTAAAATTATAGTGATGGTAGACATCAAAACAAAAATAGGCCAAACAAAAGCAGCATTTAATAATCTTAATTTGGTGTTATGATGTTTGTAAACTAGATGTTTTGATTGTTTTCTGTCTCCAGCAGCAGTTATTTGGGCAAATTTAGGCAGATTTTCTTGTATTTATTGATGTATTACTTATGTAAGCATATTCTAGAATGTATTGCATCATTTTTGTTATGATTTACTTCTTATTGTAAGCCTCGATCAGAGTAGAACGTTCTAGAACCACCCGGGCGTGTCTGGGTGGTGCTAGAGGTTTCTGGCGAGACCTATATAAACTCCGCGAGCAGGCAAGGAGTAAGTCGATCGTTTCCACTCAGAGTGTCAAGATCAAGCCGAGTAGGACAACTGAACATATTGTTGTGTAAGTATTTTGGAATTGTTGTGATCAATATAAAGTGAAAAGACTAAGGAATTGTACACTGGTAGTGTGCTGACTATATATTCGAAGTGAGAAGTCCAGCTGTGAAGACCCTGTGAACAGTGATGTGAAAAATTAGTGACTAAGAAGACTTACAGTGCATAAGTGTGCTTCTTTGACCTGATGGAAATCTACCTGCCTGTTGTTGGTCTGTACACTGCTACCGATCGTCGGGAAATTACCAGAGACTGGCGGGACAGCCAGTGGTAATTCGACGACACTTGTGAGATATTTACTGCTTCTGTACATACGAGCCTAGTCGCTGGTAATCAGTGGTGGAAGCTGGGTAAGCGGTGAAAGGAGGGTCGTAACAATCTAAAAGACTTAATGAATAGGGACATTAACTTTAATTTGAGGAAAAGGCTGCTGAAAGGCTTTATATGAGAAGGTCTGATGTATGGGTCAGAAGTGTGGACACTTTCAGCAGAAACCAGAAAGAGGTTGGAGGCCATTTAAATGTGGTGTTATAGATGAACGCTGAGAATAAGCTACACTGGCAGGAAAACAAATAAAGAAGTACTAAGAATAACAGATTAGTAAAAATGAGATACTTTGGTCCATAATTAGGAATGAAGAGATAATAAAAGAAATATTTATGGGCAAAGTTGAAGGTAGGAGGCCAGGGGAAGGCAGAGACTGAGGCCAGGGGAAGGCAGAGTCTGAGGCCAGGGGAAGGCAGAGTCTGAGGCCAGGGGAAGGCAGAGACTGAGGCCAGGGGAAGGCAGAGACTGAGGCCAGGGGAAGGCAGAGTCTGAGGCCAGGGGAAGGCAGAGTCTGAGGCCAGGGGAAGGCAGAGTCTGAGGCCAGGGGAAGGCAGAGTCTGAGGCCAGGGGAAGGCAGAGTCTGAGGCCAGGGGAAGGCAGAGTCTGAGGCCAGGGGAAGGCAGAGTCTGAGGCCAGGGGAAGGCAGAGTCTGAGGCCAGGGGAAGGCAGAGTCTGAGGCCAGGGGAAGGCAGAGACTGAGGCCAGGGGAAGGCAGAGACTGAGGCCAGGGGAAGGCAGAGTCTGAGGCCAGGGGAAGGCAGAGTCTGAGGCCAGGGGAAGGCAGAGTCTGAGGCCAGGGGAAGGCAGAGTCTGAGGCCAGGGGAAGGCAGAGACTGAGGCCAGGGGAAGGCAGAGTCTGAGGCCAGGGGAAGGCAGAGTCTGAGGCCAGGGGAAGGCAGAGTCTGAGGCCAGGGGAAGGCAGAGTCTGAGGCCAGGGGAAGGCAGAGTCTGAGGCCAGGGGAAGGCAGAGTCTGAGGCCAGGGGAAGGCAGAGACTGAGGCCAGGGGAAGGCAGAGTCTGAGGCCAGGGGAAGGCAGAGACTGGGGCCAGGGGAAGGCAGAGTCTGAGGCCAGGGGAAGGCAGAGTCTGAGGCCAGGGGAAGGCAGAGTCTGAGATGGGTGATTGAAATAAAAAACTAAGTCCCACAGAGATACGAATTCCTCGACTTTTTTATTTATTTATTATTTTTTTTTATTATGGGTAATAGCCCACCCGGGCACAGGTCATCGACCCACAACGGGGCCTTGAATGCAAAAAAATAAAGAGTTAAAAAAATTTGAAATAAAAATAGAAGAGAAAAACACTATATTAATCTATACCACGAAGATGCCGGAAAACCAGCTTGTATTAGCCCCTGTCTAACAGACAGTAGTACTTATATAAATATGGGTTATATACATTTGGTTTATATAAATACATCACCCACATTATTTTCCATGAGCCGTGAGTTATCATGCACAGACCATGTGATAGGTATTTTCCACTGGCAAGTCGCGTCTCTAAGATGCTAGAGTGAGCTGTATAAAAGCTGGCTCTACCCCAGTATTCACTCAGCTCTCAGAACGGATAGACGTAGACATAAAGCTATTCTTGAAAAGCTCCATCCATCACTAACACTCACAGCTCATAGCGTTTATTACGGTGTTATCCAAGTTGACTGTGCATAGTTTATTTTGTTATAAATAAATGGAGAAAAGACCATTTGGGTTTGCAAACTTAACCCATAAACTTTTTATAAAATGTGACTGTTAAGTTACCTCTCATTAGCAAGGCTCAGGTAACCGGAAGTAGCTACAAGCTTTTTGAAGTGAGACAGATTGTAAGAGTATGGAAACACATGAAGGCAAAGCATTCCACAGTTTCAGGGACGTGCCCAGGATTGCCCGAGTGTAAATACAAACAGGGCGAGCACAGTGAGCCCATACAGCTGAAATTTGATCAAATTCAGGGACTTTTTGAGACCATATGCGACGGCTATTAGGTTATTTGAAAAGCTAATCAAGGGGTAATTTAGAGTGAGCGTAAACATTCAATGTCATAACAGACACTTGAAAAGAAAAAAGTACAAGGCAAGTTCAACGTATAAATCATGTTTTATTTTTATTACACATCAGGAGTAACTTATCTATATACTATCACAACCACATTTTGAGTTCATTAACATTTTATTTTGTATTGTTTAAGCAATCACTTCATTGCAGTTATTCATGATTATCTGCAATAATGTCAACAAGTTCCATTTTCCTTGGATTTCGCCGCGCAAAGATGTCAATGATGTCATTGACTTCCACTGAAATGTCTCTGTGTATGTAGAGGAGTTTGAGGCTAGACAGTCTGACTTACACATAATTAATAGATATTTGTACTTACTGCTAGCAGTTGCACTAGAGTCAGTGTTGGTGGATGATGATGTACCCAGAGTCTCCTTGGCGACGTCTCTGGTAGGGCTTGACGGTTTTGACTGTTCGCCAGTTGGGCGCATAAAATTGCGAATATCCACAGTGGACCTGAAACAAAACAAACACACTATACACGCACGGGAATAACACGATAATGTAAGAGTACGCAGGTGTTGTTCACAGCTGAAACAGGGGCTCGTGACTGACTCCTGGTTCACAACTTGGTCATTTATATGAAGACACCAGTGGTCCTGAGGGTCATATCTGGTCATAAGCTGACCTTATGACCTGATATGACCCAAAATTCCGCATCCAAGTATGTCTTATAATCAAGCCGCTTGTGTTTGACCGTATTTAGATTAAATATGACAGGTGTGGGAGGGAGATGACGGCAGATCAAAGACACTTCAGACGAGCAGCATGGGCTTCGAAGGGGGTTTCCGGGCAACCAGAAAACCCCCCCTGGATACGCCCCTGAGTTTGGCTGTGTGAGGAAAGAAGGATGTACTATAACGAGTTATTCTAGTGTGACCGACATCCACAGAGTAACGGTGGGCACCGCGGGCACGACAAGTATTACGAGCCCCTGGCCTTGCCGGCGGTACACAGGATTCCAAATCCACCGAACATTGCCCGTTAAAGTACCTGTAAAGGAGAGAGAGTGAAGCAACATTGCGGCGAAGAGAAAGGAAAGAAAGATTATCAACTAAAGGAGGAGAGTTAATAAGACGAAATGCCTTTGATTCCATGCAATCTAACAGTCGGACAGAAGAAGAGCCACCCCATATATATATATTTTTTTTTTTACGGAGATTAGTCCACCCGGGCACGTCACTGACCCACATCGGGGCCTGAGGGGCGAAAATGTAATAATAATAATAATAATAATAATAATAATAATAACAGTAAATAAAATTTATAATTAAAATACAAAAATATTAAATTATATAATAAAATAAAAATGCTAATAATTGCAATAACAACACTGTAATAATAATAATAAAGAACCATAAAGAATACAAAAATTTAAAATATTAAAATCAATAGTGAGAAGCAACAAACAGTATGTATGTTGTGTTGACAAAGTAAGAGAAACAATTGAGGCAGAAAGTCAGATCAGCAACCTGGGACTTGGTCACAATTTTCGTGATGTCATATGGCAGCAGGGTCTACCATAGACAATACATTATACTTCCAATATCTTCCCAGGCGGTAGTACCTCCCTTGTTGTTAGCTGCCTACTAAGGATTGGTAAAAACACCCCGAGAAGGTTTAGAGTGGAGGACTGTGGCTGCCAACCAACATATTTAAAGATGATGCTCTGATTAATTGATTCATCACAGACTATCAGACATACTTATGTGTGTCATGACAACAAAATATATATGCACTACACAATACACAGGTAGCGTGGCCGAGCGGTCTAAGGCGCTGGTTTAAGGCACCAGTCTCTTCGGAGGCGTGGGTTCGAATCCCACCGCTGCCAAGTGACTTTTAGCATATCTGTCTAACAGTAGACATTCTTCGGTTGTTAACCTAGAGAGTCTACTTATTTTACCTTTACTAGTTTTTCTAATCTCTTTCCTCATTCGTTCTTCCCATTTCTTTTCATGCTATTCTCTGTGTCTCTTGCCCTCTTTATCTATTTATAACACCCTATTACTGTTGTTATTCATTATTCTTTTCTACACCATTTACTATTTTCTACCTGCTCTTTCCTATCCATTCTTCTCTTTTATCTTCACCCGCCACTTCCCTCCACCCCGAACCCTCACCTCTCATTTGCCACCCTCTCTCACCACTCTCACCTCCCCGTCTCTGCCTTGCCCTTGGTCTCCCCCTTCCCCGGTCAGTCTATAGATAAGTTAAGACAGTTGCCCTATGCCTGGTCATAGATAACCTCGCACTTACCACATTCTGTTACCTGAGCTGATATATTAATGTTATGTATAGGTATTGTCTTCAACCTCCAAGTGATGCTGTTTTTGTTTTGGTTAGGTTAGATTTGGTTTGGTTGGGTAAGGTTTAGTTATGTTGAATTAGGTTTGGTTAGGTGGGTTTAGATTTGGATTGGTTGGACTTTCAGTTTGGTTGGGTTCGGTTAAGTTAGTTAAGTTGTTTTAGGTTTGATTAGATAGGGGTTGATTTGGATTGTTTCGATTAGGTTAATTAAGCTAAGCTAGGACAGGTTAAGTAAGGTTACATTAGGGGAAAGGCCACGGCAGGGTTAGCTCCCGAGGGATAATTATCAGATATGGCCAGTGCTATGTGTGGTCTGGGGTGTGCGAGTTTGTTGGAGAGGGTCAAGGAAGAATTAGAGAGGGCCACGTTGGAGAACCTGAAATTAAAGGAAGAGATGGCGACGTTGAAGGAAGAGGCGAGACAAGGAAAGCCCTTGTCTGACGATAATTGAGACGAGTGGAAGGTTGTGAGGAGAGGGAAGACCAAACTGATGATGATAAAACACACCAAGGATACGTCAACAACGACATCAACAGCTAAGTGTACCAACTCGTTCAGTCCCTTGATAGACGAATTGGACGTTAGTACAGTGATAGACGAATTGGACGTTAGTACAGCCAGGGACAGGGCTGACAAGGAAGTTATAAAAACTTTAATTGTTGGTGACTCACAGGTAAGGTACTTGGACAGGGCTGTTTGTGGTAAAAACAAAAATAGGACGAGGGTGTGCTTGCCAGGAGCTGGGGTGGGGGATATAATTGACAGGATGGACAATATCTTGTCTGGTAATGGGAACAAACCCATTATCTGCCTCAGTGCAGGAGGCAATGATATTGGCCGGTGTAGGAGCGAGGAGCTTCTTGATAAGTTCAAGGCAGCCATAGATCGTATTAGGACTAGGGGAGGGATCCCTATCATATGCGGTGTCCTGCCTAGAAGGAGAGTTGGCAGTGAATGGTTGTCAAGGGAGGTTGGTGTCAACGACCATCTTGACAGATATTGCAAGTCAATATCAGTCCCATTCATTGACAACTGGGACAACTCTACGGCAGAAGGGACCTTTATGCGAGGGATGGGGTGCACCTGTCTAGGGATGGGGTGGCAACCCTGGCTGGGTCTCTCGAGAGGGCAGTTCAAAGGATATCGAAGCCTTTTAACTGCTAGGGGAACATATGGGCACGGGGGTGGAGGAGACTGCAGTGGTAGCGGGTATACAAAGTAAAAGATTACAGGGAAATAGTGATAGGAATGATGACAAAACAAAATTAGACAGGGAGTTAAAACCTAAACTCGGTAAAGAGAGGACTCAGAACACAACTAACTTAAATGTCTACTACGCAAACAGTAGAAGTATGAGAAACAAAATGGATGATATTAGGGCCTTGGTATGTACCAAAAAAATCGATATAATAGCATTCACTGAAAGATGGATCAACCTAGACTCACGTGAATTACCGGTCGAATACCAAATTGCGGGTTACAAATTGTTTCATACCGATAGGCAGATCAGGAAAGGAGGCGGAGTAGCAATCGACGGTAGGGAAAAATTAATCATAGGAGTAATATATAGAACTCCCAACCTTCATAGAGTTAATGAGCGACTTATCTGGGATGAAATGCGCAGGGCTTCCATACACAATAAAGTCTGTATGGGAGGCGATTTTAACCTTGGCCAAATAGATTGGACTGACCATACAGGTAACTCAGTATCAGGGGATTTCCTCGAAACGATCCAGGACTGTTTCCTAAGTCAACATATAACCGAACCCACCCGGGGTAATAATATACTCGATTTAGTTCTGTCGAACAGAGAAAACCTCATTAGCAATGTCGAGGTAGGGAACGAACTTGCAAACAGTGATCACAAGGAAATTAGATTCCAGTTAGATTTTCAGGTCAGACGTAAGGAAAATTCCATTAAAGTCCCAGATTTCAGAAGGGCAAACTTTGATAGTTTAAAGAGGCAGCTAAGAGAGGGGGTTTCGCGCTTGGGCATGAACCTGACAGACGACACCTACCTGATAACGAGATCTGAGATTGTCAAGTTCCACGACAATTTAAATAATGAGTTACAGAATGCACAAAGGCAGAACATACCATACAAAAACTCAGAACAGACAACAATGACAGTTAATGGATAAATAATTATTTAAAGAACATTATTGGCCAAAGGAAGGCTATAGGTAGAAGGATAAACCGTGGAGAAAACCTCCGTTAGTATTATAAGGTATTGGCCAGTAGGGTTAACACCGAGATAAGAAAAGCAAAGAGGAATAATGAACTGAAGATAGCAAGGGAGGCGAAGACAAACCCCAAAGGATTCTACCAAATGTATCAAACTAAAACACGAGATAAGATTGGACCAAGAAAGTCAGATACCGGCGAGCTAACTGATAACGATGGAGAAGTGAGCAATAATCTGAACAACATTTTTCAACAGTTTTCACCAACCGAAAATTTAAACATGATACCCGAGGCTCCGACTCTATTCAGAGATAGTGAAGAAAACAAATTAAGCGAGATAGTAGTGACTAGTTACGATGTTAATAAGCAAATAGACAACCTGAAGCCTATTAAGTCACCTTATCCCGATGAGATAATTGCCAGAGTATAAAGGATTGTAAGGAAGAGCTTAGTATGCCCTTAGCAAAGCTGTTTCACATGTCATTAAAAATAAGTGTAGTACCAGAATCCTGGAGGATAGTGAATGATTTGTAATGTACTCTTTGACGCGTAGTGATAAATGATATTCAATGTAGTGAGCAGAGCTTCACTCCCCGACCCAGCCTAATGAGAAAATTGTCGTGACGGAAATAATAGTTACCAAACATTGACGTAACTTATAAAGTAATTTTTTTTTTTTTTTGCGAATGCACTTCCAACTAATCCATCATCCCTTTAGGATTGTTTCTCTGGCAAATATCACACACAGTACCGCCCCATGGCTAGCCGGAATCCGACCACAGCACATATAAGAAGAGAAGTAGCAGCGTGAGGAATGCAGCACCACACCCGCCACACACCACCCCGCTTCTTTCAAGTCCTACCTGGTCTAGGATTAAGAAGAGTTTATATTTTTCTACTAGGAAGTTAAGGAGTGTGGAATGAAGTGCCACACAACGAACCCTGGTGAGCCCAGCCAGGGAGGGATTCACCACTGTGGAAGGTGTAAGACAGGACGGTCCTTGGTCTCGCCGACACTCGCGTACGGAGGGCGAGGCCTGGTCCGCGGAACCTGCCTTACGAGTCATCTAAGGAGACGACAGCCCAAGCAGTGGACTGGCTTTCATCCCGGCCGGAGAGGGCCGACGGCAGATGAACAGAAAATCGTCTGGAATATGTTGAAAACGAAGATGTATAAAGAAATACAGATGGAGCAGAAAAATTCATCTGGAATATGACGGAAAACGAAGATGTATAAAGAAACGCAGATGAGCAGAAAAATCGTCTGGAATATGAAAATGAAGATGTATAAAGAAACGCAGGTGAACAGAAAAATCATCTGGAATATTATAGAAACCAGGAGGAAGTGAGAAGAAGTCAGATGTGGTGACACGACCTACAAAGTGCGGTATTGAAGAAGGAAAAACGTGCTATGTGAAGACAGAAGAGACGCTGTGCTGACATCAGAAGAAAGTCGACGATGAAAAGGTGGATAATCAGAAGGACCAATCGACTACCGTTGTTGTGCTGCCAGCATTCCTTATTTTCAGATACCAGCTGGATGGAGGACTTGAGCCATGCTGAACCCAACAAATGTACTGATGATGTTGATGTTGCTGATGTGTAATAAAAAGATATAACACCCTAACATGTGAAGCAGGAGCATTTTGTATGAAGTATTTCATTCTCTGATTTTTGTTAACATGTACTACAAAGAATGTTTTTTTAAAAAAAAAAGATTAGTCACTTTTTCTATGAGTTCATTTGATCAATGTTTTGCACCACGAAACACAATGTTGTAGCCATTTACTGACTGAGATGAATTATTATTTTGACACGGCCTGGTTAGGCAATGTAACACCTGATTTTGTTTGTAGAATGTGATTTGCAAGTTTGCCTCGGACACTATGCTAGATATGAAGGATCTTTAGATCACTCTATGTTCACTTACTGTGTATGTATATTATTTTTTTTTCTCCTGTCATAGAAGCTTTAATCTTGGCGGGAGGCATAGTAAGCTTTGTCAGATCAAGCTATGCCAGTAGAAAAACATACATCTCTAGGGTTATAATTTGTAAAATGTAGGGATGCATTATCGCCTCAGGGACTATATTAGATACTGCACATAATGTTACTGTCTACTTTAAATGTGTCATCAGTTCTCTGAGCATGAAAGCTTTGGTCTTGGCGGGAGGTGTAGTGATGGGTTGTCAGACCGCAGCTTGCATCTCAGAGACAGGCCAGTCTTGACCCGACATTAGGGAGGTCAAGTGTAAGGGTATCCCTCGCAGGTGCTCAAGGATGTTGTAAATCAACTAGCTCCCCTCCCATGTGACATGTCACCACAACAGACATGTAAGAAGGCACCGGCCGGCTCTCTCCCAATATACACAATATCCTAAACCGCAGAAAGAAGTCCAGATCTGACCTCACATTAGCCAAGTCAAATGTAACCCTCGGAGCCCAACTCAAGGGGCCACAAATCAACCAGGGCCTCTCATGTCACAAGGCCCCACCTGATGACTTTTCCAGAAGATATAACTTAAAAGTCTCTGAACAAAGTCCAGACCTGACCCTACATTAGCGAGGTCAAATGTAAGGAGACCCTTCGCCGCCCCCCCCCCCCCCCCGGCCAGCTCAACCTCACGGCTCGCATCCCAATATATAGGACGTCCTAGTCCTCCCTCAGAGTCTTTCGCAGAGAGAGATACCCGGAGACAGAGTCAGAGAGAGAGACACACAGGGATCGGAGGAGGAGGTCCACCTCAGCCGAGTCCCGCTCACGGGAGGAGAGTCGTGCAGGACTTCCCTCCCCGAACTTCCCTCCAGTGTCCCAGCTAAGCAGTCGCCCTCCCGACACCAGTGTCCCAGCTAAGCAGTCGCCCTCCCGACACCAGTGTCCCAGCTAAGCAGTCGCCCTCCCGACACCAGTGTCCCAGCTAAGCAGTCGCCCTCCCGACACCAGTGTCCCAGCTAAGCAGTCGCCCTCCCGACACCAGTATTCCAGCTAAGCAGTCTCCCTGCTAGGCCTCCCCTAGGTCACGTGAGTGTTTGTCAGAGCTTTCCACGGGATGAGTTACTTATGTGGGAAGTGTATTCATTTCATGTTCGTGTCCGAGAATCAGTGTCTAGTAACGTAATAATGACCCAGTAACTTCAATAGAAGGTGTTATTAATGTGTCTATGTCATGTTCGTAATTAATAAAGAGTTGTAACGAAGCAGTGTTTGACAAGTCGCCTTTAAGAACGTAATAGATGTGTATTGACGTATAAGATACGATAAGTGTACGATAAGTGTAAATAACTATCACGGCCACGCTACCAAAATCTTCCTCTCTTATATACTCTTATACTATCAATATTCTACCTATATGTAATCTTCTGCTTGTGAGATTTGTCTCATTACACACACAACCTTCACCCACACAACCTCCAACCTCCAACCAGCCAACCACCCAACCTCCAACCACCCAACCTCCAACCAGCCAACCACCCAACCACCAACCAGCCAACCTCCAACCACACAACCTTCACCCACACAACCTCCAACCACCCAACCTCCAACCACACAACCTTCACCCACACAATCTCCAACCACCCAACCTCCAACCAACCAACCGCCACCCAACCAACCTCCATCCACCCAACCTCCAACCACCCAACCTCCAACTACACAACCTTCACCCACACAACCTCCAACCACCCAACCTCCAACCACCCAACCTCCACCCACCCAACCTCCACCCACCCAACCGCCACCCAACCAACCTCCATCCACCCAACCTCCAACCAGCCAACCTCCAACCTCCAACCAGCCAACCTCCAACCACCGAACCTCCAACCACCGAACCTCCAACCAGCCAACCTCCAACCAGCCAACTTCCAACCACCCAACCTCCAACCAGCCAACCTCCAACCAGCCAACCTCCAACCAGCCAACCTCCAACCAGCCAACCTTCAACCACCCAACCTCCAACCAGCCAACCTTCAACCACCCAACCTCCAACCAGCCAACCTCCAACCAGCCAACCTTCAACCACCCAACCTCCAACCACCCAACCTCCAACCTCCAACCAGCCAACCTCCAACCAGCCAACCTCCAACCAGCCAACCTCCAACCAGCCAACCTCCAACCAGCCAACCTTCAACCAGCCAACCTCCAACCAGCCAACCTCCAACCAGCCAACCTCCAACCACCCAACCTCCAACCACCCAACCTCCAACAACCTAACCTCCAACCATCCAACCTCCAACCAGCCAACCTCCATTCATCCAACCTCCAACCAGCCAACCTCCAACCAGCCAACCTCCAACCAGCCAACCTCCAACCAGCCAACCTCCAACCACCCAACCTCCAACCAACCAACCTCCATACCACCCATCTTCCAACCAGCCAACCTCCAACCACCCAACCTCCAACCAGCCAACCTCCACCCAACCAACCTCCAACCACCCAACCTTCACCCACACAACCTCCAACCACCCAACCTCCAACCAGCCAACCTCCAACCACCCAACCTCCAACCACACAACCTTCACCCACACAACCTCCAACCACCCAACCTCCAACCACCCAACCTCCACCCAATCAACCTCCAACCACCCAACCTTCACCCACACAACCTCCAACCACCCAACCTCCAACCAGCCAACCTCCAACCACCCAACCTCCAACCACACAACCTTCACCCACACAACCTCCAACCAGCCAACCTCCAACCACCCAACCTCCACCCACCCAACCTCCACCCAGCCATCTCCACCCACCCAACCGCCACCCAACCAACCTCCAACCAGCCAACCTCCAACCAGCCAACCTCCAACCACCCAACCTCCAACCAGCCAACTTCCAACCAGCCAACCTCGAACCAGCCAACCTCCAACCAGCCAACCTCCAACCACCCAACCTTCAACCACCCAACCTCCAACCACCCAACCTCCAACCACCCAACCTTCAACAACCCAACCTCCAACCAGCCAACCTCCAACCACCCAACCTCCAACCACCCAACCTTCAACCACCCAACCTCCAACCAGCCAACCTCCAACCACCCAACCTCCAACCAGCCAACCTTCAACCACCCAACCTCCAACCAGCCAACCTTCAACCAGCCAACCTCCAACCAGCCAACCTCCAACCAGCCAACCTTCAACCAGCCAACCTCCAACCTCCAACCAGCCAACCTCCAACCAGCCAACCTCCAACCAGCCAACCTCCAACCACCCAACCTCCAACCAGCCAACCTCCAACCAGCCAACCTCCAACCAGCCAACCTTCAACTAGCCAACCTCCAACCAGCCAACCTCCAACCAGCCAACCTCCAACCACCCAACCTCCAACCACCCAACCTCCAACAACCCAACCTTCAACAACCTAACCTCCAACCACCCAACCTCCAACCAACCAGCCTCCATACCACCCATCTTCCAACCAGCCAACCTCCAACCACACAACCTTCTCCCACCCAACCTCCAACCAGCCAACCTCCAACCACACAACCTTCACCCACACAACCTTCAACCACCCAACCTCCAACCAACCAACCTCCATACCACCCATATTCCAACCAGCCAACCTCCAACCACCCAACCTCCAACCACCCAACCTCCAACCACACAACCTTCACCCAGCCAACCTCCAACCAGCCAACCTCCAACCAGCCACACTCCAACCAGTCAACCTCTAACCAGCCAACCTCCAACCAGTCAACCTCCAACCAGTCAACCTCAACGACACAACCTCCAACCAGTCAACCTCCACCTTTGACTTACTAAACCATATAAATTCACTGCACATATCTCTATTCCTCCACCCACCCTCCTTCCCTCTCAGGTTCCCTCTATCCACCTCCTTCCCTCTCAGGTTCCCTCCATCTACTTCCTTTCCTCACAGGTTCCCTCCATCCACCACCTCCCCTCTCAAGTTTCCTCCATCCACTTCCTTCCCTCTCAGGTTCCCTCCATCCACCTCCTTCCCTCTCAGGTTCCCTCCATCCACCACCTCCCCTCTCAAGTTTCCTCTATCCACTTCCTTCCCTCTCAGGTTCCCTTCATCCACCTCCTTCCCTCTCAGGTTCCCTCCATCCACCTCCTTCCCTCTCAGGTTCCCTCCATCTACCTGCTTTCCTCTCAGATTCCCTCCATCTACCTCCTTCCCTCTCAGGTTCCCTCCATCTTCCTCCTTCCCTCTCAGGTTCCCTCCATCTACCTCCTTTCCTCTCTGGTTCCCTCCATCCACCTCCTTCCCTCTCAGGTTCCCTCCATCTACCTCCTTCCCTCTCAGGTTCCCTCCATCTACCTCCTTCCCTCTCAGGTTCCGTCCATCTACCTCCTTTCCTCTCAGGTTCCGTCCATCTACCTCCTTTCCTCTCAGGTTCCCTCCATATACCTCCTTCCCTCTCAGGTTCCCTCCATCTACCTCCTTTCCTCTCAGGTTCCCTCCATCTACCTCCTTCCCTCTCAGGTTCCCTCCATCTACCTCCTTTCCTCTCAGGTTCCCTCCATCTACCTCCTTTCCTCTCAGGTTCCCTCCATCTACCTCCTTTCCTCTCAGGTTCCCTCCATCTACCTCCTTCCCTCTCAGGTTCCCTCCATCCACCTCCTTCCCTCACAGGCTCCCTCCATCCACCTCCTTCCCTCACAGGCTCCCTCCATCCACCTCCTTCCCTCTTAGGATCCCTCCATCTACCTCCTTTCCTCTCAGGTTCCCTCCATCCACCTCCTCCCCTCTCAGGTTCCCTCCATCTACTTCCTTCCCTCTCAGGTTCCCTCCATCTACCTCCTTTCCTCTCAGGTTCCCTCCATCTACCTCCTTCCGTCTCAGGTTCCCTCCATCTACCTCCTTTCCTCTCAGGTTCCCTCCATCTACCTCCTTCCCTCTCAGGATCCCTCCATCCACGTCTTTCCCTCTCAGGTTCCCTCCATCCACATCCTTCCCTCTCAGGTTCCCTCTATGCACCTCCTTTCCTCTCAGGTTCCCTCCATCCACCTCCTTCCCTCTCAGGTTCCCTCCATCTACCTCCTTCCCTCTCAGGTTCCCTCCATCCACCTCCTTCCCTCTCAGGTTCATTCCATCTGCCATTTCCTCACAGGTTCCCTCGATCCACCTCCTTCCCTCTCAGGTTCCCTCCATCCACATCCTTCCCTCTCAGGTTCCCTCTATGCACCTCCTTTCCTCTCAGGTTCCCTCCATCCACCTCCTTCCCTCTCAGGTTCCCTCCATCCACCTCCTTCCCTCTCAGGTTCCCTCCATCTACTTCCTTTCCTCACAGGTTCCCTCCATCCACCACCTCCCCTCTCAAGTTTCCTCCATCCTCTTCCTTCCCTCTCAGGTTCCCTCTATCTACCTCCCTCCCTCTCAGGTTCCCTCCATCCACCTCCTTCCCTCTCAGGTTCCCTCCATCTACCTCCTTTCCTCTCAAGTTCCCTCCATCCACCTCCTTCCCTCTTAGGTTCCCTCCATTTACCTCCTTTCCTCTCAGGTTCCCTCCATCCACCTCCTTCCCTCTCAGGTTCCCTCCATCCTCCTCCTGCCCTCTCAAGTTCCCTCCATCCACCTCTTTCCCTCTCAGGTTCCCTAAATCCACATCCTTCCCTCTCAGGTTCATTCCATCTGCCATTTCCTCACAGGTTCCCTCCATCTACCTCCTTCCCTCTCAGGTTCCCTCCATATACCTCCTTCCCTCTCAGGTTCCCTCCATCTACCTCCTTCCCTCTCAGGTTCCCTCCATCCACCTCCTTCCCTCTCAGGTTCATTCCATCTGCCATTTCCTCACAGGTTCCCTCCATCCACCTCCTTCCCTCTCAGGTTCCCCCCACCCACCTCCTTTCCTATCAGGTTCCCTCCATCCACCCTCACTCCCTCTCAGGTTCCCTCCATCCACCCTCCTTCCCTCTAAGGTTCCCTCCATCCACCCTCACTCCCTCACAGGTTCCCTCCATCCACCCTCACTCCCTCTCAGGTTCCCTCCATCCACCCTCATTCCCTCACAGGTTCCCTCCATCCACCCTCACTCCCTCTCAGGTTCCCTCCATCCACCATCACTCCCTCACAGTTTCCCTCCATCCACCCTCACTCCCTCTCAGGTTCCCTCCATCCCTCTCAGGTTCCCTCCATCCACACTCACTCCCTCACAGGTTCCCTCCATCCACCCTCACTCCCTCACAGGTTCCCTCCATCCACCCTCCTTCCCTCTCAGGTTCCCTCCATCTACCCTCACTCCCTCACAGGTTCCCTCCATCCACCCTCACTCCCTCACAGGTTCCCTCCATCCACCCTCACTCCCTCACAGGTTCCCTCCATCCACCCTCACTCCCTCTCAGGTTCCCTCCATCCCTCTCACGTTCCCTCCATCCACCCTCACTCGCTCACAGGTTCCCTCCATCCACCCTCACTCCCCCACAGGTTCCCTCCATCCACCCTCACTCCCTCACAGGTTCCCTCCATCCACCCTCACTCCCTCTCAGGTTCCCTCCATCCACCCTCACAGGTTCCCTCCATCTACCTCCTTCCCTCTCAGGTTCCCTCCATCTACTTCCTTCCCTCTCAGGTTCCCTCCATCTACCTCCTTTCCTCTCAGGTTCCCTCCATCTACCTCCTTCCCTCTCAGGTTCCCTCCATCTACCTCCTTCCCTCTCAGGTTCCCTCCATCCACCTCCTGCCCTCTCAAGTTCCCTCCATCTACCTCCTTCCCTCTCAGGTTCCCTCCATCTACCTCCTTCCCTCTCAGGTTTCCTCCATCCACCTCCTTCCCTCTCAGGTTCATTCCATCTGCCATTTCCTCACAGGTTCCCTCCATCCACCCTCACTCCCTCTCAGGTTCCCTCCATCCACCCTCCTTCCCTCTCAGGTTCCCTCCATCCACCCTCACTCCCTCACAGGTTCCCTCCATCCACCCTCCTTCCCTCTCAGGTTCCCTCCATCCACCCTCACTCCCTCACAGGTTCCCTCCATCCACCCTCACTCCCTCACAGGTTCCCTCCATCCACCCTCACTCCCTCACAGGTTCCCTCCATCCACCCTCACTCCCTCTCAGGTTCCCTACATCCCTCTCACGTTCCCTCCATCCACCCTCACTCGCTCACAGGTTCCCTCCATCCACCCTCACTCCCTCACAGGTTCCCTCCATCCTCCCTCACTCCCTCACAGTTTCCCTCCATCCACCCTCACTCCCTCACAGGTTCCCTCCACCCACCCTCACTCCCTCACAGGTTCCCTCCACCCACCCTCACTCCCTCTCAGGTTCCCTCCATCCACCCTCACTCCCTCTCAGGTTCCCTCCATCCACCTCCTTCCCTCTCAGGTTCATTCCATCTGCCATTTCCTCACAGGTTCCCTCCATCCACCTCCTTCCCTCTCAGGTTCCCTCCATCCACCTCCTTTCCTATCAGGTTCCCTCCATCCACCTCCTTTCCTATCAGGTTCCCTCCATCCACCTCCTTTCCTATCAGGTTCCCTCCATCCACCCTCACTCCCTCTCAGGTTCCCTCCATCCACCCTCCTTCCCTCTCAGGTTCCCTCCATCCACCCTCCTTCCCTCTCAGGTTCCCTCCATCCACCCTCCTTCCCTCTCAGGTTCCCTCCATCCACCCTCCTTCCCTCTCAGGTTCCCTCCATCCACCCTCCTTCCCTCTCAGGTTCCCTCCATCCACCCTCCTTCCCTCTCAGGTTCCCTCCATCCACCCTCACTCCCTCACAGGTTCCCTCCATCCATCCTCACTCCCTCACAGGTTCCCTCCATCCATCCTCACTCCCTCACAGGTTCCCTCCATCCACCCTCACTCCCTCTCAGGTTCCCTCCATCCACCCTTTCTCCCTCACAGGTTTCCTCCATCCACCCTCACTCCCTCTCAGGTTCCCTCCATCCACCATCACTTCCTCACAGGTTCCCTCCATCCACCCTCACTCCCTCTCAGGTTCCCTCCATCCACCCTCACTCCGTCACAGGTTCCCTCCATCCACCCTCACTCCCTCACAGGTTCCCTCCATCCACCCTCACTCCCTCACAGGTTCCCTCCATCCACCCTCACTCCCTCTCAGGTTCCCTCCATCCACCCTCACTCCCTCACAGGTTCCCTCCATCCACCCTCACTCCCTCTCAGGTTCCCTCCATCCACCCTCACTCCCTCACAGGTTCCCTCCATCCACCCTCACTCCCTCTCAGGTTCCCTCCATCCACCCTCACTCCCTCACAGGTCCCCTCCATCCACCCTCACTCCCTCTCAGGTTCCCTCCATCCACCCTCACTCCCTCACAGGTCCCCTCCATCCACCCTCACTCCCTCTCAGGTTCCCTCCATCCACCCTCACTCCCTCACAGGTTCCCTCCATCCACCCTCACTCCCTCACAGGTTCCCTCCATCCACCCTCACTCCCTCTCAGGTTCCCTCCATCCACCCTCACTCCCTCACAGGTTCCCTCCATCCACCCTCACTCCCTCACAGGTTCCCTCCATCCACCCTCACTCCCTCGCAGGTTCCCTCCATCCACCCTCACTCCCTCACAGGTTCCCTCCATCCACCCTCACTCCCTCACAGGTTCCCTCCATCCACCCTCACTCCCTCACAGGTTCCCTCCATCCACCCTCACTCCCTCACAGGTTCCCTCCATCCACCCTCACTCCCTCACAGGTTCCCTCCATCCACCCTCACTCCCTCACAGGTTCCCTCCATCCACCCTCACTACCTCTCAGGTTCCCTCCATCCACCCTCACTCCCTCACAGGTTTCCTCCATCCACCCTCACTCCCTCTCAGGTTCCCTCGATCACTGACAGCATTGTTAGTGGGTGTTAACATTGTATTCTAACTCAAGATCAAGTTTCTACGTCGCTAATCCTCCAACGCCCCTTATTGATCACGTGCTTCCTTCCTTCCTTCCTTTATTCATTCATTCATTCATTCATTCGTTGCATATCTTATCTCATCGTTCAAGTGTTCCTTCATTCATTCCTTTAATAATAAATTCTTCTCTTTATGATTCAGAATAAGATTCATTTGGTTTATTCATTACATAATCCATTCATCGCACGATTCACTAAGCCACTCGTTTCATTCATTTTATATTTGAGTTCAGTAATTGTCTTCACTCATCGCGTATTTCCTTCATTCATACATTGAAAACACGGACCAACAAAAAATAGAATAAACATGAAGATTTTTAACCCCTGATAATTAATCTTTGTATTTATTCATCTTTCTCTATATATCCGCTTGGTTCGTTAAGTCCTTCATTCAATCATTTTGCCCTTGATTGTCATTGAAAGCAGAATATCGTATTTCTTAACCTCTCTGTGTATGATAATTTATGCCCACTGAGTACGAATATTTATGCACTTTGAGTACGATAACTTCTGCACTTTGAGTACGATTTATGCCTTTTGAACATGATAGCTTGTTCCTTTGATTGCGATGACTTACTCCCCTTAAGTCACCATGCTCATCGTCTCACTGGGTCAAATTATCGTTCTCAAAGGGCATAAGTCATCGTACTCAAAGGGTAATGAGACAATTTAGAACTATATAATGAAACTGGGATATAATGTTAGTGTAGAATCGTAAAAGAAACACTGGCAAAGTTTCTAGATCATAATTAGGTTTTTAAAGAACACTGGCAATGTTTAGAGACCATTCAGGATATTTAGAGACCGATGAGAATGTTTAGAGAGCAATGTTACTTCTTGGAGGTAATTTAGAATGTTTATAAACCAAAGAACGGACCTTAAAGACAAATAAAAGTACTTACGGACCATTAGCAATGTTCATAAGCCAATTGTAATATTTAGAAACCAATACTAATATTAAGAAAGCATTTGACCGGTGATGTGCAGAGACCAAAGACGTGAAGGTAAAGTTCAATCAAGTTACTGTATATAGAACACACACACACACACACACACACTCTGAAAATATGTTTAGCTTTTCAAGATGCTAAAATTAACTTCGCCACGCTAATATTACTATTTTTTCTGAGAGAGAGGGAAAAAAAAGTTGATAGAGACAGAAAAGAGAGCAGGGAGGATGAGGTTCCCCACAAGAAACAAACTAACCTAACCTAATCTAACCTAACCTAACCTAAACCCATTACTCCTACATGTGTTATGATTCAGGATATGCTGTAAACTTTGTATAAACCGATTAAGTCAAAAATGTTTTGTAAACACTTTCTGTGGCTCGCATCACGACGCCGGATTATTCTTGACCAAGGGTCATGGTCCCAGCAGAATTTCTGCACTGGGGTAAGGGGAAGGGGGTAAACAATCATCTTCATGCCCATCAACAGGTTGTGTTTTTCTGACTCACACGTGAGGGTAGACGTGATCGGACAAGGGCCGCCTTGTCCAATATATGGATGGGATCAGTGTACAGTATGTGTGGAGCGAGTGTGAGACAGGAACCAGGGGAGTGAGGGAGGAACGTGTTGTCTGGAGGAGTTGTATACCTCAGGCCTCTACCGGCCAAAGCATCTGAACAATTCTGCAACACCTGAGGGGCACCACCAAAGCCAAGCATTACCAGAGCAACGCTACTACCCCAGTAAGTGACGCCTGGAAGTAACACCAGTTGAACCGACGACTAACGCCAGAGCGACACCAAATAGCAAACAAACTCAGCTGACGTAACTCAACACCGGTCAACGCCTCCCAACAACTGACCAGTACTCGTCGAGGGTTACATCAATTGTAATTTGATTTGATGTTTTGACCTTTGTGGAGAGGTGGACGATTTTAAAGTGCACATTATGTATTAGTGAACTAGTTTTTGGATCTAGCTATATAAAAGTTAACTTAGTTATGTCAATTTTAATAGTGCGGCAGCTGGGTGGATACCGCGTTCGCCTCTTGTTCCGAAGGGTCATATTATGTTTCACAACTGGGCTCCCTCACTCCACCCAGTTGTTAATGGTTACCTAATTTTATAGAGAAGTGAAATTAGTTGAGTGGAGCGTCGGCCTTACCACCTCCTTGAGTAATGAAGCCTTTGTATTCAATGTGCTGTATCCACACTGGCCCGAATGGGTTGCCAAGCCTACTGGACCTATTTTCATGTGAAAAAATGAAAGTACGTTAGGGATAATGTGGATAGAGCACACTGTATACTAACCCTTCAGTACACAACAAGGCAACGTGGCTGACACTGCACCTGACCGCTCTCACTTTCCGAAATGTATAAAGTTAGATACTCGTTCACAGCTGGGTGGACTGAGAGTGCCCTGAGATCGATCCACAGACCCCTAGGACAGGAAACGAGCGTTGTATATACTCGTGTTCAGTATTCACGTGACTTACATGTATTTACGACGAAGTCCTCAGGCCTGTGTGTCCAGAGATCTTCATCTTCAAGCGGGCCAAAATTTTTACTGATTCGGGAGGGTTAGTGACGCTGTTAAATATACTGCAATAAAGCCTCGGGATTTGTATACATCTTGGTCTACCCGATGTTTCTCCAGTCGTCTCTCAGTCATCAGCACATATGGAAACAGGATCATCCACTGAAGTAACCTATTTCATACATCCACAACAGTTGTTTTGTAATACCGTCTTGTGGTCTCAGTTCATGGTACACTTCTCTAAGATACAGTATATTCCTGACATCATCTGGGCGTCACCGTCACAACCCGTGTATTCACTGGTACACGATGAATAATGAATTATTTAATCCTGGAGGCAACAAGTGAATCTGAGCTGTTGTCTTGGGTTCTGTAAGCGGATCCTATAAGACTCGGTGATCCGTTAGAAGAGTTATAGATACTACACACAGTAGACAGCGAGGCACTTCGCTGATACTGCACTCGACAACCTTCACTTCCCCAACTGAAAAAGTAACTAACCATTCATAAGAACATAAGAATGGGGGAAACTGCAGCGGGCCTATTGGCCTGTACTGGGCAGTCCCGTTTACACCCAACCCCTTTCGCTCATACATCCATCCAACCTATATTTGAAGCTACCCATCGTATTCGAGTGAATGATGATGTTTGGTAACTTGTTCCACTCATCAACTACTATATTTCCATTCACAGCCACATAGATGAGAGGTGCACTGGGCTCTAACAAGTTTTTAGTTTAACAAATTTATTGACAAAGCTTGGAGTACAGTTTGCCTATTCTGAGTAATTCAGTCAGGTCTTGACACTGAGGGTGGTATCACTTCTCACTGCCACGCAGGACAGAGGTTCATGCACAAAGAAGTACATCATATTCATTAACAGCTATATATAGGTCAGGTCCATGTGGGTAATGTCTCTGTTCACTGCCATGCAGGACAAAGGTTCGTACACAAAGAAAGAAATACATCATATTCAATATTATTCATTAGCAGCATATATAGGTCAGTGGTTCACATACATTGGAGTCATATTCTAATTAAGACTGATCAGTGTGGGCTGGCAAATTTGGGATAAACAGCAAGAATGTTAAGCACCCCCGATTCAATGTAGTAATTACAAAGTTCAAGATACAATAAGTCAGGTGGCCTGAAGTCTTTGACAGTGTCACAAGCAACCCTTAAGACAGGAGGTGAGTTCTGTATCTAGTCGATCACCACTCCTCTTTACCTCAAGGTAAGTCAATCTAATATACTTAATTTGTCTCAAGTGATTAATTTGAAATATAAGTTTATCACGTCGTGGCCTAATTCTCATCTCCAAACACTAATGATTAAGGGGAAATAATAAAACACCGGAGGAAATAAAAAAAAAACGAGTGAAATACCAAAAATATCAAAATCAAATACTTTTCACAGTTCTAGATACTTTCCCAAATTTGTCATACAGTGGTCTTTTTTTTTCCTTATTTAGTCTATTGGAGTTTTTAGCCACGACAAATTGACTATTAACCAAAAACTAGCCTCTGAGATAGCCTTACCACTTAACGCTATGAAAACAACCAAACCCTTATTTGTGTGTTGTTTTGTCTGGACAACATTCAAAATACTCTACAAATCCTTAAGTAATTCTCAATTTCACTCGTCAATTAACATTTTTGAAAGTCTAACCCCGAGAAAACTGATATAGTGGGTCTTCGCTGCTATATTTTGTCTAGTGGATGAAATAGGACAGAAGAGCTAAGTCACCCTTACTAGGATGGTTTACTAATTTCTCCGCCGCTATTTTGTCTGACTTTTTAAACGGAGTGACAAAGTGGATGTTATACATTCCTGAGAGACCGACACTAGAGTTATCTTTGAGTCTCTCTCTCTCTCTCTCTCTCTCTTGTCCATGGACGGCCAGGTGTGGAGAAAATAAGGTTCTTTCTCTCTCTTCTCATTCTTACGTGCACAAAGTCTGTCTCCACAAGTAAATCTCTTCAAAAGGCCAAAAATAGCATAAATATTAATAACCTGACACATATCTCCAGGAAGAGGGGGGGGGGGGAGGATAGGACAGGAGTATTGCAAGCAGGGAGGATGGGAAGAAGAAAGTGCGAGGCGAAGGGAAGATGAGAAGTAAGGAGGTGGGAGGAAGGGGGGATAGCAGACAGGAAGTGGGGTATGAAGGAAGGAAGGGAGGGAGGGAGGGAGGGCGGTAGAATTGAGAGAGTGAGGGAGTGTTGGTGGGAGAGTGAGAGTGTTGGTTGGAGAGAGAGAGTTGGTATACTCTTTTCACTGTTACGTCTCTTGAACTAAGATGTAAGCCACTGGGGTATTGTACCGACCCACCACTGAAGGCTAAAATTCCAAGGTGATATTTACGTTACCCTCAACATGGAGATCTGTCGTGTATCTGTCAACTTTCAACAGAGGCGTGTGTGAAGGATGAGAATCAGTCAGTAGTGTGATGCAAAGTGTTTTCAAAGTCAAAGTCTTATAAAAAGGATTAAACACTGAATTATAAACGGATACACAAACACCATGCTTCACAGGCGGATTTTCGTTTTCATATCAATAACTTCTAAGGAACCGAGTATAAAGTTTTCCATTAAACGCACTCTTTATGTGTAAAGATTGAAAGTGGCTTAACAGTCCGTTAGGAGCAACACGAGCCAGGATACTCAGGGAAGGTGTGTCATCTCTAGTACAATTGACCGCCTTCACCCACCCCCCTCCCTCCTCCCCGCCCAAACTAAAGCCGTATACTCATTTGCAGCTGAGCCGACTGAGGGTGTCCTGACCGTGAACCAGCGTCCCTTAGAAAAGGAGACAAATTCTGTATCCATTCGACTGCCGCATCCCCTCGTGCAAACACAGACAAAAACAACAGAACATCGCACTTGTAATCTAATGTTTACATGATGACGACAGAACCTTGGTACAATGTCAACCTACAAACTCAATATAAATTATAAACAATATAGGGGTGAGTCTATAATTTATCGATTATGTCAATATTATGTCTAGAAACAAAACAAGAGAGCATCGACGACATTCTTCTCTTGTCAGCAAAGCCATAAACAATATAATATCTCATGTGCGTGTCTTGTTTCACGCCCCTCGTAGCCTCACTCCAGATAAGACAACGTCTCACCATCGCCTTAATCTTATGTTCTCTTAACAAAACCTCAAAAGAAGTGAAGAACGCGCGAAGCCTCGCCAGGGGATATTATCTTGAGTGCATCAAGATGGTGGCGAGTAACCTAAGCCCCTGAGCAAGAGTGCAGGAAGTGCTTGCAACACCCACGGTGTATCCCTGGGGACAGTGAATCAGGACAAGTGCGTCCTGCCATATGGTGCCCATTTTATGCCCACTGGCTGCCCGGATGTTCCTAATTGGTGCGTACAAAAAACGGGGGCCGTACTTGCTGACATTTTCAGGCGGTTCTGTCTTATTCTGTGCTAGCATTAGTGTTCAGCGATACTTATCATGTCTTTCTTTATCTGTAATTCGAGTTTTGTAAGTCAAAAGTACACCCTACCAACCGTTGAAACCTTAACGTTCATGTTTCATGGATATTTAATTCTATGATTATTGTATCAAACTTGATAAGTTGTCATTATATCTTGCGAATCTCCGTTTGTGGTTGGTTGACTTCACAACACATTTTCTTATCTAAATTTTGTCACTGTTATATATTCTATAAGCCAAAACATTTTCACTTTATAGAATTATTGTAGCAAGTACAAAATCATAATTTCCGTTTTATTTTACAATAAAAATCAAAATGGATCAGAGACACTACTTGGATCATAACAAAGTCATGTGAACCTTTACACGGTGAAAGCAATGAATGGATTCCTTCACCCCGTGTGTGTATAACGTGGTGTGTCCTTCACCCGTGTGTGTATAACGTGGTGTGTTCCTCACCCCGTGTGTAAATAACGTGGTGTGTCCTTCACCCCGTGTGTGTATAACGTGGTGTGTCCTTCACCCGTGTGTGAATAACGTGGTCTGTCCTTCACCCAGTGTATATATAATGTGATGTCATACAGTTTGGGTCATGACTGTTGTCTGGGTAAGATATTTGTACTTGTGCTTGTAGTTAATTTTATTTGTGGATAACAAAATAAGATTTGTCTCCACATTTGTATATACCTCAGTTAAGGAAGAAGTCCCATTATGTCGTTTTCATAATTGTCCACGATTTCAGGTCATTGGCTCCCCCCCCCCCCCCCCCCCCACCTCACCCGTATGTTTATGTCCCACCCGAGACATACACTAATAGGTGGAACAGTTGACTCATGCAGGATTTCACAAGACGGAGATTGGACCTGCTCTGAAAAGTACTAACATGATACACGTCTGTTGGGAGGTGGGGTGGTAAGCATCTTTAGGAGAGGGGGAGGACTACAAGTGTCAGTAACATCACCCTGGCTCCTCTCCACGAACACAAGTTTTTGCTCGTAAAATATTTCATGGGGATGAAGTGTGAGAATTTAATTTTATGATAATAAATGATGATTAATATTAATTTTATCTTTATTGTCTGAACAAAAACATAGGAAAATATTATGGATCAATATTTTTCTTCCACAATCATAGACGATATTCCCAGCATTAGCTCACTCTAGACCCATCCACAAGGCAGAGAAGATGTGTCCCTATTATGTAAAAAAAAAATGAAGATGTAACACAATATCAGATATTGTTTCTGCCCAGCACGGTTAAGATGAATGAATGTCTTTGGTGATATCACTACGTGTAAGACAGCGTTCCCATGTGTGTATTGGACAGGTTAGGATTTGTTCTTGTTTCACAGAGAGAATACATTTAAGCTTCATTTTACTTCGGTAGTTCACTTGATATAAACAATTATTTTTTTTTCTTTTAAATCCACTTTTATTTTGTTCAAATGTTACTCGGTGCCGACAGCTCAAAGAAACACAGGCTTCACAGATGCAATTTGCTGGGAGAGGTCCGTACAGTGGTGCAACAGAGTACAAACTCCTTTACAGGGTAACATACAAGACTCACGAAACCCCGTGCCATGTCTTGTAACTAATCAGACATTCAACCAACAACCAACTTTCAGTCACACCACTAGGTAGCAGCACTCATGCACACGTCAATCACGCCACTAGAGGACAGTACTCGTGCACACCCTCATTCACGCAACACAGTGGTTCACTCACTTGCTCTCATTCGCATTACATAAACACAATACAGTTTGATGAAGAATGACCGCACCCAAAATCACATACATAAACAAGTTTCCCATTTGCCCGCTGTCCCTGTCATTCAATTTGTTCTATACAGTACTGGTAATTCCCTTTCCAAGTCAAGGCCTTAAATCTGGTATAACCCTGCCGCTCCACACAAACCAACTTTACCCACCACCCTCTTCACCCAATTCACCCATTCACACAACCGATACATCATGTGTGTCCATTCCTCTTCTTTGCTAATGGATTGTGGCCATTTCCGGTCACCTGAGCTTGACTGATGACATTTGATTTAACTACAATCCAAAAAATGTTTGTGGGATAAGTTTTCAAAACCCAAATGTTCTTTTCTCCATTTATTTATAAAAATAGTCTCGGCCCAGGCAACAAGGATATCACCGTAGTTAACACCATAAGCTGTGAGTGTCAGGGAATAGACGGTAAGCTTATCTGGGATAGCTCTTGAGTCACGTCTATGCTTTGTGAGGGTTGAGTGATAATTAACCAGGAGCGGCTTACTTAACTGCTTATTCTAGCATCTTAGAGACGCGACTCGTCAGTGGAAATATACTGATCACATGTTCAATAGATGATCACTCACTGCTCATGGAAATTTACGTGAGTGATGGAATTATATAAAACTGATGTATTTACCCATACTTATATAAATACTACTGTCTATTAGACAGGGGCTAATATAATGCTTGGTCACTACCTTCCGAGCTCCACGAGGATTAACTAACCTCTCAGAAAAACTTTATATATATATATACCTATCCATGTTACATACATATTTGTGTAGACACTGGGAACAGTTAAACTAGGTATGGCAAATCCCCGTGAAAAATAAAATGGCAGATTATCTTCTAAATTAGCAAAATGTGATTCCTTCAAATAAGAAATAAATTTCAATTTATCTGATACTATATTGAGTTCACTAAAGGTCATATTAGGAGCCGGATACATAAGAATCAAATCTGAAGTTATTCATAACCAAAAACTATGTCTCTAAACTTCTTCAGTGCCCAAACAACAGCTAATTTTTCTAAATGTGTTTCTGAATAACGTGTTTCGACATCATTAAGCTTACGACTGGCGAAAGCAAGTACTCTAAATTTTCCTAAGTGTCCAGCTGCACAAGTACAGCACCGATTCCCTGTCCTGAGGAGTCGGTACGCAGAGTAAATGGTTGAGAGTAGTCAGGAATTGCTAAAACAGGGGCATTGGTAAGTGTTGTCTTCAATGCAATAAAACCTATCCTCTTTGTTCAGCATTCCATACAAAAGTTGCATCCTTCCTAAGTAGCTTAGTCAAGGGTGAAGCTAATGTCGCATAGCCTCTAATAAAAGAAAGATAATATCCAGATAAACCGGCAAACAAGGTGGTGATCATCCTTTGAAAGGAGTACTAGAAGTAGTAATCTCTCGAGACTTCTCGTCATGAGGAATTTGCCAATATCCGCTAAGCAGATTAAGGTTGCTAAATACAGCGTTATTTTTGCCTAAAGATTGCAATATATCACTCAGAACAGGTATTGGATACCTATCCGGGATATGATTTTCGTTGACGCGCATAAAATCAATAACTGGACGCCAACCTCCATCCTTCTTAGGGACTAAAATCAATTGACTATTAAAAGGAGACTTTGAATGTATTATCACTTTCTACTCTAACATATCTTAAACCATGTCCTGCACTACAGCGTGCTGGCAATGTGGTAGTCGGTAAGCTGGTATGTAAATCAGGTTTGTTTCCGGTTTTAAAGATATGTGATGCGAAGTCAAACTTGTGTGACCTAGCTGTTCCACTGATAAGCTACAATGTTTACGTAGTCGGCAAGCAACTCTAGGAGCCTAGTCTTGCCTTGAGAGTGATCACTTACCTTAACATGTGGTGATATTTGATCTATCCTCTCCTGTCGTGTGTGTTTAATTGAAGGTGAAACACTACCAATTGGGAATTGCGTAGGCTGTTGTGCAACATTTTTATGATTAACTAGAAAATCACACAAATAACATCCCTCTTTCAATATTTTAAGACCGCCTGTTTTGTTGAGAACTAGGACATCTGTTAACCCACCAGGATGAATCATACTCTAATAATAATAATAATGATTAATATTAACAGTTTATTAAGATAACATGGCAGCCCAAAGACTGAAAATATACAATGAACAGAGGTGATAAGTTACATATCGTAAATTCGGGAAGTGGGTCACTTGATTGACAAAAGCTTTCAATTCCATAAATATAAGAAACATGGAGTCAACATATAGATTAACCATATCTGGTCCTGTGGAAGCTGGTCTTGTAGACATTCTCGTGACCTGATGTTGGACCCAAGTGTCTGGATGGCCGTTGTACCTGGGTGCTAATCCGTTACCTCATTACAGCTGCAAATGTTTAGGACAGCCACCATGAGGTCCGGGTAGGTCCTTCAGCTCACACAGGGTGTTGGAGATGGTTCTTGTTCCTCATGTGATGTAGTTAGAAATTCATAGTTCTTCACTTGGGTGGAGTAGGGAGTCCTCCTTTCCCTCCTGATGTAGTCTGGAGTCTTTCTTGGCTTCTCATCCCGTGATGGTGGTGTTGAGTATACGGCGGATAGGGTGTGTCAGGTCCGCGTCAGGTCAACTTTGACCACTAAGCACGATTGTCACTCTAACAGTTGTTTCTTTGTTTCGAGTTGAAACTGCTACTTTTGTATATCAGTTATGGGTTGATCGTCAATCTTTGCACTGTACTGTTGCTGGGAGGATGTTGATAAATCCAGATGGGAAGGAGGAGATGAAGAAATAGAAGGCCCGACAAACCAGGCTGGCAGCTGTCTCCATGGTCAAGAGACCACGGCCGTGTGAGTGGGCAGCGCCGACGTCATCACCCTATGAAGGCTGAAGACTGTGTAGATTCGCATGATAGGCCTTTAATCTTGCACGTTTCCATAAGACAGACTACGCCAGTCCCCGAGTACACATCAGGTAAGCTAACAATGGCTCTGGAGAACCTGAAATTAAAGGAAGAGATGGCGACGTTCAAGGAAGAGGCGAGACAAGGAAAGCCCGTGTCTGACGATAAATGAGACGAGTGGAAGTTTGTGAGGAGAGGGAAGACCAAACTGGTGATGAGAAAACACACCAAGGATACGTCAACAACGACATCAACAGCTAAGTGTACCAACTCGTTCAGTCCCTTGATAGACGAATTGGACGTTAGTACAGTGATAGACGAATTGGACGTTAGTACAGCCAGGGACAGGGCTGACAAGGAAGTTATAAAAACTTTAATTGTTGGTGACTCACAGGTACGGTACTTGGACAGGGCTGTTTGTGGTAAAAACAAAAATAGGACGAGGGTGTGCTTGCCAGGAGCTGGGGTGGGGGATATAATTGACAGGATGGACAATATCTTGTCTGGTAATGGGAACAAACCCATTATCTGCCTCAGTGCAGGAGGCAATGATATTGGCCGGTGTAGGAGCGAGGAGCTTCTTGATAAGTTCAAGGCAGCTATAGATCGTATTAGGACTAGGGGAGGGATCCCTATCATAAGTGGTGTCCTGCCTAGAAGGAGAGTTGGCAGTGAATGGTTGTCAAGGGAGGTTGGTGTCAACGACCGTCTTGACAGATATTGCAAGTCAATATCAGCCCCATTCATTGACAACTGGGACAACTTCTACGGCAGAAGGGACCTTTATGCTAGGGATGGGGTGCACCTGTCTAGGGATGGGGAGGCAACCCTAGCTGGGTCTCTCGAGAGGGCATTTCAAAGGATATCGAAGCCTTTAAACCGCTAGGGGAACATATGGGCACGGGGGTGGAGGAGACTGCAGTGGGAGCGGGTAAACAAAGTGAAAGATTACAGGGAAATAGTGATAGGATTGGTGACAAAACTAAATTAGACAGGGAATTAAAACCTAAACGCGGTAAAGAGAGGACTCAGAACACTGCTAACTTAAATGTCTACTACGCGAACAGTAGAAGTATGAGAAACAAAATGGATGATATTAGGGCCTTGGTATGTACCGAAAAAATCGATATAAAAACATTCACTGAAAGATGGATCAACCTAGACTCACGTGAGTTACCAGTCGAATACCAAATTGCGGGTTACAAATTGTTCCATACCGATAGGCAGACCAGGAAATTAGGTGGAGTAGCAATCTATGTCAGGGATAATCTGAAGTGTGAAATAAATAAGAAAATAAAAACTGAGCGGAATACAGAAGCAATTTGGATAGAATTAATCGACGGTAGGGAAAAATTTATCATAGGAGTAATATATAGACCTGCCATTCTTGATAGAGTTAACGAGCAGTTGACCTCTGACCCAGCTTGGAGAAGGTCGTGCCGTTGTGCTCCCGCTTGAGACCAAGGAAAATGGCCGCTTTGGATCGTTGTGCCGTGGGGGAAGAGGAGGGGAGTGTGGGGAAGGACGACCTCCTTGCCACGCTGTTAAGGCAGCTGGGGCAGTTGAGGAGTGAGGTTGACACTCCTTCTGGTAGGTGTCCTGCCTAGCAGGACACCTGCGAAGGAGGAGCAGGCGTGGAGAGTGGTTGTCTCCAAAGGGACTAGGGTCAGGCTTAGGAAAGCTGACCAGGGTGTGGAGTGCAGTAACCCTTACCAGGTGCTGCAGGAAACAGGAGAGGAAGAGAAGAGGCAGGACGGTATGGATCAAGGAGAGGAAAGGGCAGTTGTACAAACCCTGCCCACAGGTAAGGTCGTGGTAGTTGGTGACAGCCAGGTGAGATTTATGGATAGGGCTTTTTGTGCGAGAGATAGGAAACGTAGGACTAAGGTATGTTTTCCTGGGGCTGGGATAGGGCATGTAGCCGAGAGGTTAGACAGAGTTTTGTCAGGGGAGGGTACCAATCCAGTAGTGTGTCTTAGTGTGGGAGGAAACGACATAGGTAAGGTTAGGAGTGAGGAACTTTTCAAGAGGTATAGGGAGGCGCTGGGGAAGATTAGAGATAGGGGAGGGATCCCGATAGTATGTGGTGTCTTGCCTAGAAGAGGGGTTGGACGTGAATGGCTGTCCAGGGCAATTGCTATTAATTGCCGACTGGAAAAACATTGTGCAAACAATGGTTGGGCATTCATTGATGACTGGCAACGATTTTATGGCAACGACTACCTGTACTGTCGCTACGGAGTACACTTGTCTCGTGAGGGGGTAAAGACGTTGTCTGCATCCCTGGAGCGTGAAATTGTCACTCCGAAGGGGGGGTTTCGCCAGTAGAGAGGGGTCGGGGAAAATGGGAGTCAAAAAACAAGCAGGTCCTGGGAAGTAGTGAAACAGAAGTAGATAATGCCGAAAATATAGTTAGTCATAATAACAAACATCAAAGTAATAAATGTAAAACAGATAGAAATGGAAGAAATATATTGAGTGTTTATTATACTAATAGTAGAAGCCTGTGTAACAAAATGGACCAGCTCAGGGCCATTGTTAGTAAAGAGAACATAGATATAATTGCAATAACGGAAACATGGATAAATTCAAACAGCAAACATTTTTTAGCAGAATTTCATATTCCAGGATATAACCTATTTAAATTTGACAGAGTAGGAAGGAGAGGTGGCGGTGTAGCAGTGTATATCAGGGTGTCATTAAAAAGCTGCAATAAATCAAACATTAAAACAAATAGCGACAATGAAAGTATTTGGGTAGAGATTGGTGAGGGCAGTGAATCCGTAGTCATTGGTGTTCTATATAGACCACCTAATTTGAGTAGGAACGATGGTAAACTGCTATGGGAGGAAATAAAGAAGGCATCTGATAGAAACAATGTATGTATTCTAGGCGATTTCAACTTTTCAGGCATAGATTGGAAAAATCAACTTAGCGATAATGAATCTGAAGATTTTCTAGAAACAGTACAAGATAGTTTTTTATATCAATTCATAAACTCGCCCACTAGAGGAAATAATATCCTCGATTTAGTTCTCAGTAATAATGAAAATCTAGTAAAAGATGTTGGGATTGGAGACGAACTAGGAAACAGTGATCATAAAGCCATATATTTTAACATAATATGGGATGGCAGGAAGAAGGAAAATTCGGCCTTGATCCCGGATTTTAGGAAGGCTACTTACGGTAGCTTAAGGAGAGACCTAAGGGATGACCCTATGGTCAAAAGATTAATCCCCCCCACACCTCCGGAAACTGTCAACTTAGGACGGGATAACCCCGAATTTAATTTAGCAGCTACTTATGAACAATTTATTGCGACAATCAATAATGCTCAAAATAAACACATCCCTAAAAGAAAATTCAGATCGATACGGAACCAACCAAAATGGATGAATAATAGACTCTTAGATCTTCTAGGGAAAAAGAAAGGAGTATATAGAAAAGTTAAGAATGGCGAAAATCACTTACTTGGTTACTATCAGAACCTAACAAGACAGGTAAAAACAGAAATTAGGAAAGCAAGGAGAAATTATGAAATCAAGATAGCAAACGAATCGAAAAATAACCCCAAAGCTTTTTATCAACTGTATAAATCAAAGGTTAGAGATACAATAGGTCCCCTTAAAACTACGACAGGAGAAATGACTGATGATGAGTTAGAAATGTGTAGTACGTTAAATAGTCATTTTCGCTCCGTATTCACAAATGAAAACCTAGCACAGTTTCCAGAAGTTCATAAGGTATATAACGACAGTATAGAAAATATGTTGATGAATATCAATATTACTAGTAACGATGTGCTTAAAGTAATAAACAAACTGAAGCCTCATAAATCGCCTGGTCCAGACGAGGTATATGCTAGAATATTAAAAGAATGTAGAGATGAGTTGAGTAATCCATTAGCAGTTTTATTTAATAAGTCATTAGAATCGGGCCTAGTGCCAGAAGCTTGGAAACTTGCAAATGTAGTTCCTATTTTCAAAAAGGGTGATAAATCAATTGCATCAAATTACCGTCCCATTAGTCTCACGTCAATCATAGGCAAGTTGCTAGAGTCAATTATTGCTACAAAAATCAGAAGCCACCTTGAAACATTCAACTTAATTCATTCTTCTCAGCACGGGTTCACCCAGGGACGTTCTTGTCTCACAAATTTGCTTAGCTTTTTCTCAGAAGTATATGAAGCGGTAGATAATGATAAGTCATATGATATAATTTATTTAGATTTCAGTAAAGCATTCGATAGAGTCCCTCATGAGAGATTGATAAGGAAGGTAGAAGCACATGGAATAGGTGGATCATTATTAAAATGGATTAGGTCATGGTTAACTGGTAGGAAACAAAGAGTCAGCATAAATGGATTAAAGTCAGACAGGGGTGCGGTCAAAAGCGGAGTTCCCCAGGGATCTGTATTGGGCCCTCTGCTGTTTGTTATATTCATAAATGATCTTGATTTAGACATAACTAGTAGGATTAGTAAATTTGTAGATGATACCAAAATGGGGAGAGTGATAAATTCAGACAGTGACTTTGAACACCTTCAAAGAGATCTAGATACCTTACATGAGTGGTCAGTAGACTGGCAAATGAATTTTAATACTGATAAATGCAAGGTACTACAGATAGGGAAGACAAATACAAACGTTAAGTATAAACTAGGTAACACGGAAATAGAAAACTCAGTTTGTGAAAAAGATCTAGGTGTATTTGTTAGCACCGACTTGAAACCTAGAAAACAATGTATTAGCGTTCGCAACAAGGCAAACAGGATTCTAGGGTTCATATCTAGGTCTGTGAGTAACAGAACTGCTGACGTTATCTTGAAACTTTACCTAGCATTAGTGAGGCCACACATGGATTATGCGGTTCAGTTCTGGTGTCCTTATTATAGAATGGACATAGATTCTTTGGAGAGAGTACAAAGAAGAATGACAAAAATGATCCATAATATTAGAAACCTTACATATGAAGAAAGACTGAAAAGCTTAGGCTTGCATTCATTAGAGAGGCGTAGAGTTAGGGGAGATATGATAGAGGTGTACAAGTGAGTGAGTGGGATTAACAAGGGTAAAATGGAAGATGTTCTGAAGCTCAGTAATAACGAAATAACTAGAACAAATGGCTTTAAATTAGATAAATTCCGATTCAGAAAGGATATAGGCAAGCACTGGTTTGGTAATAGAGTTGTGGATATGTGGAATAGGCTATCGAGTGCTATAGTAGGATCGGGGACGCTAGGGAGCTTCAAGACGAAGTTGGATAGGCACATGGAAGTGCTGGGATGGGTGTGAAAGGGATCTGCCCTGTATGGGCCAGTCGGCCTCCTGCAGTATCCCACTTTCTTATGTTCTTATGTTCTTAACTTATCTGGGATGAAATGCGCAGGACTTCCATACACAGCAAAGTCTGTATAGTAGGCGATTTTAACCTAGGCCAAATAGATTTGACTGACTTTACAGGTAACTCAGTATCAGAGGATTTCCTCGAAACGATCCAGGACTGTTTCCTAAGTCAACATATAACCGAATCCACCCGGGGTAATAATATACTCGATATAGTTCTGTTGAACAGAGAAAACCTCATTAGCAATGTCGAGGTAGGGAACGAACTTGCAAACAGCGATCACAAGGAAATTAGATTCCAGTTAGGTTTTCAGGTCAGACCCAAGGAAAATTCCATTAAAGTCCCAGATTTCACAAGGTCAAACTTTGATAGCTTAAAAAGCCAGCTAAGAGAGGGGGTTTCGCGCTTGGGCATGAACCTGACAGACGACACCGACCTGATAACTAGATCTGAGATTGTCAAGTTCCATGACAATTTAAATAATGAGTTACATAATGCACAAAGGCAGAACATACCATACAAAAAACTCAGAACAGACAACAATGACAGTAAATGGATAAATAATTATTTAAAGAACATTATTGGCCAAAGGAAGGCTATAGGTAGAAGGATAAACCGTGGAGAAATTTTCCTCCGTTAGTATTATAAGGTATTGGCCAGTAGGGTTAAGACCGAGATAAGAAAAGCAAAGAGGAATAATGAACTGAAGATAGCAAGGGAGGCGAAGACAAACCCCAAAGGATTCTACCAAATGTATCAAACTAAAACACGAGATAAGATTGGACCAATAAAGTCAGATACCGGTGAGCTAAATGATAACTATGGAGAAGTGAGCAATAATCTGTACAAATATTTTTCAACAGTTTTCACCACAGAAAATTTAAACATGATACCCAAGGCTCCGACTCTATTCAGAGATAGTGAAGAAAACAAATTAAGCGAGATAGTAGTGACCAGTAACGATGTTAATAAGCACATAGACTAACTGAAGCCTATTACGTCACCTTGTCCCGATGAGATAATTGCCAGAGTATAAAGGATTGTAAGGAAGAGCTTAGTATGCCCTTAGCAAAGTTGTTTAACATGTCCTTAAAAACAGGTGTAGTACCAGAATCCTGGAGGATAGCGAATGTAATACCGATTTTCAAGAAGGGGGATAGATCACTATCCTCTAACTACCGCCCAATCAGTCTAACATCAATAGTAGGCAAATTACTGGAAGCAATCATTTCAAACTCTATTCGAAATCACCTGGAGAAGCACCGATTGATCAATGAGTCCCAGCATGGCTTCACAAGCGGACGTTCTTGCCTAACTAATCTATTAACATTCTTTTCATCAGTTTTCGAATCAGTGGACGAGGGGCACAATTATGATGTGGTATATCTCGACTTTAGCAAAGCCTTCGACAGAGTCCCCCACGAAAGACTAATTAGAAAGGTAGAAGCTCATGGCATCAAAGGTGACATCCTTAAATGGATTAGGGCGTGGTTACAGGACAGGAAACAGCGAGTGAGCATTAACGGCACTAAGTCCCATTGGAGCAACGTCACAAGTGGAGTTCCCCAAGGCTCAGTACTTGGACCATTAGTGTTTATTATATACATAAACGACATAGATATCGGCATAGACAGCAACATAAGTAAATTTGCTGATGATACTAAAATAGGACGTGTTATCAAATCTGACGAGGACTCGGCAAAACTACAGGAGGATCTAAACAAATTTTTCGAATGGTCTGAAAAATGGCAGATGAAATTCAACATCGACAAATGTAAAGTACTCAGTATAGGAAATGTAAACAGGGAAACCAGATACCAGATGAACAACGATGCCATAGAGAAATCCGACTGCGAGAGAGATTTAGGAGTAATGATAAGTAGGAACCTTAAGCCAAGTAAACAATGTGTTTTTGCTCGTATCAAGGCCAATAAAGTACTTGGGTTCATACAAAGGAGTGCTAGTTACAAGACAAGCGAGGTCATTCTAAAACTGTATCTTGCTCTTGTGAGACCACACCTGGATTATGCAGTTCAGTTCTGGTCACCGTATTACAGAATGGATATAGAATCCTTGGAAAGAATTCAGAGGAGAATGACAAGACTAATCTCGGGCATTAGGAACCTTGAGTATAGAGACAGGTTAAAGCATCTTAATTTGCACTCCCTTGAGAGACGTAGAGCGAGGGGCGACCTGATAGAGGTGTATAAGTGTTAGGCAGGGCTAAACAAAGGGGACATTACAAAGGTACTCAAATTATCCAACCAGGAGCGAACTCGTAACAATGGTTTCAAATTGGACAAATTTAGATTTAGGCGTGAAATAGGTAAACACTGGTTTGGAAACAGAGTAGTGGATGAGTGGAACAAGTTACCAAATATCATCATTAACTCGAATACGCTGAATTGCTTCAAACATAGGTTGGATGCTCATATGAGCAATAGGGGTTGGGTGTAAACGGGACTGCCCAGTATGGGCCAATAGGCCCGCTGCAGTTTCCTCCATTCTTATGTTCTTATGTTCTTATCCTACGTCGTTCTGGGACAGTCGCTGGTCTTCCCCCCGACTTCTTGTGGTAGCGACGCGATGTCCGCTGTTGTGTTACCTGGGGTAACTCATATCCCATATCCCGACATCTTTGAAGAACATGACATTCTTCTGAGTTATGGAAGGCAGACTTGGTCTGAGTAGCTGCTGAATATGTCTTGGGTGATCCATGTCGCTGTCGCAGATTGGTAGGAAGGGTTGTTTGGTTTTTAGGTTTGACACCACCTCACTGGAGCTGGTAACAAAAGTCAACTGTATGACCTTTCTTCTTGCAATGAGTATATACTAAAGGTAACTTGACTTTGGTGCCAGAGTTCTTAGGAACTCGTTGTTGCATCGGGGCAACAGGTGTTACTGTCCTCGCTAGGTGAGTATGCGGTGTCTTAATTGCGATGTTACCTGCATACTCAAGAATGAAATCAGTTGGGGTATAATCGTATGTCTTTGCATGATTATACGCAGGGTCACGGATCGTCAAGAGAAAACTAATAAATTCAATTAATTTTGCAAAAGTGTCTCCGGACATTTTACCGTCAGCTTCCAACCAGGGCGAACCACCAAATTAGCCAAGTTGTCTTGACAGAGATCTCCAGCTATGGAGACACTTTTCAAGGTGTCCTCTACTCGAATCGTATGAGTAAGACGGTCAATCCACCTAAACATCCAATTTAGGTGACCCTGTTGTGCGCCCAATTCAAATGGAACAATTAAAGTCCTTCTAAACATAGTATATGAAGGGTGCACCAGACCACTAGCATCTAAGTGTTCACTGGCATAACTACCTTCTTTGATGTGACCACGGACAAAAGCCTTGCGGTCTTCCTCCTCCGTTATCTTAACGTTCTTCATTGTATCCTCACATGACCTTAAAAACGTAGTTAGGCGATAATTATCTAACGCCGTGAACTTACGAACACGGCTCCTGCGAGGCAACACTTGGACAACATTAAGATTGTTAGATGACATGCCAGAACTAGCTGCAGCCATGGTTAGTGAGTTGTCAGGCATCTGAGACCTAACTGAAGGATTAGTTGATGCAGGAGGTAAAGGAGGGTTCTCTGACACACTGTGAGACTGTTGGATAAGAAGGAACTGGATCATAATAAGGTGTTGTGTCGAACGCACTATCAGACCTAAGGGTTCTACGGCTTAACTCTTCAAGTGATTGATGTTCACCGCATATCAAAAGCAGGGAAGCCTCCAAACAAAGTCGAAAACTTTCGACCAATATCGCTGCTAGAGGTACCTGCCAAAATCTTCGAAAAAATAGTCAACAAGCGATTGCGGATGTATCTGGAGGACGAAGACTTGCATAATCCCCGCCAGTACCGAGGCACATCCGCCGCCATAGCTCAGGCCTACGAGCAGATCGCCAATGCCATGACTGGCCGCCTGCAGTGCAGTATAGTACTGAGGGACGTCAGCAAGGCGTTTGACAAAGTTTGGCACGTAGGGCTGCAGTATAAGATCATACAACTGGGGCTACCCGAAAATCTGACGCGCCTGCTGTGCAACTTCATTATGGACCGCAGAGCCAAAATCAAGATGCAAGAACATTTTGGAGAAGAATTCTCACTATCGAGCGGCGTGCCTCAGGGCTCTTGTCTCTCACCAACCCTTTACACACTCTACACGGCTGACCTGCCACCCCCAATCGTCGGCAGCGAGTATGTCATGTATGCCGACGATGTAACACAGATCGTCACCTGCCCAGGAAGGTCCACAGCAAGGATGGCGCGACTCGCTGCTCGGGCAATAGAGGAGATCTCGGAGTATGAAAATAAATGGAAAATAAAAACAAACAAAACGAAATTTGAGGTCATACCCATAGCCAAATTCAAGCCGGCCCCACTGATGATCGACGACGAAGAGATTGAGTACTCTAAACAAGGCAGGTTGCTCGGCCTCATCATTTCTCGGACGGGCATTATTCCCCACGTGAAGGACAGACTAAATAAAGCCAAAGTCGTCGCAGCCAAATTAAAACGTTTTAAATTGATGCCTGAGAAGATACAAGTTCACCTGTACAAGGCGCTGGTGAGGCCTGTGTTGGAGTACCCACATATACCACTCGTCACACTCGGGAAGACTAGACTACAACAACGACAGAGCTTCCAAAACAAGTGTTTGAGGTCAGCCAGTGGCCAAGCGCCACCCTACTAGGAGACAGTGGAAACCATCCACCTAAGAAATAAAACAGAGGCCCTCAACTTCAGGTTCCATCGCCTAGGGAAGAAGGTCTGGGACAAGTTCCTGGACGACCCTCACAGCCCAGACGACCTACGCGGGGAAGACATCAACGGAGGGAGACCCCACGCCTGGTGGCCCCGCACTACAGCAACCCAACCCGCGACCCATCTATGTCCGCCACAGTGATCCACCTTAGATTAAGACTTAGATGATATAAATTCACATTTAACAAGTCACAATCAAGTGAGTCCATAACATAATACAGTATAAGATGTTAATAAACTTGTAATTGTAAAATCAATCTAGTCATTGTCAACTAAAATAACCATTGTGCAACCTCATTCTAAATCCTAGGTTAGCTTAGTTAGCCAACAAACTCTGTAATATGTAAAACAAGGGGTGTCGTCCCCCTCTGTTTAACTCATTAAACTTCTTTTCCAACCTTTCCCCCCACGACTATCTGTTGTGACTTCTCCATCCCTCATGTCTGGCTGTGCCTTGAGCCCCAGCATGCATTCCATCCTTTCCCCACCTTAACAAAAAAAAAAAATAAATAAATAAAAAAAAAAAAAAAAAAGTGATTGATCAATAAATTGTTCACTATTCTCAAGAGAAATATCTTGCTGAAAACACCCCTGTGTTTTTTGCAAATCTGTAGTTGTGCCAGGTGCTAAGACTGAGTCAGAATGATCAGTCACTCAGATACTGCTCGGCTAATTCCGTAAGTCTGAACGCGATGCATTAAAAGGGTTATCCATAAATTCCAAACAATAAAATCAAATTAGACTAAACAATAACCTTTCCCATCCATTTACAGTATATGATTTAAAATATAAGTAAAATAATTAAAGTATCAATAAATGAACAGGTGAGAAATATTGTTAATACTTCAGCATAAATATATAGTGAAAGTAAGGCACTTATAAATTAAAAACTAGCCTATCACCACGTCTAAGGTGTGATGGTGTGCTGTAGACTATGGCACTGTGTGTAAAAATATAGTATATCTCTGTGGCATACCTATTTACTGTAGACTTGATTGATGATTCGAAGAATTCTAAGAATGTCTTGAAAATCTGGTCTCGAATCCCTTAGACTTCAGCGGATGCTTGACACTCGGCTGGTAGAGATTCATGGTCAGGGTAAATCCTATTTAACAGGTGTGACTTTTCAAGATGGCTAATTAAAAATGGCGTCAGACAAGTCCACTAAGGTGTCCTCGTTACCACGGGTACCAAAACCGATAAGCACAGCAAATGTAGAAGCGCCGGCTGCCGAACCCGGGTTCTTGGGGTCAATGGGTGTCACTGAGTGAGTCAACGAGTTCAATGACCACCGGTGCTACTCAAAACTGCCTATCAGGAGACTTCTTGTCGTCGACTGGTGATACAAGTCAGTGGTTGCCCTGTATATAAAGATCCTGCTGGTTTAACAAGGGACTTACAGCACACTGCATTGACCAACAGCGATAACACTTAGTCAAAACAATTTGCATTGAAGACTGAGTGTTTCTCAATCGAGCCTTGCTTAAGGGAGAACTGTTTGCCAATAGTATTACGTCTTCTTGGAGTTGAGCGAAGGATTTGCAGAGAAGAATGTTCACAGGATGTTGATTGATGATTAATCACAAAAGGAGACTTGCATTGCCTGGGACGATGAAGAATGTGCATATTCACACCCTGGAGATGGTAAGCAGGGTGTGGTGTTGGGGCTTGGAGCTGCAGCAGTGTTGCCACAATGACGTGAATTATTAATAACTCACTTAGTTTTTATGATATTAAAAAAAAAATTGTGCATCAATCTGGGATAACAATTATATGCATCACTCAATGTAACGCCTGTCAAGACAGGATATATCCTGGTGCAAGTTATGGAGAAAGTTAAAGTTTGACAAAAAAGAAGGTTTCAGTTCTGGTAGAAAAACAACGGTTCACAAACACTGGTTCTTCATATTAATGGGTGTGTAGGTCCGCTGCCACCTTTATGTAGCCATTTCCTGTCACCTGAGCTTGACTGATGACAGGTGACTTAGCTACAATAAAAAATATGTTTGTGAGATAAGTTTGCAAAACCCAAATGTTCTTTTCTCCATTTATTTATAAAAATAGTCTCTGCACAGGCAACAAGGATATCACCGTAATTAACACCGTAAGCTGTGAGTGTCAGGGAATAGACGGTAAGCTTATCTGGGATAGCTCTTGAGTCATGTCTATACTTTGTGAGGGTTGAGTGATAACTGGCTAGGAGCGGCTTTAATCTAGCATCTAAGAGACGTGACTTGTCAGTGGAAACATACTGATCAGACGTTCAATAGATAATCACTCGCTGCTCATGGAAAATTACGGGGGTGATGGAATTATATAAAACTGATGTATTAACCTATATTTATATAATACTACTGTCTATTAAACAGGGGCTAATACAGCATCATTCACCCCCATCCTCTCATTTCTTCTTACTTTTCCCCTTTCCTTCTTACTATATAAATACAGTATTTAGATTATACACTAATTTTACCAGTAGTTCAATTCCCATTCTCTCATTACATCCTTAACTGCCTCAATAGACCTTTAGACATTCTCAGCCCAGTAATTCTCTCACTTCCTCTGTTCTTCATGTTATGTGGATTTCTTATTTTCTGCACACTATTTATGATACATATTACCCACAGTACATCACTTCTGTAATGTTTGCTTCCTCTTGTAACCAGAACCCATGGTACACATCTTTATTATAATGTTAAAATTCTTCCTAAACACCCATAGATTTGCTTCCCTTTAATCTCTCTCTCTCTCTCTCTCCCCGTCTGCATCTACGTCTATATCTATGTCGTTTCTGTATATTATAAATAGTAATGGTCTAAGTACTGAGCCTCGGAGTACTCCACTAGTGACGTTAGTGCCATTAGTGCTTACTCGCTGTTTCCTGTCCTGTAACCACTCCCTCATCCAGTTTAGAATATCTCCTCCAATGCCAAGAGCCTCCACTTTTCGTATTAGTCTTTCGTGGGGGACTCTGTCGAAGGCTTTGCTAAGTCAACATATACCACATCATAATTGTGCCCCTCGTCCACTGATTCAAAACATCCGAAAAGAATGTTAATAGATTAGTCAGACATGAACGCTCACTTGTGAAGCCATATTGGGGATCATTGATCAACTTGTGCTTCTCCAGGTGATTTCGAATAAAGTTTGAAATTATTGCTTCCAGCAATTTGCCTACAGTTGATGTGAAACTGATTGGACGGTAGTTAGAGGATAGTGATCTATCTCCCTTCATGAAAATCGTGATCAAATTCACTATCCTCCAAGATTCTGGCACTACACCCGTTTTTAAGGATATATTAAACAAATTTGCTAAGGGCATACTAAGCTCTTCCTTGCATTCGTTAAATACTCTGGCAAATAACTCATTGGGACCTGGTGACTTATTGAGTTTCAGCTTGTCTATTTGCTTACTAACATCGTTACTAGTCACTTCTATCTCGCTTCATCTATTTCTTCACTATCTCTGTACATAGTCGGTGCCTCGGGTACCATATCTAAGTTTTCGGTGGTGAAAACTGTTGAAATATATCTGTTCAGATTTTTGCTCATTTCTCCGTCGTTATCAGCTAGCTCGCCGGTATTTGACTGCATTGGTCCAATCTTGTCTCGTGTTTTAGTTTGATACATTTAAGAGAATCCCTTGGGATTTGACTTCGCTTCCCTTGCTACATTCAATTCATTATTTCTCTTTGCTTTTCTTAGCTCGGTCTTAACGCTAGTGGCCAATACCAAACGTCATCACGATTTATTCTCCTACCTATAGCCTTCCTTTGACCAATAATATTCTTTAATTAATTACTTATTCATTTGAGGTCATTGTAATTTGATCCGAGTTTTCTGTATGGTATGTTCTGCCTTTGTGCATTAAGTAACTCATTATTTAAATTGTTATGGAACTCGTCAACCTCAGATCTCGTGATCAGGTCATCCTCAACCGTCATATTTTGTGAGGTTATCATTGTCAGGTATCCAGGTAAGGTGAGGTCGCCCTCTGTGGGTACATTGTGTGAGGTCGCCTCACTTGAGGTCCTGCAATTCACCCCCAAACGTGATACCCCTTCTCTCAGCTGCCTTTTCACACTACCAAAGTTTGCCCCTCTGAAATCTGGGACGTTAATGGAATTTCCCTTGCGATTGTCATTAAATTCTAATTTGAATCTCACTTCTTTGTGATCGCTATTCTTTCCCTACCTCGACATTACTAATGAGGTATTCTCTGTTTGACGGAACTAAATCTAGTATATTATTACCCCAGGTGGGTTCGGCTATACTGTATGTTGACTTAGGAAACAGTCCTGAACTGTTCCAAGGAAATCCTCTGATTCTGAGTTACCCATAAGGTCGGTCCAATTTATTTGACTAAAGTTAAAGTCGTCAACTATACAGACTTTACCATGTCTAGATGGCCTACGGATTTCATCTCAAATAAGTTGCCCTTCTACCCTATCAAGGTTAGGTCTATATATTACACCTATGATTAATTTTTCCTAATCATCGTTTAATTTTAACCAAGTTTTTTCTGTATTCAATTCAATTGATATTTCCTTACTGATTTCACACTTCAAATTATCCCTGACATAGATTGCTACCTCGCCTCCTTTCCTAATCTGCCGATTAGTATGAAATAATTTGTGACCTTTAATTTGGTATTCGACAGGTAACTCACGTGAGTCTAGGTTTATCCATGTTTCAGTGAATGCTATTATATCGATTTTTTCGGTACATACTAGGGCTCTGAACTGCATGACTCCTTTCTCTGTCGCATTTTAGTTTTAACCTCTGACTAATTTAGCTTTATCGTTATTTCTAGCACGAATTATCTGTAACCTTTCATTGTGTGTCCCTGTGCCCACTGCAGTACCTTCCTCCAGCAGTTTAAGTACTTTGACATCTTTTGAGCTGCCTTCTCGAGAGAGCCAGCCAGGGTTGCCACCCCATTCCCAGCATAAAGGTCCCTTCTGCCATAGAAGTTGTCCCAGTTGTCATTGAATGGGACTGATATTGACTTGCTATATCTACCAAGACGGCCGTTGACACCAACTGCCCTTGACAACCATTCATTGTCAACTCTCCTTCTTGGCAGGACTCCACAGGATAGGGATCACTCCCTTTATCCTAATACGTTTGATAGCTTCCTTGAACTTATCAAGGAGCTCCTCACTCCTACACCAGCCAATATGTTTCCCTCCTACAATGAGGCAGATAATGGATTTGTTCCCATTACCAAACATGATATTGCTTATCCTGTCTAAAATATCACCCACCCCAGCTTCTGGCAAAGGCACTCTCATCCTATTTCTGCCTTTCTTACAAAAAGCTCGATCAAGCTGATTTACCTGAGAATCACCAACAATTAGGGTTTCCTTACCTTCCTTGTCAGCCTTATCCTTAACTATCTTACAGTACATTTCGTCCTTCATAGGACTAAAGGAGTTAGGACACTTGCTTCTATATTGGCCTTCCTCGCGACCAGTCTTGTCGCCCCTCTCTTCACCCTCTTTCACTGGTCTGTGTTGTAGCCGGACACAAAGTCTCCCCGTCTCACAGCTTCCTCCTTGAGCCTCGCAATCTCCTCCTTGAGCCACACAATTTTGCTCCATGCCTTCTCTAGCTCAGCCTTCAAGGCACAGAGCTGTTCCCCAGTAGCACTAGATATTGTAACACCCCACCTAACCAAACCTAACCTAACCTATGAAACCTTAAATATATTGTCCGCAATATACACACGATATATATAATTTAATTCAATATGTATTTATTTACATTATTTTATTAAAAGTCATATCCTACCTTCATTAATGCTGTCCTAGATGTATGTTGCCTTTTTGTGTCTAATTTACAAGGATGGTATCAGCTCTTGTCACTAGAATAGACTTCATTCACTCATCTCTTTGGTGTACAGTTTACCTTCCCAGCCAGTCATGGTCTAGGTGGAGCTTACCTTCACAACCAACCATTGATCAGGTTTTTGTGTCCTCTACTTGTCAGTCATCGTCATCTCGGGAAATGTGTGCTCGAGAAATCAATCATTATCTACGTACTCGAGTACCCCCGACCAATCACCAGCTCGGTGACTGCACTCTCGACATCTGATCCTCTCTATAGATGTTTCCGCTCCAGACCAATCATAATCCAGGTATTTATCTTCTCGACCTATGATCGTCTACGATGCTCTAGACGCCTCTGTTTTCGAGCAATCATCATCTACATTTTCAACTAGGTGAAGAGTAATTCGTCAAAACACATAGTCTCTCACAACACAGCCCGGAGCTGCGGGAGGTCAGGTTTTGCCGTTCCGTAGGCATAAAACAATACACATGTGATGGTAGGGATCCGATCTTTCTATCCTAGATTCATTGGATATATAAAAACGAACTGGCATATCTCACTGATTAAGCTTAGTTATTTGTTTGAAATTCTTACAAGCTGAAATTTTAATATAATTATCAACACCAATTACATATACTTAAACATGGTTCACTGATCAAGCATAAAGGAAATTATTGTGTATAAATCTTAGAAGTTCAGTTTAAAATACAATACACAGATCCTCAAAGACGGCAATATTCTACGATTCTACTAATGAATATCATAAACTTGTAAAAATATTCCTTTGGCCTCAACGTTCGTAAAGAATCTGTACTCGACAACACAATGTTATAAATGTATAGGAAATTTGGAACCTCCAATCATTATAGAACTTTCCCCATTCACAATGAACGAAAATAGTTAATTTAAAAACTTCGTGAAAATCATTTGATCTTAATGAACTGTGACGAAAAAAAATATTCATCACTTGGACTGGATTAAGTTAGCCAAGTAAAACCCTTGAGATGATTTACGGTTCTATGAATGGAGGGTTTCCGTGGGTCTTTAGTGTTCAAGATCACAGAGATAGGGTGCGGAGATACAGTCACGGGGTTCCAGTCTTCCCCTGATTAGCCTAAGTGATCAAATTACGACGATGGCGGAAATTAATGTGTTTTTTCCTCCAGTTTTCTGTTAACTCAGACAATTTCTTTACGAATATATTGATCACAGAAAGTGGTATGACAAGTACATATAAATACTTGTTTCAGCAAACGTTTAATTTAATATTTCATTCAGAGTTTGTGTTAAAGAGTTTACAGGGGTTGGGTTACACCCAGCACTCGGCCGCCGGCCCCCACCCGCCCATCGTGCGACCACAGTATTAAGTTACGGGATACTGTCCCCATGAAAATGCTTGAAATTAATCCCTTCACAGTCTATCTTGGCTAAAGAGAGCCAAGAGAAACCGTACTAAATATTATTACATTATCTGTTTATTCAAGTATATACATGTATACAGTATATACAGTAAATACCACCATTAGACGAGGAAGAACAGTGGACCAAGAGTATGGCAGTGTTTTCACAACAGGAGGTAAGTTCTCAGGCGAGAGTTAAAGGGCCGGGTAGAGGTTGTGGCGAGGGTTGATTAAGGAGATTATTACACTGGTGCGGTGGGAGCACCCGGGTAGTGTGTCGTGGGCGGTCCCTGTGGCCTCCTGTGTTGGGCCAGGGATGTGCTATGTTTCTCAACTTACTCCAAGTCAAATGAGGAATAACTTTTGCGTCACAGTTCATTAAGATCAAATAATTTTCACAAACTTTTTAGATTAACTGTTTTGTCTCGTCATCATCATCACATCATCATCATCATCATCATTATCGTTAGACTTGACACATGAAAACTAAAACAATAGCATTAATATTAAAAACTCTATATGACAAATAAAAATAATTACAACACTGGGTTCGTTAAGTGCCTTGCATTTTTTTAATACTAAACACTTAAACATAAAATTATTAATTGCTAGAGATTAATACAATTAACAATTCGAAAGAAAAATAGAACATACAAAGAACATAAGAAAATAAGGAGTCTGCAATAGGCCGGTTGGCCTGTGCAATGTGCATGGCAGCTGCTGTCGAGAGTTACTACCACTCTTCATCATCCATGAATCTATCTAGCCTCCTTTTGAAACTTTCCAGAGTTCCCGCACTTACTACAAAGTTGCTAAGCTTGTTCCACTCGTCCACCACCCTATTTGTGAACCAGTTTCTTCCTATCTCCCTCCTAAACCTAAACTTATCCAACTTGAATCCGTTGGATAAGTTTAGGTTTAGGAGGGAGATAGGAAGAAACCTAAGAACAGAAGAATGGAGGAAACTGCAGCGGGCCTATTGGCCCATACTGGGCTGTCCCATTTACACCCAGTCCCTATTGCTCATATCTCCATCCAACCTATGTTTGAAGCAGTCCATCGTAATCGAGTCAATAATGATGTTTGATAACTTGTTCCATTCATCCACTACTCTATTTCCAAACCAATGTTTACCTATTTAGCGCCTAAATCTAAATTTGTCTAATTTAAAACCATTGATACGAGTTCGCTCCTGGTTGGATAGTTTAAGTTCCTTTGTTATAAGAACATAAGAAAGTAAGGAGTCTGCAATAGGCCGGTTGGCCTGTGCATGGCAGCTCCTGTCGAGAGTTACTTACACTCTTTATCATCCATGAATCTATTCAGCCTCCTTTTGAAACTTTCCAGCGTTCCCGCACTTACTACAAAGTCGCTAAGCTCGTTCCACTCGTCCACCACCCTATTTGTGAACCAGTTCTTTCCTATCTCCCTCCTAAACCTAAACTTATCCAACTTGAATCCGTTGCTCCGAGTCCTATCCTGCTCGGATATTATAAGAACTTTATCTATATCCCTTTTATGGATGGTTTGATGATATACAGTATAGGTGATGGATGGCTGGATTATATATAGGTGATGGATGGTTGGATTATATAAAGGTGATGGATGACTGGATGATATATAGGTGATGGATGGATGGATGGATGGATGATATATAGGTGATGGATGGCTGGATGATATATAGGTGATGGATGACTGGATGATATAAAGGTGATAGATGGTTTGATGATATACAGTATAAGTGATGGATGGCTGAATTATATATTAGGGTGTGTCAATTTTGTCAACATGTTAAAAATCAAATTTGGTAGTCAAAATATTGTGCCTCTTTATGTCTAAACTTGAGATTAGCAAACAAAAATGAATTGAAATAACCCTCACCTACATCAATTATACCTTAAAGTTTCAAATATCAGTATTTCAACAAATTAATGAGACTTGATTAGAATTATTCACTTGATATTAACTAATTTCATGTAAGCATATGGATTATGGAGTATTTTATGGTTCTATAGCTTGTGTCAGAACATGAACATGAACAGGCTCTCCGTGTGGGACAGTTTAATTCTTGTTTTGACTTGTACCAAGCGTGAGGATAAGGCGCCCGGCTCACTCTCCTAGATATCATAGACGGTGGTTTGCTCTCATTGCACTTGCACCTACTCTACCAGACGAATTCTACATTTTAATTATTGTAAGTAGGGCATATTGATTGTCGCAGTTACTTATATCATTGTATAAAACATTATGTTCTAAGAAATTATTATGTTATTTCTGTTACAGCATTTTTGATAAACAAATTGATATTTTTTGAAACAACAATTGAATTATGAAACATTGAAATATTTTTCTATTTGTCAGATAGTGTGAAGATGTCAAAATTGAAGACAAGAAGTCAGTTGTCAACCCACTTGAGCCTGCTAGTTGGTAAAGGGAAGGAGCTTCCTGTATCAGAACTTCCAACAGTGAGAGATATGCTAAGATTAGGGTTACTCCTTCAAGAAAAAAATGCAAAGGACAGAAGGAACTATACAGATAAAGAATTCATAAATGACATGATAGTCCCTCTTCTGCATCAATGGACAAAAGCTAATGCACTATTCAAACCACCTGTGATTAATCAGTGTCGAACTATTGAGCTAAAACTAACGAAATTATGGCACAAAGCAGTTGAAACATCACTTGGTAAAGGAAACTTGGCCAGGAAAAATGAATTTCTGCACACACTTGATACTCTGTTTGACATTTTGACCTGCAAGTGCTCCATACAATTATGTTCTGAATCCAACTGTTCTCACTCAGGTAAGAGAGAAAATAATTCCCACATTGATTGTGGTTGTCCTCGTGAAAAGAAGATCCCTGTTTTAGAGCTTGAATTTATAAAGGCACAGAGGACAAAGGCAGAAGGCCAAGGAAGTATGCAAATGGGTTCAATAGATTATTCAGAAACAAAGAAGCAGATTGCTAATGCCAAGAAGAGAGAACAAATCCGAGAGAGGGAACAAAAGAAGAAAATGAAGAGTGAAGAAGCCATCCAAAGAGAGGAAGAGCTGTGTCAAGATGTTTATCACTTTTTTGATAGTTCTTCTGATGAACAGGAAGCAACATCAGATGATAGTTCCAAAGAGCCATCTGAACCTTTACCAAAGAAAATGAAATACAACACAAGAAATATTTCAAACATTGCTTTAGCTAGTATTCGCCACCATGCTGGACTTCGTGAGGCTGCAGAAATTGCAACTGCCGCTTGGATAGATGCAGGCCTCATCAGCCGAGAGGATGTATCTTTGGTGATAGATCATAATAAAATTAGAAGAGCACAAGAAAAAATAATGAAGGAAATATCTGATCAGCATGAAAAAGATTTAAGCGAGGGAGGGCTCTCCTGTCTTTTGTTTGATGGAAGAATAGATGACACAAAAGTTTTGCTAGAAGTAGAGGGAGTGAACAGAAAGTTTCCAGGTCTCATCAAAGAAGAACACTACTCTGTCTGTTCTGAGCCTGGTGGTCGGTTTTTGTTTCACTTTGCTCCCGAAACTGAAGTAGAAGGGAAGAAACATGCAGAGGTCATTGCTGATCATAGTTTATGTTGGGGTCAGGAGAGAGGACTTGGCAGTTCACTGCAGGCTGTTGGTGGAGATTCAACTGCAGTGAACACCGGATGGCAGGGGGGTGTAATGACGCATTTAGAGAAAAAACTAGGAAGAAGACTTGTTTGGATTGTATGTGATTTACATACAGGCGAGCTACCTCTTCGTCATCTCATCCAGGAACTTGATGGTCCTACAAAGAGTAACAACAAGTGGTCAGGTCCCCTTGGCATCATGCTGGATGAAGCAACACAACTAGAAATAAATACAACCTTTCCAAAGGTCGAAGTTGGCCCTCCCCTTCCGGCGTTGTCTGAAGGAGTCATCAAAGATCTCAGCACAGATCAATCCTATGCTTATCGTATTGCCCAAGCAATAAGATCAGGAGAAGTGCCTCAGTCATTGGCTCTCTTGGAGATTGGACCTGTCAGTCACAGCCGTTGGTTAACTACAGCTCTTCGTTTCTGCAGGATTTGGATTTCCAAACACGAATTGAAGGGCAAAGTGCTGAAGAATTTGAGGTTAATTGTTGAATTTATTATTGGAGTTTATCTTCCCCAGTGGTTTAGTGTGAAACTTAATCCTATGTGGGTGGATGGGCCCAATCACCTTTTGTTTCAATTGCAGCTAGTAAGAACACAGAGGAAGGTAGTGAGGGACATCGTGTTACCTGTGGCAAGAAGGTCCGCTTGGTATGCTCGATCAGAAGCAGTTTTGCAAGCAATGCTTTACAGTCAATGTACCAGTCTCCGAACCGAGGCTGTAGAAGTCATTCTAAAGATTAGAGGAACGCTAATAGATGACGACCAGTTGGGAGACTGTTCGTTTCATTCAAGAAAAGTTCCCCCAATAAACGTCAATGCCACCAAATTGTCAGAATTGGTTGACTTGAGTTTGGAAGTCTTAGAGCCACCATTGACAACAAGTCTAACTAGCCAAGAATTGAGAAACCTTAAAGAGACTCCAATGCAGGTGCCGAAGTGGCCTTCCCACACTCAAAGTGTGGAGAGATGTGTGAAAATGGTCACAGAAGCAGCGGGCCATGTTTGCAGCCACGAGAGGCGAAAAGGTTACATCAAAGCACAAATAGCAAGCAGACTACTGATGACAAGAAACCAAAGCAAAGAGAGTATGAAGGCATTGGTTACTTTCAAATAGACTACGGATAATAAAATATAATAATTTGAAACTTGAAACAGTAACATGTGTGCAAACGCTGGTTATGTTATAAATTCACAAATATGTACATTTAAAAATCCATTTGATGTAGGTAGGACTTATTATAAAAAAAATTTATGCCAGAATATTGTTTTGCATGCTTAAAGACTACAATAAATTGCTACCAAATTACTCGATTTTCAATTTAGCCAGTTCACCCCCTAAATTGACACACCCTATTATATATAGGTGATGGGTGGTTGGATTATATATAGGTAATGGATGATGTATAGGTGTTGGTTGGACGATATATAGGTGATGGATGGCTGGACGATATATAGGTGATGGATGGCTGGATGATATATAGGTGACGGTTGGACGATATATAGGTGATGCATGGATGGATGATATATAGGTGATGGATGGTTGGATGATGTACTGATGATGGATGGCTGGATGATATATAGGTGATGGGTGGCTGGATAATATATACAGTAGGTGATGGTTGGATGATATACTGTATAGGTGATGGATGGATGGATGATATATAGGTGATGGATGGATGATATATAGGTGATGGATGGATGGATGGATGATATATAGGTGATGGATGGCTGGATGATATATAGGTGATGGTTGGATGATATATAGGTGATTGATGGATGGATGATACATAGGTGATGGATGGATGGATGATATATTGGTGATGGTGGTTGGATGATATATAGGTGATGGTTGGATGATATATAGGTGATGGATGGCTGGATTATATGTAGGTGATGGATGGATGGATGATATATAGGTGATGGTTGGATGGATGATATATAGGTGATGGTTGGATGGATGATATATAGGTGATGGTTGGATGATATATAGGTGATGGTTGGACGATATATAGGTGATGGATGGCTGGATGATATGTAGGTGATGGATGGTTGGATGATATATAGGTGATGGATGATATATAGGTGATGGTTGGACGATATATAGGTGATGGATGGCTGGATGATATGTATGGATGGATGATATATTGGTGATGGATGGCTGGATGATATATAAGTGATGGGTGGCTGGATAATATAAGAACATAAGAAAATAAGGAGTCTGCAATAGGCCGGTTGGCCTGTGCATGGCAGCTCCTGTCGAGAGTTACTACCACTCTCTATCATCCATGAATCTATCTAGCCTCCTTTTGAAACTTTCCAGAGTTCCCGCACTTACTACAAAGTTGCTAAGCTTGTTCCACTCGTCAACCACCCTATTTGTGAACCAGTTTCTTCCTATCTCCCTCCTAAACCTAAACTTATCCAACTTGAATCCGTTGCTCCGAGTCCTATCCTGCTCGGATATTATAAGAACTTTATCTATATCCCCTTTATTGATTCCTTTCACCCACTTAAATACTTCTATCATATCTCCCCGCACTCTTCGTCCTTCTAGGGAATGCAAGTTAAGTTTCTTTAACCTATCCTGATATGGAAGGTTTCTAAGTCCCTGAATCATTTTTGTCATTCTTCGCTGCACCGACTCGAGTGAATTTATATCCATTCTATAATAGGGGCACCAGAACTGAACCGCATAATCGAGGTGCGGCCTAACTAGCGCAAGATATAGTTGCAATAAGACCTCTGCACTATTGTTACTTACACTTCTAGATATAAAACCCAATACTCTGTTTGCCTTATTTCGAACATTAACGCACTGTTTTCTAGGCCGTAGGTCCGGGCTTACAAGTACCCCTATGTCTCTTTCACAAGTCGACTTCTCTAGGTTGATGTTGTTCAGGCTGTATACATTATAAGTATTTGTTCTTCCAATATTAAGTACGCTGCACTTGCTGGTGTTGAATTTCATTTGCCATTTTTCAGACCACCCCTGCAGTTTATTTAGATCCTCCTGTAATGCATTTGCATCCTGCCCTGAATTAATTTGCCGCCGTATTTTGGTGTCATCCGCAAACTTGCTTATGTCACTGCTGATCCCAGTATCTAAATCGTTTATGTAGATTATGAACAAGATTGGGCCTAGTACTGACCCCTGGGGAACCCCACTGGTTACACGGCCCCACTCAGATTTAACACCATCTACGCTGACCCTCTGCGTTCTATCAGTGAGCCATGATTTTATCCAATTTAAAACTTTCCCCTCGATACCATGAGCCTTAATTTTTCTCAGAAGCCTCTGATGCGGTACTCTGTCAAATGCTTTGCTAAAGTCTAAGTAAATAACATCGTAATTTTCGTCATTATCTACTACCTCGAAGACTTTCCTAAAAAACGTTAGCAGATTTGTTAGACAAGATTTTCCCTTTGTAAACCCATGTTGAGAGTCGTAGATTAATTTGCTTTTCTCTAGATTCGATCGGATGCTATCTGCTATAATTAATTCAAGAAATTTCCCCACTACTGACGTCAAACTGATCGGCCGGTAATTTGACGCTGATGCTCTGTCTCCCTTTTTAAATATGGGTACTACATTCGCCTGTTTCCACAACTCTGGCACAACTCCAGTGTCTAATGATTTTGTAAATAAGTTTACGAGGGGTCCGCTAATCTGTTCTCTACACTCTTTTAAGACTTGAGGAAAAATTTCATCCGGCCCTGGGGATTTTGTGTTCTTTAGTTTATTTATCTTCTTAAGAACATCCTCTTTTCTGATAGTGATATTCTTTAATTTCTCTTCTTCCTTTCCCTTAAATATCAGTTCCACCTCCGGAATTTCATCCCAAATTTCTTCTGTGAAAACTGATAAGAAGTAGCTGTTTAATGCTTTGCTCATGTCTTCACTGCCATTTATCAATTCTCCCCTCCCTGACTTTAAAGGCCCAACTTTGTCCTTGACCTTTGTCCTATATACCTGGAAAAATCCCTTGGGATTCGCCTTGGATTCTCTTGCTATTTTGATTTCATAGTCTCTCTTTGCTTTCCTTACATTTTTCTTAACATTCCTAGATAGTTCATTATACCTGTTTCTGAGCTGCCCCTCCCCTCCCTTTAATTTCTTATATATTCCTTTCTTTATTCCTATGTCATGTTTAAGTTTTAACATAAGAACATAAGAATGGAGGAAACTGCAGCGGGCCTATTGGCCCATACTGGACAGTCCCGTTTACACCCAACCCCTGTTGCTCATATGAGCATCCAACCTATGTTTGAAGCAATTCAGCGTATTCGAGTTAATGATGATATTTGGTAACTTGTTCCATTCATCCACTACTCTCTTTCCAAACCAGTGTTTACCTATTTCACGCCTAAATCTTAATTTGTCTAATTTAAAACCATTGTAACGAGTTCGCTCCTGGTTGGATAATTTGAGTACCTTTGTAATGTCCCCTTTGTTTAGCCCTGCCTTCCACTTATACACCTCTATCAGGTCGCCCCTCGCCCTGCGTCTCTCGAGGGAGTGCAAATTAAGATGCTTTAACCTGTCTCTATACTCAAGGTTCCTAATGCCCAGGATTAGTCTTGTCATTCTCCTCTGAATTCTTTCCAAGGATTCTATATCCATTCTGTAATACGGTGACCAGAACTGGACTGCGTAATCTAGGTGTGGTCTCACAAGAGCAAGATACAGTTTTAGGATGACCTCGCTAGTCTTGTAACTAACACTCCTTTGTATGAACCCAAGTACTTTATTAGCCTTGTTACGAGCAAAAACACATTGTTTACTTGGCTTAAGGTTCCTACTTATCATTACTCCTAAATCTCTCTCGCAGTCGGATTTCTCTATGGCATCGTTGTTCATCTGGTATCTGGTTTCCCTGTTTACATCTCCTATACTGAGTACTTTACATTTCTCGACATTGAATTTCATCTGCCATTTTTCAGACCATTGGAAAAATTTGTTTAGATCTTCCTGTAGTTTTTCCGAGTCCTCGTCAGATTTGATAACACGTCCTATTTTAGTGTCATCAGCAAATTTACTTATGTTGCTGTCTATGCCGATATCTATGTCGTTTATGTATATAATAAACAGTAATGGTCCAAGTACTGAGCCTTGGGGAACTCCACTTGTGACGTTGCTCCAATGGGACTTAGTGCCGTTAATGCTCACTCGCTGTTTCCTGTCCTGTAACCACGCCCTAATCCATTTAAGGATGTCACCTTTGATGCCATGAGCTTCTACCTTTCTAATTAGTCTTTCGTGGGGGACTCTGTCGAAGGCTTTGCTAAAGTCGAGATATACCACATCATAATTGTGCCCCTCGTCCACTGATTCGAAAACTGATGAAAAGAATGTTAATAGATTAGTTAGGCAAGAACGTCCTCTTGTGAAGCCATGCTGGGAATCATTGATCAATCGGTGCTTCTCCAGGTGATTTCGAATAGAGTTTGAAATGATTGCTTCCAGCAACTTGCCTACTATTGATGTTAGACTGATTGGGCAGTAGTTAGAGGATTGTGATCTATCCCCCTTCTTGAAAATCGGTATTACATTCGCTATCCTCCAGGATTCTGGTACTACACCTGTTTTTAAGGACATGTTAAACAACTTTGCTAAGGGCATACTAAGCTCTTCCTTACATTCCTTTAATACTCTGGCAAATATCTCATCGGGACCAAGTGACTTATTAGGCTTTAGTTTGTCTATTTGCTTACTAACATCGTTACTAGTCACTACTATCTCACTTAATTTGTTTTCTTCACTATCTCTGAATAGAGTCGGTGCCTCGGGTATCATGTTTAAATTTTCGGTGGTGAAAACTGTTGAAAAATATTTATTCAAATTATTGCTCATTTCTCCGTCGTTATCAGTGAGCTCGCCGGAGTCTGACCGTATTGGTCCAATCTTTTCTCGTGTTTTAGTTTGATACATTTGGTAGAATCCTTTGGGGTTTGTCTTCGCCTCCCTTGCTATCCTTACCTTATTATTCCTCTTTGCTTTCCTTATCTCGGTTTTAACCCTACTCGCCAATACCCTATAATAGTCCCGGAGGTGAATTTCACCACGATTTATCCTTCTACCTATAGCCTTCCTTTGGCCAATGATGTTCTTTAAATAATTATTTATCCATTTAGGGTCATTGTTGTCTGATCTGAGTTTTTTGTATGGTATGTTCTGCCTTTGTGCATTAAGTAACTCACTATTTAAATTGTCGTGGAACTCGGCAATCTCAGGTCTCGTTATCAGGTCGGTGTCATCTGTCAGGTTCACGGCCAAGCACGACACCCCCTCTCTCAGCTGCCTCTTTAAACTGTCAAAGTTTGCCCTTCTGAAATCTGGTACTTTAGTGGAATTTTCCTTACGTCTGCCCTGAAAATCTAACTGGAATCGAATTTCTTTGTGATCGCTGTTTGCAAGTTCGTTCCCTACCTCGACATTGCTAATGAGGTTTTCTCTGTTGGACAGAACTAAATCCAGTATATTATTACCCCGTGTGGGTTCGGTTATATGTTGACTTAGGAAACAGTCCTGGATCGTCTCGAGAAAATCCTCTGATTCTGAGTTACCCGTAAGGACAGTCCAATCTATTTGGCCAAGGTTAAAGTCGCCTACTATACAGACTTTGTTGTGTATGGAAGCCCTGCGCATTTCATCCCAGATAAGTCGCTCATTGACGCTATCAAGATTGGGGGGTCTATATATTACTCCTGTGATTAATTTTTCCCGACCGTCGCTTAATTCTATCCAAATTGTTTCTGTATTCCTCTCAGTTTTTATTTCCTTATTTATTTCACACTTCAGATTATCCCTAACATAGATTGCTACTCCGCCTCCTTTCCTGGTCTGCCTATCGGTATGGAACAGTTTGTAACCCGCAATTTGGTATTCGACTGGTAATTCACGTGTGTCTAGGTTGATCCATGTTTCAGTGAATGCAATTATATCGATTTCTTCGGTACATACCAAGGCTTTATTATCATCCATTTTGTTTCTCATACTTCTACTGTTCGCATAGTATACATTTAAGTTAGCCGTGTTCTGAGTCCTTCCCTTACCGCGTTTAGTTTTAAACTCCCTGTCAAATTTAGTTTTGTCATCATTCCTAACACTATTTCCTTGTAATCTTTCGCCTTGTTTAACCGCTCCCACTGCAGTCTCCTCCACCCCCGTGCCCCTATGTTCTCTTAGCAGTTTAAAGACTTCGATATCTTTTGAACTGCCCCCTCTAGAGCCCCAGCCAGGGTTGCTACTCCATCCCTAGACAGGTGCACCCCATCCCTAGCATAAAGGTCCCTTCTGCCATAGAAGTTGTCCCAGTTGTCAATGAATGGGACTGATATTGACTTGCAATATCTGTCAAGACGGTCGTTAACACCAACTGCCCTTGACAACCATTCACTGCCAACTCTCCTTCTAGGCAGGACACCGCATATGATAGGGATCCCTCCCTTAATCCTAATACGATCTATGGCTGCCTTGAACTTATCAAGAAGTTCCTCGCTCCTACACCGGTCAATATCATTGCCTCCTGCACTGAGGCAGATAATGGGTTTGTTCCCATTACCAGACAAGATATTGTCCATCCTGTCAACTATATCCCCCACCCCAGCTCCTGGCAAACACACCCTCATCCTATTTTTGTTTTTACCACAAAAGGCCCTGTCCATGTACCTTACCTGTGAGTCACCAACAATTAAAGTTTTTATACCTTCCTTGTCATCCCTGTCCCTGACTGTACTAACGTCCAATTCGTCTATCAAGGGACTGAACGGGTTGGTACACTTAGCTGTTGTTGTCGTTGTTGTCGTATCCTTCGTGTGCTTCTTCACCACCAGCTTGGTCCTACCACTACTCACGACTTTCCACTCGTTTGATTTTTCGTCAGACACTGGCTTTACTCGTCCAGCCTCTCCTTTTAACTTCGCCAGCTCTTTCCTTAATTTCAGGTTCTCCAACGTGGCCCTCTCAGTTTCTAACTTGGCCCTCGCCAATTCTTCAGTGGACCACTCCAGTTTGGTCAACAAACTCTCATACCCAAGACCGCACATAGCTCTGGCCATATCTGATAATTATCCCTCTGGAGCTAACCCTGCTGTGACCTTTCCCCTAGTTCTGGTCATCCACCTTGGCTCATTCTTATTTGACCTAATTTTTCTGTGTGGTATATTTTGTTCTTGTGCTTTATGTAGTATACTAGTGAATATATTATAGTCATGATCAATTGTTGTGTCATCTATGACCTCACCACTTCCTACTGGGAACTGACGTGACTGTTCCCAGGTGACCTCACCTAGGTACCTTCTTAACCCCCTGATAATCCGCCAACCGAAAGTTTGGGACTCTGACCATATTGTCATTGTTTTTCGTTTCCCAATTTAGGGTGAACCTGATTTCTCTGTGATCACTGTTACCTGGTTCTTCCCCTACTGTGATATCTCTGATAATATTTTCTTTATTTGTTAATACTAGGTCTAATATATTGTCACCTCCAGTAGGTTCTGTAATTAGTTGTTTCAAAAAATTGTCCTGTACTGCGTCTAGGAAGTCTTCAGGTTCATAGTCGCCTACAATGTTGTGATGGATGGCTGGATGATATATAGGTGATGGATGGATGATGTATGGGTGATGGTTGGATGATATATAGGTGATGGTTGGATGATATATAGGTGATGGATGGCTGGATGATATGTAGGTGATAGATGGATGGATGATATATAGGTGATGGTTGGATGATATATAGGTGATGGTTGGATGATATATAGGTGATGGATGGCTGGATGATATGTAAGTGATGGATAGATGATATGTAGGTGATGGTTGGATGATATATAGGTGATGGATGGCTGGATGATATGTAGGTGATGGATGGATGGATGATATATTGGTGATGGATGGCTGGATGATACATAGGTGATGGTTGGATGATATATAGGTGATGGTTGGATGATATATAGGTGATGGATGGCTGGATGATATGTAGGTGATGGATGACTGGATGATGTATATGTGATGGATGGATGGATGATATATGGGTGATGGATGGATGGATGATATATGGGTGATGGATGGCTGGATGATATATTGGTGATGGATGGTTGGATGATATATAGGTGATGGATGACTGGATGATGTATAGGTGATGGAAGGTTTGATGGTATACAGTATAGGTGATGGATGGCTGGATTATATATAGGTGATGGATGGTTGGATGATATATAGGTGATGGATGGTTGGATGATATAGGTGATGGTTGGATGATATATAGGTGATAGTTGGATGATATATAGGTGATGAATAGTTGGATGATATATAGGTGATGAATAGTTGGATGATATATAGGTGATGGATGGTTGGATGATGTATAGGTGATGGATGGTTGGATGATGTATAGGTGATGGATGGTTGGATGATATATAGGTGATGGATGGTTGGATGATATATAGGTGATGGATGGTTGGATGATGTATAGGTGATGGATGGTTTGATGGTATACAGTATAGGTGATGGATGGCTGGATTATATATAGGTGATGGATGGATCATTGCATGGCATGATAGATAGAATATGGTTAGATGGATGACGGTGATATATTGGATGATGGGTAATGCAAGAGTGAGTAGCGGAGGCGTGAAGGGCAGAACTGTATAGAGTAACTCCTGAAGTGGACAGTAGAGCGCTGCCTCCAGCTGCTGTGTCTCGGTAGGTCACTTGTCTACAGCTTCGTCGTGCCCATGGTTGTGTTGCCACTGTTTGTTCTAACTATACAATGTTATGAAGATTTTTACTACAATGAAATAAATTTTAATAAATAAAGTGTTAATAATAAACTGATAAATTAATTGATAAAGAATATCAATAACATGTGTTTTAATATAGTTTATGTTGATGAAATGGTTTAAGAATATGAAATAGTTTATATTATAATTTATACTGAGTGTAACTGCAGGCGGTGTGAGGGAGGATTGGTCACAGTGTTGTGCTAACAGGTGACACACCGGAGTGTTGTGGTGATTCACCAACCACACCACCTCACCACAGGGGTCACAAGGGGCTTACAGTATATTGGTCTCTTGGCTCACCAGGTTAAACTCACTCTACATAGTTGGTGAAATGTATCAATGTGGGGACAATATTGGCCTTGTAGCTCACCGGGCCAGGTGTGTCCCAGCTTATTTTCATCGGAAGAATAATCTCCCTAACGCTACCTGGGGTTAGTGTTAGGGGGGTTAATCTTCAGGTCATCAGTCTACTCCTACTCGCAAATCATCAGATGTGTCCAGTCTGTACAAAATCAACTTCAATTAATTTTGCCAGTAACGACAATGACTTACCTAACTCTTAATGTATATTGTAAGCAAATTACTAACATACTTTAACATTAAACTAAGATATACGCAGGAATAAATAACATAACATCCGTCACAGTTGAACTCAGAACACTGTGGTTACATCATTGGTCACTTATACAGACTCAGACACTAGATGACCCGCCTGACAAAGGGGACATTATCGGAATACGTGTAGAAGCCGAGGAATATTTACTAAATTATATACTACACACGTTACAAGTACTGTATTTACCGTGGAAGGCGAAATATAAATATACCAACATAACTACAGCAAATAATTTTAAATCTTCTTAAAATTCCTGTTTATGACAATACAGACGCGTCACTTCCTGCCCGACCTCCTCTTAACAGCTCATGTGTCAGGTCATTGGCGGTAATTGGCCTCTTATGACCCAAATTTTTCTGTCCCAGCCATGTGTTCCCGAATGACCTGACCAACTACGCGTTCCCACGGTACCAGCCGGGAAACGGAGGTGGTTGGAGGGAGGGAACGAGGGGGTGTGAGAGAGGGAGGGGAAAGAGGGTGGCTGTTGGTGTGAGGTTGAGAAGGAGGAAGGGGGGAAGGAAGGGAAGGACGGGGAAGGGTTTCTTGTTAAGGTGGGCGGTATAAGGAGGAGACAAGAGAGTGTGGGATAAGAGGGTGTGTGGAGGTGAATTATGGATAAACGGCATGAGTGGAAGACAATGATAAAAGTAGAAGAAAAGATAAACAAAAGGACAATAGAATGAGAGAAGAGAGAGAGAGAAGAGGATGATGGAGTATAGGAGAAGATGGGAAGATTAAAAATAGGATATAAAAGGAATAAAGTGGAAGAGTCTGTTCAGCATAATTACGAGATAAGAATTTAAAATGGAGTGGAAGGCTTAGGGAGGAGTGAAGTGGTTGTTTACCATGACATGAAGGATGGAGGGAATACGTAAGGTGGAAGGAGAAGCAGAGAAGGTAGAGAAGAGAAAGAGGGGGAAGGAGGGGGTCTGTTTACACTGGATGGGAAAACTGGCCTGAATGAATGACTTTTAGGAGTTTGTTGATCTATCCCCTTGACGCCTCTCTCGTCTTAACTCGTCAGTCTTATCTTTATTATCTTGTGTCTTTAGTGTTTTGTACTTCCTTCCTTTTACTCTTTACTTTCTTCATATGTTTCTTCCTTGGTCTTTATTGTTACTTGTTGTTAGGTGTTAGGTCATCATACTCAAGGTGTTAGGTCATCATACTCAAGGTGTTAGGTCATCATACTCAAGGTGTTAGGTCATCATACTCAAGGTGTTAGGTTATCATACTCAAGGTGTTAGGTCATCATACTCAAGGTGTTAGGTCATCATACTCAAGGTGTTAGGTCATCATACTCAAGGTGTTAGGTCATCATACTCAAGGTGTTAGGTCATCATACTCAAGGTGTTAGGTCATCATAAACAAGGTGTTAGGTCATCATACTCAACGTGTTAGGTCATCATACTCAAGATGTTAGGTCATCATACTCAAGATGTTAGGTCATCATACTCAAGATGTTAGGTCATCATACTCAAGGTGTTAGGTCATCATACTCAAGGTGTTAGGTCATCATACTCAAGATGTTAGGTCATCATTCTCAAGATGTTAAGTCATCATACTCAAGGTGTTAGGTCATCATACTTAAGATGTTAGGTCATCATAAACAAGGTGTTAGGTCATCATACTCAAGATGTTAGGTCATCATACTCAAGGTGTTAGGTCATCATACTCAAGGTGTTAGGTCATCATACTCAAGATGTTAGGTCATCATGCTCAAGGTGTTGGGTCATCATACTCAAGGGGTTAGGTCATCATACTCAAGGTGTTAAGTCATCATACTCAAGATGTTAGGTCATCATGCTCAAGGTGTTAGGTCATCATACTCAAGATGTTAGGTCATCATACTCAAGATGTTAGGTCATCATACTCAAGATGTTAGGTCATCATACTCAAGGTGTTAGGTCATCATACTCAAGATGTTAAGTCATCATACTCAAGGTGTTAGGTCATCATACTCAAGATGTTAGGTCATCATACTCAAGGTGTTAGGTCATCATACTCAAGGTGTTAGGTCATCATACTCAAGATGTAAGGTCATCATAAACAAGGTGTTAGGTCATCATACTCAAAGTGTAAGGTCATCATACTCAAGGTGTTAAGTCATCATACTCAAGATGTTAGGTCATCATGCTCAAGGTGTTAGGTCATCATACTCAAGGTGTTAGGTCATCATACTCAAGGTGTTAGGTCATCATACTCAAGGTGTTAGGTCATCATACTCAAGATGTAAGGTCATCATAAACAAGGTGTTAGGTCATCATACTCAAAGTGTAAGGTCATCATACTCAAGGTGTTAAGTCATCATACTCAAAGTGTAAGGTCATCATACTCAAGGTGTTAAGTCATTATACTCAGTGTTAGGTCATCATACTCAAAGTGTTAAATCATCATACTCAAGATGTTAAGTCATCATATTCAAGGTGTTAGATCATCATACTCAAGGTGTTAGGTCATCATACTCAAGATGTTAGGTCATCATACTCAAGATGTTAGGTCATCATACTCAAGGTGTTAAGTCATCATACTCAAAGTGCTAGGTCATCATACTCAAGATGTTAGGTCATCATACTCAAGATGTTAGGTCATCATACTCAAGGTATTAAGTCATCATACTCAAGATGTTAGGTCATCATACTCAAGATGTTAGGTCATCATACTCAAGGTATTAAGTCATCATACTCAAGGTGATGTCATCATACTCATGATGTTAGGTCATCATACTCAAGATGTTAGGTCGTCATACTTAAGGTGTTAAGTCATCATATTCAGTGTTAGGTCATCTTACTCAAGTGTTAGGTCTTCACACTCAAGTGCTAGGTCATCATACTCAAGATGTTAGGTCATCATACTTAAGGTGTTAAGTCATCATATTCAGTGTTAGGTCATCACACTCAAGTGCTAGGTCATCATACTCAAGGTGTTAAGTCATCATGTTCAGTGTGACGTACTGTAATCGTATTTATGAAAAAGAATTGACTAAACTTACCGAAAGGAAAATATTGATAAAACCGTAAACAAGTTATTTGGTATCTTGTAAATATTGTTATTATCGTCTCCAATTTATACACGTCAAACAACTAACTTTCCTTGTCGACCTTATGAGCGAAATGATTAGAAATATGTAGTGGGCAACTCAAGCGACCAAAACAACTAGTGAAACAAAGATACTGGCAATACGAGTGTAAAATAACCAACGGGTAACTCGAAAGGAAAACAGGAGGTGGAAAATATATAACAGGCAACTCTCCCGTTGTTGGTGGGTAGGGGGATGGGTAGGGGGTCATTTTAGGGATGGGGTGGGTTCCTTGGGGCTGTTTAGGGGGGGGGGGGTTGTGGGCGGAGGATAGACGCTACGTGGAGGAGTAAATTAAAGTATCGCGTGACATCGTTCTGCCTCGCCCAGTATCGTGTTGGAGGGAGGGTGGGCGCGAGGGTAATTGATTATTTCTATTATATTTCATTAACGTAGCAAAACAAGAGGTAAATAGTGCAGGTGAAGCTACAGTTCCTTAAAATAATTTGTTGATGTATCTTAAACTAACTGCCTGGTATACTTATATTATCAAATCTTAATAGATTTTATATTTTACAAGATTTGTTACTTTCATTGTATATATATATATATATATATATATATATATATATATATATATATATATATATATATATATATATATTTTTTTTTTTTTTTTTTTTCTAATTAACCCTTGTGTACTTGGCAGCCATATATCTATGTTTTGTTACATCAGGACGTTTTTTATGTTACTGTAAATTAATTATTATTGTACAGATCTAACACCAATAATGGCCAGTTAGGTATTTGCTGTTCACTAACTTTATCACTGTAATCATTTCTTTACAATTTTAACCTGGTTTATTTTTAACACTCTTGTGTGGTTGTATAGAATGTTTCCGTTATAATGTGTAAACTAAGAGTGGAAATTTGTTGAGTGTTTTTGTCTAATGCTAAAATAATTTTGTCTGGCCTCCAACCTCCCCTTATAGCCACACCTTCATCACCATTTTACTACCTAAATATCCTAATACAAAAGTAGCTACCCTAGGTGAGTTAATGAAGCATTCACGGTCTGTTCCTTCATCGTCCATGTCTGCCACCGTTGTTTGCTTTGGGGCCGAAGATCTCGCTCTCCTGACAGCTGCTATTGGGATTAAAATATTTCAACAGCATAAATATAAAAACAGATTAACGTGAAATAAATTTACCTCAAATATTTAAAAGTTCTTGCCTTTATTGTAAATACATCCAGTAAAATCAAGAGAGAGAGAAAGAGATCATACAAGTTCCCGTAATTTGTGAACTTCCTCATATTTTTCCATCTCTGTTTTGAGAACTGACTACCTACACCAAACAGTGCGACTCTAACACAGCCAATATCGACAAGTTGGGCTGACTACAAACTGCAGCGTACCTGTACATACTTGTTGACGGAGAACTGATACGAAAAGATGAGCTTTGATCCTTTTTTTTTTTTTTTTTTTTACTACGGTCTAGCACTCGGGTAGTGCTACTGGTGGTGGGAGCATATATATAAGGTAATTATATAGTTGTGATATCCACGAAATTTCTTTCATCCACACGCCGGAAATATTGACTTCACAAACATATATTTTCTTACCCAGAAGTATGAGCTCGTGTTTGCACTTAAAGCAAAGCCTTCATAAAAACGGAGTAAATTTAAGGATACAGCGTCTTGAGCAGCGTCGAGTTAACCTCCACGAGGCCCAGGAGCTACATCAACCTTTGGGGTGTTTTGCCTCACAGTAAAAACTAAAACATGAAGTGAAATTCTGTTTGTTTTGTCTCTTCTGCTTTGTGTGACCTTCCTTCACTGTGAGAGACACTATTCTTAAAAATGGTACATAATCCACAATTTCATTTCCAAGCTCTATATGCGCTGTTGAGTGAGTTTCATTGTTAAATGCCAAAAAAATATACGAAATAATGTTTGCAACTCATTTTTAGAATGTTATTTGCTAGCCGGGGAAGGATGAGCGAGGCAAACGTCTCGAATCTGTCTAAACCTTATCTTATTATACCGCCTTCTGTGGTTTAGGTCACAAACTCTGTCTCCAAATTATGGACGTTTGTTATGAGTTATTTTTCTTTCCTCTGTGTCTGCTGCTGAGCTTCTGATCTACTCATAATGTTGCTGACCAGTTTTAAGCTGAGACTTGATCTGAATTGAATTGAAATGAATTGAAACAGTTTATTTAGCCAGAAAAACACAGATACAGAGTGAATAATAATAACAATAGTAACATGGCTGAGCCAGTTGAGAACCTGAGCTCTCCTGTAGGCACCTGATATATACTACATATTTATCTCAAGGAAGTATTATGTAACATTAGTATCATCTGGAATAGTACAGTAGCATGGTGGTAATAAGAACATCTCAGAATGTTACCACAGTTATCACTTCAATATTTATTTATTTTATTTATTTATTATTTTATATTTTATTTATATTATAAGTATATACATAAATTACAGTGGAAATGAAAAGCATAAGTATAATGGGGGAGCAGTACAACATGGGTTGTACAGTAATAAGGTTGAACAAAAGGACAGAGCTGTCAGGATTATGTCTAGTTGGCAAATATATTTATTGCAATGGTAATTTTTTATCTATTTACATGATAATTTCCGATAAAACGGTTTTGATGGTATAGTAAAAGCAGGTATTGTATATATAGTAGATATTACGAGAAATATTAATACTTAGACAATAGATATTTTTTAAGAGATGATTTAAAGGAAGGGAGCGTAGTCTTTGCTCGGATGGATGGGGGTAAGTTGTTCCACACCTTCACACCGTGATATTTTATGGAGGTCTAGGACTGAGAGGAGCGCATGGGGGGTGGTCTTAGTAGCTCTTGGTGCCTTAAATTGTATCTCTGATTATTCCGGAACTGGAAATAATTATTATCAAGCAAGTGATTGATAGATTTGTAAACAAAGAGGGCACAGCCCTGATCACGCTGCTGGCAATCAACTTTGATGTAATAGGTAAGATCAAATTATTCCATTTGAAAAAAAAAATCCTATTAGAAAGGCTGGTTCCCACAGGCGGCAGTAATCAAGTAACACGATCGACCCAGCGTCAGTCAGCTGTGTTAGGCTATCCGACTCCCAGGAACCCTGAAGCGGTATCGTTTACACTGCGGGAAATTGCCGAAGCCTCACGACGGTCTCCAGGCTTGTCATTCGTTCCGGCCCAAACCACTCTATTTCCTCATAGGATCACTATCAAGAAATTGGCCCCCCGCTCCTATCATTACTGAAGCCGTAGAGTAGGATGCTTTGGTGAACAGTTCAAAACAGTTTTTTTTCTGAAGCTCGCGAGTTAACAATGGCTGAAATATTTAGGTAAGACTATAAATTAGTTGTGGTATTGTGTGAGTGAAGCTTTTGTTCTATTTTGGCTTTGATCAGTAAAATAATAACTGGAGCGTGAAATCTACAGCAGCTGACGTTAAGATGTGGACCAGAGACAGACTCAGATTTAATCATGGAGAATGAGAACTATTGTAAAGCATCCAAAAATCTATGTATTTTTATTTAATTAAGAAAGTTAGATGGTCGGTTCTCTACCGTGTGAGTTGTTTTTTTGTCTCATCTGCGTAATTATACTTTTACACCTTAACACCTGAAATATGGTTCAAGTAATATATTTACAGGGACAGTGGCTGAGTGGATATAATATTCGACTCCTGTCCTAAAGTTGACTGGACCGTATTCTGGCCACACAAAATTCACCACGATATAAAATCGTTACCTAACTTTAAAACTGGAGAAGTGAAGGCGGTCGAGATCAGTGCCGGCCTAACTGCCTCTGTGCACCAAGTACTTAGTTATACTGTGTTGTAACCTGATCAGAACGTCAGGTCTGCGGAACACTTTCACTTTTCTTTTTTCACTTATTTTTATTATTATTATTATTATTATTATTATTATTATTATTATTATTATTATTGTTATTGTTGTTGTTGTTGTTACATTTGGTAATTTTAATTGTCATTTAAATCCATTATTTTTTTTTTATTAAATTAGTCCTATCATTTCTCCCTGACCCTCTCACCCTATCTACCTCTCCCTGACCCTCTCACCCTATCTACCTCTCCCTGACCCTCTCACCCTATCTACCCCTCCCTGACCCTCTCACCCTATCTACCTCTCCCTGACCCTCTCACCCGATCTACCTCTCCCTGACCCTCTCACCCGATCTACCTCTCCCTGTCCCTCTCACCCGATCTACCTCTCCCTGACCCTCTCACCCGATCTACCTCTCCCTGACCCTCTCACCCTATCTACCTCTCCCTGACCCTCTCACCCTATCTACCTCTCCCTGACCCTCTCACCCTATCTACCTCTCCCTGACCCTCTCACCCTATCTACCTCTCCCTGACCCTCTCACCCTATCTACCTCTCCCTGTCCCTCTCACCCTATCTACCTCTCCTGCCCTCTCACCCTATCTACCTCTCCCTGACCCTCTCACCCTATCTACCTCTCCCTGTCCCTCTCACCCTATCTACCTCTCCCTGTCCCTCTCACCCTATCTACCTCTCCCTGACCCTCTCACCCTATCTACCTCTCCCTGACCCTCTCACCCTATCTACCTCTCCCTGACCCTCTCACCCGATCTACCTCTCCCTGACCCTCTCACCCGATCTACCTCTCCCTGACCTCTCACCCTATCTACCTCTCCCTGACCCTCTCACCCTATCTACCTCTCCCTGACCCTCTCACCCTATCTACCTCTCCCTGACCCTCTCACCCGATCTACCTCTCCCTGACCCTCTCACCCTATCTACCTCTCCCTGTCCCTCTCACCCTATCTACCTCTCCCTGACCCTCTCACCCTATCTACCTCTCCCTGACCCTCTCACCCTATCTACCTCTCCCTGACCCTCTCACCCGATCTACCTCTCCCTGAACCTCTCACCCTATCTACCTCTCCCTGACCCTCTCACCCGATCTACCTCTCCCTGACCCTCTCACCCTATCTACCTCTCCCTGACCCTCTCACCCTATCTACCTCTCCCTGACCCTCTCACCCTATCTACCTCTCCCTGACCCTCTCACCCTATCTACCTCTCCCTGACCCTCTCACCCTATCTACCTCTCCCTGTCCCTCTCACCCTATCTACCTCTCCCTGACCCTCTCACCCTATCTACCTCTCCCTGACCCTCTCACCCTATCTACCTCTCCCTGACCCTCTCACCCGATCTACCTCTCCCTGACCCTCTCACCCATCTACCTCTCCCTGACCCTCTCACCCGATCTACCTCTCCCTGACCCTCTCACCCGATCTACCTCTCCCTGACCCTCTCACCCTATCTACCTCTCCCTGACCCTCTCACCCTATCTACCTCTCCCTGACCCTCTCACCCTATCTACCTCTCCCTGACCCTCTCACCCGATCTACCTCTCCCTGACCCTCTCACCCGATCTACCTCTCCCTGACCCTCTCACCCGATCTACCTCTCCCTGAACCTCTCACCCTATCTACCTCTCCCTGACCCTCTCACCCGATCTACCTCTCCCTGACCCTCTCACCCTACCTACCTCTCCCTGTCCCTCTCACCCTATCTACCTCTCCCTGTCCCTCTCACCCTATCTACCTCTCCCTGACCCTCTCACCCTATCTACCTCTCCCTGACCCTCTCACCCTATCTACCTCTCCCTGACCCTCTCACCCTATCTACCTCTCCCTGACCCTCTCACCCTATCTACCTCTCCCTGACCCTCTCACCCTATCTCCCTCTCCCTGACCCTCTAACCCTATCTACCTCTTCTTGACCCTCTCTCCCGATCTACCTCTCCCTGACCCTCTCACCCTCTCCCTGACCCTCTCACCCGATCTACCTCTCCCTGTCCCTCTCACCCGATCTACCTCTCCCTGACCCTCTCACCCGATCTACCTCTCCCTGACCCTCTCACCCGATCTACCTCTCCCTGACCCTCTCACCCGATCTACCTCTCTCTGTCCCTCTCACCCTATCTACCTCTCCCTGACCCTCTCACCCTATCTACCTCTCCCTGACCCTCTCACCCGATCTACCTCTCCCTGACCCTCTCACCCGATCTACCTCTCCCTGACCCTCTCACCCTATCTACCTCTCCCTGACCCTCTCACCCTCTCCCTGACCCTCTCACCCTCTCCCTGACCCTCTCACCTCCCTACCCCTCTCACCCCACTCCTTACTCTCACTCCCCCCAGCCAGGGCAACCATCCAAGACACTTCAACAAACCACCTCGCTCTGGAATCACCAAAATACATACAAATAGTAAAAAAGAAATAACATCCAGTATGTATTTACCCCATTACAGGTGTATATTATCTTATCCAAAGGTACTCATCTTAATTAATGAATAGCAATATGGTGAGTCCGTTATTCACTGCCATCTATTCATTCCATTTCTCAACTTCTCCAGTGTGTATTTTCTTCTTCGTACACTAACATTCTTTCATCCCAATTTCTACAAACACAAAAAGTTTTCCACCTCTCTCCCTGCCCCTCATCCTCCTACCCTTCTTATCTCTCTCTCTCTCTCTCTCTCTTCCTCTTATTCTTACACTTCTTGCCTCCCCTTCCTCACCCCCCACACAAAGTTCTCCACCCCTCTCTCTCCATCCCACATTCTCATACCTTTCTCACCTATACTTCCACCTCTCATCATCTCATCCTTCCTCAACCCTCCTTCCATCCCTCACCCTTCTTCAACCTTTCCTCCACCGCTTCTTCCATACCTAGTCTTTCCTTACCCCCTCACCCTTCCTTACCCCTTCCTCCATCCCTCTCTCTACCCCTCACCCCTCCCTCCATCCCTCACCCTTCCTTACCCCTTCCTCCATCCCTCTCCCTACCCCTCACCCCCTCCCTCCATCCCTCACCCTTCCTTACCCCTTCCTCCACTCCTCACCCCCCCCCCCTTCCTCACCCTTCCTCTCCCCTTCCGCTCTCAGATGGACTTAGCAACACTTAATCATCATCATACAGAAATCAAGACACATAATCTAATAAACTTATAGAGCTTCTTGTTACAATTCCCCTCCTTCCCTCCCCTTCTCTCCCTCCCCTCTCCCCCTCCCCCTCTCCCCCACCTTTATCTACCCAGGGGAGGTGGGAGGGGAGAGAAGGGGGTGGAGGGAGGAACGGAAGGAGGATAGGAGCGTGAAGGCAGGGATGGGAAGGCTAGGGGAAAGCAGCAAGAGTATAGGAAATAAAGTGAGGAAGAGGGAAGAAGGAATAAAATGAGGGAGAGTAGGAATGAAAGAGAAGAGAGAGAGAGAGAGAGAGAGAGAGAGAGAGAGAGAGAATAAAGCATGTTGATGGAAGAAGATGAAATGAAAAGGGTTAACAAGGGAAAGGTAAAGTTTAGAAATAAAATTAAATGAATGAGATGAAGAGAAGTGGATGAGCGGGTGAACATGGGAAGGGCGGGTTGATGTGACCAAGACTACTACTACTACTACTACTACTACCAGTTCTAGCGATGGTGGTTGTGGTGATGAGTGGTAAAAGTGGTGGTGAAGATAGCGTTGGTACTAGTAGGAGTAGTGGTGTGCAAGAAATGGGCTCTTATGCATAAGGGCTGACGAAGTAAGGGATCTCACAGCGAATATGCTGAAGGAAATCTGCCACGACGCCACAGTGGAACCAACCATCCTTCCATTGGACGGTTAGAATTTCCATCACAGGACATCAAACACATCCAACGAAGCCCGTGTGTCCGAAATAGCTCGAATATTCCGAATGCGGGAACAGCGAGCCTCCTTTGATATCAGGATATTTGACCCCTAGACCCCTTTGTGGGTCGTTCAACCTGTGCCCGGGTGGGCTAGTTCCCGTAAAAAAAAAAAAAAAAAAAAAAAATGTCACCGTAACCTGTCTCTCGAGGCTGCACACAAGAGACACAAGAATGACAAGAGAGAATTCAGAATGTGGATCAGGGCAGCTTCACTCCTCTGATGTTCACAGCCTATGGCGGGATGGGACCAAATGCAAGATGCTTCTACGCAAGACTGGCCGAGGTGTTATCTGTACTGAAGAAGCAGCCCAGAAGCTACGTTGCAGCCTGGTTGAGATATCGACTGTCCTTTACTCTTCTTAGGTCTGCATTGCTTTACCTCAGGGGAACGAGATCCTTGTCCCCAAAGCCACAAACATTCCCAGATATTGACTATGAGGCAACAGTCACTAAATGCTTCAAAGATCTGCGGCTTAACCAACTAAGCTAGAGTAGCTACTTCTAAATTAGGATATTTAGGTAATACAATGGTGGCGAGGGTGTGGCTTTAAGGGGAGACTGGAGGCCACGTTTTACCCACGAAATAAATGAGTGCAGAGGAAGGCATCAGGTTTCAGGGTGCCTATAACCCTCCATTTTCTGTCATGTTCGAGAAAATAACAGGAAGGATGGTATGGAAAAAAAAAAGCACTGAAGACACAGGGAAGGGCTGGCCCTTCAGGCCTGGGTGCAGACGAGCAAGTTTGGTGCCCCAGTAAGTGATCTCTGCAATACCACCGTCGCCCTTGCAAGAAAGCTAGCAACCTCGTGCTGCCACCACCTCCATGCTCTGACGGCCTGCCGCCTCATCCCCCTGGATAAAAATACAGGATGTAGGCCTATAGGAGTGGGGGAAGTGCTGAGACGGATCATTGGAAAATGCATAATGGAGGTGGTAAAGGATGATGTTAGGGCAGCGGCAGGGAACCTGCAAGTAAGTGCAGGCCACCAGGATGGAGGGGAAGCTGCCATTCACGCCATGAGAAAGATATTTGAGCAGCTTGATTGTGAGGCAGTACTCCTGATTGACTCTTCCAACGCATTCAACATAATCAATCGCAAGGCCCCACTGTACAACATCAAGATCAAGTGTCCAGACTGTATGTTAAAAGCACCTGTAGAAACCCATCAGACCTCTATATAATAAGCTTCAAGGCCCAAAGAGATGATACCACCATACAGTCAACTGAGGGAACAACGCAGGGGGGCCCTGTCGCCATGGCAATGTGTGCACTAGACCTACCCGTACCCCAACATACAATAGAATTCGAAACATCTAAGGTCAAGCAAGTGGCATCAGAAAGTGGTGGGACCTGGTAACATCACGTGCTCCACAAATAAGGTACCACCCAAATGTTAGCAAGTCCTTCCTCATTGTGAAGCCAGACTACCATGACCTGGCCACAGAGGTGTTAACGGAAGTGAGGTCAAAATAACAAAGGACGGCTAAAGACATCTAGGTGCGGTAATCGGCACGAACGATTTCAAGACCGAGTATGCAACGGGAATGGTAAACGAGTGGGTGGAGGAAATCTAAGCTCTGTCTGATATTGCTACAATGGAGCCACATGTGGCATTTGCGGCATTTACCCATGGAGTTAACCATCGCTGGAGTTACCTCCGCCCTCTGGATGAAGCCATCAGCGTCATTTTTATTCCAACATTAGTGAAACACTTTCACTTAATCCCAACAGAAAGGTTACTCTTTGCACTACCACCGAGACTAGGAAGAATGGGATTGACTAATCCAGGGAGCTTGCTGCCACCGAACATCAGAACTCAATCAAGCTCATGGCAGTCCTCACTGGGCACACAATAGCTCAGAATCCAAAAAGTCAGGTAGATACCAACGAAATAAACAGATTCGACGGTCCATTACGACAGATCGACAGCACGCCCAAAGTGATAACTGCAGCAACTGATGATGCAATGGCCAGAGAAATTGAAAAGAAAAGTAGCAATAGCGTTGGAGGTGGGCGCCTCTAACTGGCGAACAACGTTACCGATAAGGGCAAAAGGTTTCCACTTTAATAAACAGGAAGTTACAGATGTCATTGCTCAAAGGTATGATTGACCAATAGAAGGTTTGCCCTCCCAAAGCGTGGGTGGCTCATCCTACGGCACTGACCACGCCATGGTGGGCAAGAAAGAGGGCTTCATATGCATGAGGCATGACGAAGTAAGGGATCTCACAGCAAATTTACTGAAGGAAATCTGCCATGATGTCACGGTGGAACCGACCCTCCTTCCATTGGACGGTGAGAACCTCCGTCACAGGACTTCCAATACATCCAATGAAGCCCATTTGGCTGTCAGTGCTCGAAGATTCTGGATGCAGGGACAGTATGCTTTCTTTAACCTAAGGATTTTCGACCCCATGGCCGCCTGTCACCGTAACTTGTCTCTTGAGATTGCACACAAGAGGAACGAGAATAACAAGATTAGGGCATATGCACAGAGAATTCAGAATGTGGGTCACGGCAGCTTCATTCCTTTGGTGTTCACAACCTCTGGCGGGATGGGACCAAGTGCAAGACGCTTCTACGCAAGACTGGCGTAGGTGTTATCTGAGCAGAAGCAACAGCCCAGAAGCCACGTTGCAGCATGGTTAAAATGTCGACTGCCCTTCCCTTTGCTTGAGTCTGGAATCCTTTGCCTTAGGGGAAAGAGACCTTTGGCCCCAAACCAAACAACAGTTGCAGATATTGACTATGAGGTAACAGTCACTCAACACAGCTGGGGTAGCTAGTTTTGTTTTAGGACATTTAATTTTAAGGCAATGAAATGGCGGCGAAGGTGTGGCTATTGGGGAAGGCTGGAGGTCACGAAAAAAAGCATCATCATCATCATCATCATCAGCAGCAGCAGCAGCAGCGAAAATGTGGAAGGAAATATGCCACGACGTCACAACGGAACCGACCCTCCTTCTATTGGATGGTGAGAATCTCCATCACATAACACCCTGGTTGAGATGTCGCCTGTCCTTCTCTCTACTTAGGTCTGCATTACTTTGCCTCAGGGGAACAAGATAATTGGCCTAAAGCCAACAACAGTTGCAAACACTGACTATGAGGCAACAATCACTGAATACCACATAGACCTGCGGCTTAACTAACTCAGCTAGGGTAGCTACTTTTGTATTAGGACATCCCAACCAGGCTGCAACTTAGCTTCTGGGCTGCTCCTGCTTCTGGTCAGATAACACCTCGGCCAGTGTTGCGTGGAGTGAAACTGTCTTTATCCACATTCTGAATTCTCTCTATTTACGCCCTGTTCTTGTCTTTCTCATTCCTCCTCTCACGCCCATACTCCCATGCCCACACACCCACGCCCACATTCACACGCCTACACTCTTGATGCCCAAATTTCTACGCCCACACTCCCACGCCCAAATTTCTACGCCCACACTCCCACGCCCACGTTCCCACATCTACACTTCCACGCCCACACTCCCACGCCCACATTTCTGCGCCCACACTCCCACGCCCACATTTCTACGCCCATGCTCCCACGTTCCCACACTCACACTTCCACGCCCACGTTCCCACACCCACACTCCCACGCCCACACTCCCACACCCACCCCCCTCACGTCCTCACTCTGAAGCTCACACTCCCACGCCCTCACTCCCACGCCCACACTCTCACGTCCACACTTTGAAGCTCACGCTCCCACGTCCACAGTTTGAAGCTCACGCTCCCACGCCCACACTCCCACGCTCTCACTGCTACGCCCACACTTCCACTCCACACACTCCCACGTCCACACTCAGGAGCTCACACTCCCACGCCCACACTCCTACGCCTACACTCCAAGTAACACATCCACACTCCCACGCCCACACTTCCACGCCCACAATACCAAGCAGACACTCCTACGCCCACACTCCGACGCCCACACTCTCATGCCCTCACTCTAAAGCCAACACTCCCACACTCCCACGCCAACAGTCCCATACACATGCACCCACGCCCACACTTCCACATGCACACGCCACACTCCCACGTCCACACTTCCACATGCACACGCCACACTCCCACGCCCACACTCCCACGCCCATACTTCCACACCCACAAGCCACACTCCCACGCCCACACTCCCATGCCCACACTCCCACGCCCACACTTCCACACCTACACGCCACACTCCCACGCCTACACTCTGAAGCTCATACTCCCACGCCCACACTCCCACGTCCACACTCCCACGCCCATACTCCCACGCCCACACTCCCACGCCCACACTCCTACGTCCACACTCCCACACTCACACACTCCTGCCCACACTCCCACACCCACACTCCCACGCCCACACTCCCACGTTCCCACACCCACACTCCCACGTTCCCACACCCACAAGCCCACACCCACCCCCCTCACGTCCTCACTCTGAAGCTCATACTCCCACGCCCACACTCCCACCCCCCCCGCCCACACTCCCACTCCTACACCCACACTCCCACGCCCATACTCCTACGCTCACACTCCTACGCCAACACTTCCACACGCCCACACTCCCAAGCCAACACTCCCACGCCCACACTCCCACGCCTGCAATCCCACGCCCACACTGCCACACCCACACTCCCATACCCATGCTCCTACACCCACACTCCCATACCCACACTGATACGCCCACACTGCCACACCCCACGCCTACACTCTGAAGCTCATACTCCCACGCCCACACTCCCACACTCCTACGCCCACTCCCCCACGTTTACACCCCCACGCCCACACTTCCACCTCCCACACTCCTACGCCCACACTCCCATACCCACACTGACACGCCCACACTGCCACACCCACGCCTACACTCTGAAGCTCATACTCCCACTCCCACACTCCACACCCACACTCCCACACTTCCACGTCCACACTCCCACGCCCACACACCCGCACGCCCACACCCACACTCCCACACTTCCACGCCCACACTCCCACACCCACATCCTTGACCACCGAAGGGTCAAGACGTACCTGGCGCTCCTATCGGAGCAGCCAGGTCAACTGTTAAGTTGGCCCATACCAACCCCCTCCCCTGAACCCTCCTCCCCACCGGAGTATCAACAAGTTCTCGCCAGAAGTTCCAATTTCATTTAGGAAAGGAACGGAACCAGTGTTAAACAGAGGTGAACAGTGGTGAACAGTGCTTAAGTCAGTGAGAACAACTCAACAGTAACAGTCGTACCCAAGTTAACCATCACACAGTGAGGTCCCAGGTACCCAGTGATAACGGCCCGTGAGACCCAACAACAACCAGCGATGTGTTAATCCGTCTACGATAGGAAGGCCTAAAACCAAACCTCACTCATATAACACCATCTGTGAGGGAATTACTACACCACATGTCCCTCATAACACCATATGTGAGGGAATTACTACACCACGTCAAGTCCCTCATCACACCATCTGTGAGGAAATTACTACACCACGTGATGCCCCTCATAACACCATCTGTGAGGGAGTTACTACACCACGTGAGGCCCCTCATAACACCATCTATGAGGTAATTACTACACCACGTGAGGTCCCTCATCACACCATCTGTGAGGTAATTACTACACCACGTGAGGTCCCTCATAACACCATCTGTGAGGGAATTACTACACCACGTGAGGTCCCTCATAACACCATCTGTGAGGGAATTACTACACCACGTGAGGTCCCTCATAACACCATCTGCGAGGGAATTACTACACCACGCCAGGTCCCTCCTAACACCATCTGAGGGAACCACTACACCACGTGAGTTCCTCTTAACACCATCTGGGAGGGAGTTACTACACTACGAGTTTGCTGTTCAACACCTACATTAATCTGTATGTTCACTGTATGTTCCTTTACCTTTCTCTAATGAAGGCTTTTGTTAAACCACCTATGTATGTAATAAGTCATTTATGTCCAATGTATATTTTCAGCCTTCGGGCTGCAGAATTTTTTCAATAAACCGTTAATTATTATTATTATTATTATTATTATACCCACACCCACAATCCTACAATCCCACGCCCACACTCCCACTCACACATTCCCACGCCCACACTTCCACACCCACACTCCTATGCCCACACTCCCATGCCCACACTGACACGCCCACACTGCCACACCCACACTCCTACGCCCACAATCCCACGCCTACCCACCCACAATCCCACGCCTACACTTCCACGCCAACACTCCCACGCAGACTCTCCAATGCCCACACTCACACGCCCACATTCTCACGCCCACACTCCCACACTCACATTCTCACGCCCACACTCCCACGCCCACAATTCTATGCCCTCACTCCCACGCCCACTCGCCCAAGTCCAAACTTCCGCAGGCGCACACGTGTGTTGAAGGGTGCTGGCGGGACTATCCCACAGAGGCACCGCCGCTGCTAATTTGTATGTAAACAAAAACTTGGTGTGTAAACACTAACATAGGGGAGCTGTGTGTGTGTGTGTGTGTGTGTGTGTATGGGTGGCATGGATGGGAAGAGAGATAAACGACAACGGATGTGTCGGATCAGATAATCAAATATCCGCTTTACTCTAAATAACAGGTGGTACAGGAGGGAGGAGGAGTAGGTCTTGTCCCACACTACCACCCACCAACCTGCCCGGCTATCCACCCTCCTCTCCCTCGGCCCATTTGGAAAGCTTCTCTCTCTTCCCCTGATCTTACAAATAGTTTTGATATTGAAACAGTTTATTTAGCCAGAAAAACACAGATACAGAGTGGATAATAATAACAATATTAACATGGCTGAGCCAGTTGAGAGCCCGAGCTCTCTTTTAGGCACCTGATATATACTATACATTTATCTCAAGGAAGTATTGTGTAACATTTAGTGACATCTGGAATAGTACAATAGCATGGTGGTATTAAATACATATGAGAATGTTACCACCACTATCACCTCGTTATTATTTAATTTATTTATTTTTTTTACGTTTATATTATTAGTATATACATATTTTACAGTGGAATTGATATACATAAATATGATAAAGGAGGGAAGCAGTACAACATGGGTTGTATTAAGGTGGAACAAGAGGACAGAGCTATCAGTATTATGTCTTGTCGGCAAATTTAATTATTACAATGGTAATTTCTACCTATCTCCATGACAATTTATGATAGAATGGTTTTGGTGGTACAATAAAAGTTGGAATATAAAGTAGGTATTACAAAAATATTAATACTTAGACAATAGGTTTTTTTTTAAGATATGATTTAAAGGAAAGGAGCGTTATAATGTAATCGTAATTTCTAACTTCAGTAACACCTTCATCACCTGATACAATACAATCGTTCTTGTGTTAATTGTTAGTATATCTTTGTTCATCAGTATAATGTATGGTAGGCCTAGAGAGGTGTGTGGGGGTGAGGAAGAGTAACACAATAGTAGGCCTAAAAGGGTTTACAGTGTTGGCTACTCTTTGTCGTTGACGTGGATAAATACATCGATATTTTATTCCCATTTCAGCATCCTTAAATATATTCTAATAAAGTCTCCACTCAGCTGAATACTCACATAAGAGATAAATGGATAAATGAAGAGGGTGATTTACTGTGCCAGTGGTAACGAGAAATTTATAACACGGGTAAATGTCCTTAGAGGTGGAAACAGCCTTTCAGAAGCCCAACTTGTGTGGCCTGCCAGATGACGCATACAATCTACTCTGCTGATTACCGTGAGTGAAGGAGAGAGAGAGAGAGAGAGAGAGAGAGAGAGAGAGAGAGAGAGAGAGAGAGAGAGAGAGACATCGTCACTCGGTTTCAAATGTTGTAAATGATAATATATCGAATGAAAAGAGTAACGCATTTATGACTACGTACTTGACAAACACAGTATTTCACTACGGCTGAGACTAGTGGGCCTTTGCTACAGTTTAACAGTTGAGTACGATGACCTAACCCTTGCATACGATGAGCTGACCCTTTGAGTACGATTCCTAAAGCCCTTGAGTACGATGACTTCGCCTCTTGAATACGATAATCTGACCCCGAGTACGATGATTTAAACTCTTGAGTACGATGACTTGAAACTTGAGTGCGCTCATCTAATGCTAATCCCTTGAGTGCGATGACTTAATCCCCTCAAGGGGTTAAGTCATCGTGTTTAAGGGATTATATATATATATATATATATATATATATATATATATATATATATATATATATATATATATATATATATATATCATGTAAATCCACAATGAAAACGTGGATAAGATAAATCTTGATAAAATCACACGGGAAAATGGGAACAACGGAGCACCTTAGCTTTCGTCTTTATTCAAGACATCTTCAGAGGCAGTTGCCTCTGAAGATGTCTTGAATAAAGACGAAAGCTAAGGTGCTCCGTTGTTCCCATTTTCCCGTGTGATTTTATCAAGATATATATATATATATATGTGTGTGTGTGTTTATAAAGCCTAATAAAGTATAAAGAGATGTCCTATAGCCAAAACCCACACACCCTAAAACGACTCTTTGTGCTCCTGTGTACTGTACAACACAGTCACTGGGAGCTCCAGGACTGGAAGCTGGGCATCGGAAAGCGAGCTCTGTGTCCGTCCGTGTTAGGACAAAAAGTAGCGTGGCCATGAGTCTCCTAATGTGGAGGCCACGTGCCAAGCGGAAGTGCCTGACCACCCGTGGCACATCCGGTCACTAGTGCGGGAAATTGGAGACGCTGGCGACACTTGGCGTCAGCTGTGACCATTTTGGCGCGAGAATGTGTTCTGCTGTTTATAACAACACATCATTGATATCCTGCTTCGTGTACTGTGTACCTCCTCTCTTCCTTACATACAAACACAAGTTGTCCGTGTTTAATCTTCAGTATCAAGAACAAAGTAATTCATTGTGGATAAATTAAATAACAAAATATATAATAATTAGCCAATCAAAGAGCCAAGTTTAGAACCCTGAGAATGATCATCTCTGAGAATTGCGAGGCAGTAAATCTTCAGTTAATCCGAGTTAAATCCTTACAAGGATTCCTGGCATCTATAGGTTCTGATCCCTCATTCAGAGCAGTGTTAATTTCCGGGTAGAGGACGTGTGGTGTTTGGTTCTCGAGATAAAGGCGTCTTGCCCGTCACAACTAGGTAAATAAAATCCAAGATGAAAGTTTTCGCCGTATTGATAAGAGAAATGAGGATCCGTGTTAACGATCTTCTTTCTAGATGTATAACTCTACTTGTGTTTAGAATGAAGGGGACAACGTTGTTGTCCCCTTTATCTATTATTGACAACTGTCGGTGGCAACTGAACCTGTGTTGTTTTGATATTAGTTTCTGTCTTTATTGTCGATATAAACTCCTAGTTGGCATTCACACTATTAACGAATTTCTCCAAATACTGTTTCACTTCTTTTCAAAGCAATAGTTGAAGGCGTTTTAAAGTAACTAAACTGGAATGAAATGACAATTAATAGTAACATGTACTTAATATGTCTATAATTACTGACATCATATTATTTTCATTAAAACCAACAGCAACAAATAATTAATCAAAAGCTGAAAGAATCAAGTATTGGAAATGAAATCGATCAATAAGTACACTAAATACGTTCATTTATCCCCAACTGAAGAAAGAAGAAAGAGAAACTGGTGGACAATGCTTTCTTAATGGAAATCGATTGATGTTAATGTTATAATGTATTACAGAACTCCAACAAGTAATGTCTTTCAGTTCGTATCTTATGTTAGCCAATACTCTAGCCATCAACAATGAAAAATTAAGAGAGAAATATTACCGGGGAAAAAAAGATCCACTAAAGTTAAAAGAAACATCAGCATGGACGGGGGAGTATCTCTGAAACCTGAATTCTGTATTAAACAAAATGACTCTTTAAGTTGCTACGATTGTTGACTTCATAATGTTAAAAATAATGCAAATTACTACAAAATATTACAGAAACCATCTATACTATTGATATAAACATGGAAAAAATTAATGCTAGTTGGGAGAAGAGCAATCAAGCGAGATCTTAAAGTAAGAGACAATAACTTCAAGAACAAAGGAACTGTCAAAGAAAATATTCGTCTGTAAGAACACATAAACAGTGGATCAGGACGACCCTTGACTGGATCTAACACCAAGAATTCAATGGAAAAAACGTCTGCAGGTGTTCACTGAGGAGATAAGACTCAAGACAGAGGATATACAGAAGAAGAATATTAGAGGCTTCACCCAGCACCTAATTTATACAGGCTGATGATGATGGTACAGCAACCCCTCAAAACTCGGCAGAGAAGCGTACACCAGAAACCCTTCACAAGATATCATCATAAGATCTGATTTTACAGGAGAAAGCCGTCAGGAAAATACACGATAGGAATTTATTACATGAATTCGTCAATAGAAAGCACTGCAGGAGTTTATCGTAGGAACACATCTGAGGAAAATCATTGCTGGAGTCACTCGTTCAAATTCATCAAATGAATTTATATCTGAAACCAATCATATAAATTAATCAAAGGAACTCATCCAAAACACGAATTGCAGAAATTCGTCAAAGAAACTAGTCTGTAGGAACTCGTCTTAGGGACTCGTCTCAACAGATCGTCTTGAGGATTCATCGGTAGGAACTCGAGAGAAGGTTGATCTAGAAAGTTTTTCTTAAAGCAGCTTGACACTGTGTTCCCAGTGCCAGGGTCAACTAGTGTCACTGGAGTTGTTGTGAGTCTCGGTCAGAATTCAGAGATCAGAGATCAGGTCATGTGAGGTCCCACTGTGGGTCAGGTCATGTGGGGTCAGAGGTCGGTGAGAAGGAGGGGACAATTATTAGGGGTCACACAGGAAGTTCTTTGTTGACAAATGAAAGGCGGGGCTTGTAGGGCGTCTCTGGCCCAAATGATGAAGTCCTGAGAGTGACCTTTTTATACTGCTCTGGGTGATGACAAAGGTTCTAACAAAGCTACAGTGAAAAGCAAGATACTGTATACTAATAAATATTCTTTGGAGTATTTTCCACAAAGAGGTTACAACCTTCCTGAGGGAACAATTGTGCTGTCGTTGGCCGGCTCGTCCGCCCAGTGTAAGCCACCTTGGCTTTATCATCTCAGGTTATGTCGAAAATTAATTTGTTGTTCCACTTGTGTCAGCAATCTTGGGAACCGGAAGGAGACAATACGTGAAGGTGTTAGTAAATAACACAACGAAACGGTACACGTGATGACTGCAGAGCCATAAAGGCTCATTTTGAAATTACATAGCTTGAAAAACAAAAAATATTTAACATATCTTGATATTCAAAGTACAGGGTGTTTATAAAAGGTCTGAACGATTAATTCTGTAATATTTTCCATACTAATTAAGATATAAAGCTCAAATTATGTGTAAGCAATAAATCATCAATTAAAATTTTTCATTCATGTTTAATACACTTCAACATGTGGACCATTGGTCGTCCGTACAACATCCAATCAATGCCCATCGTGACCAATCCAGCGATACCAGTAAAATTAGTTGTCAATCAATTAGTCAGTAATGAAACAAAAGGATTAATAATAAAGCTTGATAGTTTCTGCACCGTTTACACATGATCTTAGCTTCATATTTTAAATAGTATGAAAATATTAAAGAGTCAATTTTTCAGGCCTTTTATGAGCACCCTGTGGTTTTGCTTGTTTTTCATACTAAATGTTTAACATGGGGAAGATCATTTAATACCCGGTTTATATGTATGTAAGGTAATCCACAAAAACTGTTTCCGGTTATATATATATATATATATATATATATATATATATATATATATATATATATATATATATGCATATATATATATATATATATATATATATATATATATATATATATATATATATATATATATTTTTGTATTAAATAGATACAATGAAGCGGTATTTTACATCTTCGCAGCAAAGATTTTAACATCTGCTTTTCTCTTCAGTGCACCTCAACATGTGCGCTTTTCGTGGCTCGTAACACAGCTTAACTAGTCTGAGTGATGGCCACACTTCTGATGCAATTGATTTTCATTTTATTAAATGTTTCAATGTCAATAACAGAAGTTTGAAGACAATCTTTGACATGGCCCGAGTAGAAGGCGTCTTAGGCTGGTTACTATCTGCATTATGTTTACCCTATTGATATTATATCTGATCTTTAATATAAACACTTGTTAACTTTAGAGGACAAATAAAAAACATGATATTGCTAGGTTAGGTCAGGTCAGGTCAGGTCAGGTCAAGGGATCACTTGATAATCTTCAAGTAAAATAACTTTCAGTGGCCATTAACTGAAAGTAGACATTCTTGGAATACGTGATATTTTCAGAGTAGACAGACGGGGAAAAAAATAAATAGGAACCTAGACGAAACAGTAGTAGATGAAAGGGATATAAACTTGCCCCATCACGCCCAGTCCGTCTACCTGGGAAGTTATTGTCAAGGATGTCACTAACGAACTCCAGTGTGGTGGCTGCCGTTCTTTTACCTACAGGACAACGTCATCTCCTTAATGATTCTGCTCAATAAAGAAAAATGGGCCCATGACATTAAGTTTTGGGTGATCACGAATATGTCAACTAAACTCAGGTGGGATTTCAAACACTCATATTTGCATAATCGTTGTATTCATCGGTTGAGTTTAAGAGGAAACATAATAGCTCATATCGCCATTTGGTTTTAAAGCTTCCACCATCTACACTTTATAAACGTGATGATACGATTGGGACATAATCACAGGAAGAAATATTCATGATTTTTCTTCATATAGTTTACAGTCACACTCCCTCAACTTATCTCTACAACAGTTACAAGGAAACCATGACAAAGAGCAGACAAAACATCCATCTCCTCCACCCGCTTCACACCAGTCTGTTCTCGGATTTTCAGCATCGCAAAAATTTCATGGGATGAATGATTAAGCCGTACAAGTGGACGTAAAACCGCCATTTCCCTGCACATTCCTGACCTACGAATGTCATTCTCACACCACTAGACGAATAGAATGTCTCCCGGAGTCTTGAGGACCACACAATGAGGGTGGATGCTGAGTTCTGAAGGTGACAAAGTGTGGGGTGTCAGCTTTCACCAGAGTGTAGACCATAGACGTAGAGACAAGATCAGTAAGTGTTCATGAACTCGGTCTTGTAAGAATTTCTGATAACCATTAAAGAAAATTGACTAGTTTCTTATACCCTTCGCCTATCAATCACTCCTCTTCTTCCTCTCCTTTCCCTTTTTCGTTCCATCCCTCCCATTCTTCCCAGTCTTCCCCCTTTACCACCATTTCCTTTACTCCCTTCCTTTCTATGTCACCACTTCCCCCTCCACCGGCATGTCATCACTATGCTGAAAAGTTCCTGAGACATTCCAGGCGACGACCACAAACACTAGAAATGATTTGGAATTTATCTAAAGTTGTCAGTTGTAAAGTTATCGACTGAAGTAAAGTTGTCAGATGTAAACATGTAATTGAAGCTGAAGAATCAATTATACCAGAATAGTTGAAGCCCGGAATAATGAGATGAGACATTCTTTAAATAAATGAAACGATAGATAGATAGATAGATGGATTCAAAATATGAACAACTGAATCAATAATTAAAAGATATACATTCTTATCCAAATCAGCAGCTAGGAACCAACCCATACCTTTGCCGCATAAGTTGTGTTATTTGGCAATAATTTCTTCCTTATCTGACATCTTATTTTATCCCTTGTTTTTATCCTCAATTCCTTTTTAGTATTTATTTATTTTCTCTTCTTATATTCTGTCCCTTTTATTCTTCTTCTTCCTCCTATCGTTTCTGTTCTCTCTTCATTACCTTGTTTGTCCTGTTTCACTCTAATTTTGTACTCCTCCATTCGTTGACTAATTCTTCTTTTCTTTTCCATTCTTCATTTCTCTTTTCTGAGTATGTTCTTTCTTCTGTAATTTTCAATTCTTTTTTCTTATTTTTCTATTTTCTCTTCTTCTCCCTTTAACATATCTTCTCTCTCTTCACTTTACTTGATACTTCCGAGTGTCCCAAAGATGTCCCAGGTATGACAACTACGCCTCGTTCCCCTCTTTCCTACTCCTCCACCCCCCCCCTCCTATTCCCTTCTCCCTCTCCTCTCTCTCCCTCCCCCTAACTCCACAAGTCACCTTCCACGGACCCCTCTGAATCTTTCTGAGTATTTTAGACCTCTAATTGCCACAGTATCGCGGGGGTCCAGAAGTTCCCCTCTGCCGTGAGAGCATTTCCGGGCTATGAAACCTATTTTGAGTTTGTTTATTTTTATCGTGGCTTCGTTTACGGTCTCTCCTATAACTCAACGGCAACACCTTCTCGTCTTTTGTGATGTGAAAGTAGCATTTTTCTGTCTTTTATATGTATAAAAATAATGTAGCCACGTTTTAATGTTACTGTATCTAGAAATAATTAAGTTTTCTTTTAACTCTGAAAGATTACATATTCTTGTCTTTTGAACTACTGTATAAAGAAAAATCCTCGTCCTTTGTCCCCTGAAGATAGTACATTCTTATCAGTGGTTCAGGTACTCTTTCTCTAATACAAGCAAGTGTTTGAACCAAAGTCTGGTGACAATAAAATTGTCATATTCTTGTCTTTGGACATACAGATTACATATCGTTTTTCTAACTCGAACAGTAACATAGTATTATTTCTTGTGCTATAATGATAACATATATTCGTCTTTTGTGATCATGAGACAACAATTTTTTGTCCGTCGCGAGCCACAGTTAACTACTTCTTGTTTTTTGCGATTTTCCTCTGTTGTAAACCAGAAATAAATTATTTTGTGTTTAGTAATTCTATGAACTTCCTCCATCTCTCACACACAAGGGCTAAGTTTCACCTTACTTAATATATAACAAAGAACATAAGGATGTCAAAATTTACACTGAATGTTTGTGAATACTGAGTACGTTCTTGGAGCAGAAAAAATTTAGTAAAGACCTTGAAGAATTTTGATCCAGATGCAGCTGGGATAAGAGAATGGGACCACTGCCAGACTTGTGAGGGCTAAGAAGACTAACTAATAATAGCGAATGTGGTGGATTCATAGGAGGTTCGGGGAGGTTTAATCGAATTCGCCCTTGTCCATCGAATCTCTCATCTTGAAGAGAAGAGTTCATGTACAAGCAGGTTTTAATCTGTTCGAACCAAGAGCAAGCAGGAATGGTCTGGTTTGGTGTAGTCGTGAGTCGTGATATAACACCAGAACTGCTATTCATAACTGAGATCGTCTAAAATAACCCAACATTTGTGGTGAAAACAAAGGAAATCATAAAGACCTATACAAATAAGATTGACTCGGAGTGTATCAGAAATCACCTGCCATTTCAAAATTTCCTTAACAAATCCCCGGGTGCATTCGCTTCGCCTCTTGAACTGCTCTCAAAACTCACTGTATCCCTAGAGTAGAACCCAACATTGCAAAATTCCTGATACATCCCAGTAAACAGTCCTGTGTTAAGAGACTTGCTGCTCTGATTATTGTACCTCAAAAGACCGTCACAAAAGCCAAAAGTGGACGAATTTTAGTTTGCCACAGCAGCTTTAACTGCAGGGTAAATGAAAATACCAGACTGTGATGATTACTCACACTGGAGCTGCTTATATGGCCGAGGCCTCAGTTTCATCAACAGTTCACGTCCAGCATGTATGAGAGAGAGTGAAAAGGTAATGCAAGCTGGGTAGTGATGAAAGGTCATAACCACTTCATTACACTTACTGTAATTGTCCTTCAAACTCACTATTCTAATCTTACTAGACTTACTAGGTTCACTCAGCTCATAATCCTGAAAGCGGCATCCTCAGAGGTGAAACTTCAGTTTGGAAACAAATATTAATAGTCACCTGGAGCCAGATCTGGTTGTAGTGAGAGTGGAGGCATTTACTGAAACCACAGTCTGAATGACAGGAAATATTGTGGACCGTCACATTTTCGTGGAGGAAGAACACTCTTCTAGTCAATATTCATCGTCGTTCCTCCCAGATGATGTCGTGTAGTTTATAAACTTGGTCAGCATAATAAGCACTGGTGATTCGACAGGTGTTTAATCAGAAGAATCCTTTTGGCACCCCACGATATTGATGCCATGACGTTGCCGATGATGTTAAGGGTAAGGAAATAAGGGTGCTTCCGTTACTTGAATTCCACCTTTGACTCGGAATTAGAGTGGTGAATCCAGGAATAATTTTCAGTCAGCAGACGGGGAAAAGTTTACTAAATTGGGTTCATATTATTTAAGGAGCTTACAACTTGAGACCAACCTCTGGTGTCGATCCTAAGCACTGAGGTTTCATGTAACCATATTACAAAAACATTAGACATCCTCATATGTTTATGGACGGTGGTCACAAAACTTCCATGACAAGTGCCGACCTCATCTTAAATATGTTTGTTTGCTATAATCAAGCTTTTGACTCAGACTAAAATTGTCTAGTCTATGGCATCTGAAACCCGTCCTGAGCCTGAAGGTTCTCTCACCCACACTTGAACCACATTTTATGATGGTAGGTGAGGAGGCATCTGTGTTACACTCGACCATCATGCATGGATGAATTTTCGTACTATAGAAACTATTTTTTCAAGAATTTTATGACACTAACAGTCAGATGTTGTACTTTGAACTCTCACTCTGAAGCAATAAATTACATCACATTGGTCTGATTAAACGAAAAAACAAAACAAGAATTTCACTTTATTTAACCAGAGTTAAAATCCTATACCGTATTACTTCACCGCTCCCTATATATATGTAACTCTCACAGCGACTACCCTTTATTTAAGCCTCTTCTAGTACACAACACATGACCATAGTTCTTACCAATTACATGCCCACACATTCCCAGAGTAGTCATAAAACACACGCCCACTTATCATATCCATAAATACACATACTTCCCACACGACATCACACACACACACACACACACACACTGCACCATCCTCGACACCAGCTCCAACTACCACTCGATATCCCTTGTCCGAGAATTGCTGTTCGACACCACAACCGCATTCAGCCCATACAAGCACGAACTGATCGCTATAATAAAAGCCCAGTCCCAACCATTGTAAAAATTATCAATAACTTGTAATCAACCAGTGTATTCACTCCCAGTCAATATTACTTCTTACACTGTCACTATGTTGAGATGCCCTGTAGTTTGAGCTTCTCCCCACCTAGTTATTATGTATCATATTTGTATCACTTATGTTACTTGTATATCTATCGATCTATCTAATATACTATAGGACTAGGCGTGTGTCTGTCTGTCTGTCTGTTTGTGTGTGTGTCTGTTCTGGGCAGCCGAAAAGGCACAATCGTTTTTCATCAAACTTGGTGGAAAAATTGCAAAAAATTCGTAGAGTGGAACAAACTTGGTCCCATATCGATGGTTTCTTTAGGAAGCCATTAATTAACCGTTTTATTTACGCTGGAAAACGATGCAAGTGTACAGACTTGGCACACCCTCATTCGCTGTACGCTGTCAGCCCACGATTGCAGTTTATCGTACTGCTCCATCCTCCTCCCCCCATTTTTTTCTTCGCCTACTGTTTATTTTTAATGTTGTTTGGATTAGTAAAGGAAAGAAGATGAATAAATGGAAGAATAAAGGAGGGGAAACAGAAAATAGTTAGAGATAACAGGTGGGGGGAGCTGAGTTTCATCTTGCGTCTGGATGCGCAGTTTCATCGTTACCAGAACATTTTCGGACCTTACAGCTACAGTGTGTACAGTATACTTATTCCTGTGACAGTACAATACCATACAATACCATACCATACAATACAATACACAACGAGCTATAAATATTTGTAAGAATAAAACATAATTATATAGACATGTAAGACTCACAACTTGATAAGATATCCGTAAGACATTAGCTATTGGAAATGTGATTAAATGTTTTGTTATTAATCCAGTGTGAAATGTATCGGTATTGGTGGTACAATCCTAATGGTCTCTAATCCTGATGATTAGGTGAGGTTAATCTGTGTTTATTGAGATTAAAGATTAGGTGTGGGGTTTATTCTACCTGTGTTAATCTCGGGTACGACCCTTATTATAACAGCCAAGACCATGATTATAACAACCAGGACCATGATTATAATAATCACGACTATGATCATAACCACGACTATGATTATAACAACCACGACCATGATTATAACAAGCACGACCATGATTATAACATCCACGACCATGATTATAACACCTACGACTATGATCATAACCATGACCATGATTATAACAACCACTACCATGATTATAACAAGCACGACCATGATTAGAACACCTACGACTATGATCATAACCATGACCATGATTATAACAACCACTACCATGATTATAACAATCACGACTATGATTATAACAACCACGACCATGATCATAGCAACCACGACCATGATTATAACAACCACTACCATGATTATAACAACCACGACTATGATTATAACAACCACGACTATGATTATAACACCTAAGACTATGATCATAACAACCACGACCATGATTATAACAACCACGACTATGATTATAACAACCACGACCATGATTATAACAACCAAGACTATGATTATAACAACCACGACCATGATTATAGCAACCACGACTAAGATCACAACCACGACCATGATTATAACAACCACGACTATGATTATAACAACCACGACCATCTATCTAATATACTAAAGGAATAGCCGTGTGTCTGTCTGTCTCTCTGTTCTGGGCAGCCGAAACCGCACAATCGTTTTTCATGAAACTTACTGGAAAAATCGCAAAAAATTCGTAGAGTGGAACAAACCTGGTCCCATGTCGATGTTTTCTTTAGGAAGGCATTAATTAACCATTTTATTTATGCTGGAAAATGATGTCGCTGTACGCTGTCAGCGGGACGGCGGTTGCGCACTAGCCAAGCACGAGCGTTCGAACTTTCACGCCTCGGTAAACTGTACCACCGGACTCGCCACCGGGCACGAAAGTCGAAGAGCCCACGATCACATGTCTAATATGCTATAGGAATAACTGTCTGTGTGTGTGTCTGTTCTGGGCAGCCGAAACGGCACAATCGCTTTTTATTAAACTTGGTGGAAAAATCGCAAAAAATTCGTCCAGTGGAACGAACCTGGTCCCATGTCGATGGTTTCTTTAAGAAGGCATTAATTAACCATTTTATTTATGATGGAAAACGATGCAGGTCTACGGACTTGGCGCACCCTCATTTGCTGTATGCTAGCCAAGCACGAGGGTTCAAACTTTCACCGGGCGTGAAGGGCCCGCGATTACTTGTTATTTGTAAATCAAGAAACCCATTCCCAAATTATGTAATTGTATATTTTCAGCCTTCCGGCTGCCATGCTCTTTCAATAAACCGTTAATTATTATTATTATTCACACACACACACACACACACACACACAGGCGGCCAGCTGCCAGCTGCCACCTGGATTTATCAACATCCTCCCACCAACAGTACAGTGCAAAGACTGAAGATTGAAGATCAACCCACAACTGATATACAAAAGTGACAATTTCAACTGGAAAAGAAGAAACTACTGCTAGAGCGACAATCAGTACTTAGCGGCCAATGATGACCTGACACCTTGACCTGACGCACCCAGCCCAGTCCCAACCATTGTAAAAATTATCAATAACTTGTAATCAACTAGTGTATTCATTCTCAGTCAATCTTACTTCTTACACTGTCACTATGTTGAAATGCCCTGTAGTTTGAGCTTCTCCCCACCTAGTTATTATATATCATATTTGTATCACTTATGTTACTTGTATATTATTTGTAAATCAAGAGACCCATTCCCCAATTATGTAACTGTATATTTTCAGCCTTCCAGCTGCATGCTCTTTCAATGAACCGTTAATTATTATTATTATTATTATTATTACACTCGCCACACCCAACACTGGATGAGAAGCCAAGAAACACTCCAAACTACACCAGGAGAGAAATGAGGACTCCCTACTCCACTCAGGTGAGGAACTATGAATTCGTAACTACATCATATGAGAAACAAGAACCATCTCCAACACCCTGTGTGAGCTGGAGGACCTACCCTAACCACGTGGTACATCTGCAGCCGTAGTGAGGTAGCGGCTTAGCAGTCAGGTACAACGGCCATCAAGGCAGTGGGAAGGACTTTGTTAGCGCCGACATCAGGTCGCAAGAATGTCTACAGACCAGCTCCCACAGTACCAGCTTTAAAGTTCATCGATATGTTGACTCTACATTTTTATGTTTTTGTATAGAAAACTTTTGTCAATCAAGTGTCGATTTGGCACTTTTTCAGGTTTGTCTTAAGACTATCCTTATACCTTTTCCAGTTGCCCACCGGCGTTACGTTTACTCTTCGTTAGGCGACTGTATAGTAGCTACTTTGGCAGTCTACTGTCGTCCATACGGGTAACATGGCCAGTCCATAGTTGTTCATGGATAATGGTAGCCTCGATGCTCCTACAGTTGGTGTCAGCAAGAATACTGGCATTTGTTCTCTTGTCTTCCCAGCGAAAACGGAGGATGGGACATAGACTACGTTGGTGATAGTTTCCAGTGCCTTGAGATGCCTCCTGTATGTATAATAATAATAATGGTTACCCCTCGTGTAACGAGGATGGCCGGCCCAAGGGCCACCTAAGCGTTAATTTGTTTAAGGTGTAGAAGCTGTAGCCAACACAACAACCACACCCTGAGTTAACGAGCTCCATGACCCAGTGTCAAGGAATAGTCCGAGAAGACCGGATAACTTGTTAACTGCACTGGCTAACCATTATCCCAGAATACAATCCGAAAACTGATTAATATCCAGGTTCCCAATTACTGCTGAGTAGACAGAGACTAATGACATAAAGAAACTTGCCCACAGTTTCACCCTGCCCGTAAATCGAACCCGGGTCCGCTCGCTTGCAAGGCGAGCATGCTGACCTTTACACCACAGGTGATAACAGGGTGGGGAGAACCACTGCTCGGTATACATGCAACTTTGTAGATAATTTCAGCTCCTTACAGCTGAAGACACGGTTTCGGAGTCTGCAAAAGTCTTGGGATGCACATCTGATCGGATTTTAAATCTCTTCATCGATGTCCGCTGTGGTGGACAGGTGGGAGCTGAGATACCGATAATGGGTAACACTAGAGAGGGTAGCACCGTTAAGCTGGATGGTTGGTGGAGGTGTGTCGGAAAGGCTGAAAGAAAATCAGAGTCTTACGTACATTCACCTCAAGGCCGAAGTGTGTATAGGCATCTGCGGAGGTGTTCAGGATCTCCCGTAGTGTGAGCAACAAGGGTGAGGTTGTCTGCATACTGATATTCAGTAATGGAAACTGCCGACACTTTTGTTCTTGCCTGGAGTCGTCTTATGTTGAAAAGACCTTTCATCCAGTACACGATGTCCACCCCGCTGGCTAATTTGGCACTGGCACGAGTAAGGAGGGCAGCCAAGAATATGGAAAAGAGAGTTGGTACCAGTGCAAACCCTTGTTTAACCCCCGTTTGGATGGGGAAGAACTCAGACTGGGTGGCAATGTGCAGGATACTGTCGTTCATGCCATCGTGGAGTTGCCTCACAATGGCGATGAATTTTGGTGGGCAGCAAAAACGGCTGAAGGTCCACCAGAGGCTTCCCTGTTGACCGACGCGAAGGCCTTGGTTAGGTCGATGAAAGCCATGTACAGATCACAATGCTGTTCTCTGCACTTTTCCTTTATCTAGCGGGCAGCAAAGATCATGTCAGTGGTGCCACGTGATGGTCTAAACCAGTGTTTCTCAAACTGGGGGCCATGGCCCACAAAGGGGTCATGGCAAGATCTTAGGGGGGCCATGGCAGGCTAGTGTAAGTAGTATATGTTTGAAGAAAATGTGGAAACTCTGATTCAACTTTTTTTTTTGTTACTTTGCCTTGTTAGGGGAGAAATCTTTTTTTTTTTTTTTTTTTTTTTGCCATTGTGTGTAATCATAATACCCATACAGTACAGTTTAGATATTTACATAGTATGGGGCAGCAGCTAGTTTTTCCATTTCCAACGGATTTGCTCAGATTGCACAATTCTAGTTCCTGTTCAGACAAATTCCTTGATCTCAGAACGATTCTGCTGCCAGAGACCTCTGTGAAGAAAATCTCTGACTGTATTCTGGTGCTCAATGTATCGGTCATTTCCAAAAGTTAGTGAGATCGCACTTCGAGTCCTCTTGCCATTTTCTACTACTTATTTATGTGAATCTGGTTTCTCCACCTTCTTCAAATAGAGAATAAAAGCCGAAACCAGTTACATGTGGACCCAGACATGAGATGTGCTTTATCAGTGACTCAACCTCGAATCAGTCGACTGACTGAAAGGAAACAATGTCATCCATCCCATTGAACTGTAACAAAATATGCTTCTGTTTGATGAATGAAAACATTAAAATAAAAGAAGAGTACCATCATTATTTGTAAGGAGCTTGGGAAAGAACTGAATGGGGCCACGAGGATGTTGAGTGTTCTTCATGGGGGGAATAAAGTTAAAAAGTTTGAGAAACACTGGTCCAAACCCACATTGAGATTCTGGGAGGAAGTTTTATGCCTCAGTAAGAAGTCTGTTGAGGAGGACTCGTGCGATCATCTTGCCAGCTACGGACAGCAGTAAGATCCCACGGTAGTTGCCACAATCTGACCAGTCTCCCTTGTTGTTAAAAATATTGACTATGGAGGCATCTTTAAGAGCTTGAGGGATTTCCTCCTTTTCCCATATATTCTCCAGGAGAGAGTGGAGACAGCTGGTAAGCAGAGGTCCTCCTGCTTTATACACCTCGGCTGGGATTTCATCAGGCCCTGAGACATTGTTATTTTTCATCTGTTTGATGGCAGTAGCTTCCTTATCCAGGGATGGAGGATAGCTGAGGTGGGTCAGCTCTGGATGCTGAGGGGCCTGCTGTGTAGTCAGGACATCTGTGTTTCGGTTGAGCAGTGAATGGTAGCGCTCTTTCCAGTGCTGAAGGGGGCCTTCATCGTCTTTAATTATGGAGTTACCATCGGATAAGCGGAGGGGGACTGCGCCGTGAGTGATTGATCCATAAAACGTTTTAAAGGAATTGAAAAATCACACATCCTGTGCTGATCTGCAAATTTTTGTGTGACACATGCTTTATTTTTAAACCAGTCGTTCTTTACATTGCGAAGTTCCCGCTGAGCCGCCACTTTGCTCCTGCAGAAGGTATCAGCTTTGGTATGAGACTGGGTGAGACTGGGGGTTGTTCTGCCAGTCTGTTAAAGCAGCACGTTTATCATCGATGAGTATAGTGATTGCCGGGTCATTTTCATCAAACCAGTCCTGGTGTATTCTTTCGATCTAACCGAGGGTCTCTGCAAGTTTTTGTCATGACAGTATAGAGAATATCCCATTTGGCACTGGGATTTGCGTTGTTTGCTGTTGGATTGTTTATCAACCCATGTTCGAGCTTCTCTCTGAAAGCATATGCTACTGCTGGATCCTCCAGACTCTTAGTGTTAAAACCTCTTCTGTCGGCTTGTGGCCTTCGCCATTTTGGGGCAACTTGTAGTAAGAGCTTGGCTCTGACGAGCTGATGATCAGTGTCATAGTGGTTCGAGCCACGCATGGCACGGGTGATGAGGACATATCGGCGATCTCTTTCCCTGACAATATTGCAGTCAGTGAGATGCCAGTGTTTGGATCGTGGCTGTTGCCTTGAACCTTTGAACTTGTCGGCCTGCCTAAAGAAGGTATTGGTGTTAGTGAGGTTGTGTGCAGCACACTTGCTGAGTTGGAGTAGGCCGTTGGGATTACACTTGTCTAGTCCATTTCTCCCAATGGGTCCCTGCCAAATGTCAGCATCTCTGTCAACTCTAGCATTGAAGTCACCAAGAAGCACAACCTTGTCTTCTCTGGGGACAGAGGTTAACACCATATCGAGGTCGACATAAAAGGCCTCCTTGATGTCATTCTCTGCATCCAGTGTTGGGGCGTTTGCACTGATGAAAAAAGGCATGACGTGAGTGATTCAATGGGCTCGAAGCGTCATGAGTTGGTCGTTGACCTCAGTAAGCATTTCAGTTAGCCTGTGTAGGATGTGTTGGCGGATGGCAAAGCCAGCTCCATAAATGCGGTTTCTCTCCGCAGCAGGCTTACCCTTCCAGAAAAGGTATAGCCAGACCCCCGTTCTGTGAGTTGATCCTCATCTGGGAGCCGGGTTTCACTAATGGCTGCTATGTCGATGTTATACCTAGCCAGCTCTTTTACCAGTTCTTCTTTCAGGACGCTCATTTGTGCCAGTATCCAGAATGGTCCTGACATTCCATGCAGCGGCCATATGAGGTTGTATTGTTTGTTTTTGTTTGGGTCTGTGATTTTTATTGTGTTTTCGACCGCATGATGAGGATGACCTTACTGAGTGCGGTTGCACAGTCATGTTTTTTTTTTTAGGCAGGCTATGTTTAGGACACCTTTTCTAGCCCCTTCCTCATGTGGGGTGAGCACAGTGGCTCCTCGAAAGGGGTGTTCAGTCGCACAGACAGGACCGGATTGCACTGCTGCCTAGATCCCAGTGCATAAACGACCATCTTATCTGTGCCGCCCATGTGCAGAGTTGTGACTAGAGACTCCCGGCAGTCACCTCTGCCTGTCCCCGTCGCCACTCGTCCGTCACCATAAGACTTTTGGGGGTATAGGGGTATAGATGTGCTCGAGGTATGATGAGCTGGATAATGGCTCTGTGTGAGTTGATTTATGTGGTGAGGCAGGAGCGCAGGATGCAACCACACATCTTGGCTCTCCCTTTTTCTGATCCATTGGTGCAAGTGTTGCAACGACTAAAAAGAGGGAGAGTTGCAATGGACTGCCGATAGCCCAGGTATGTTGGGTTTCACCTTAGTAGCCTGTCCATCAGCCTACACTCCTTGACCACCGAAGGGTCTAGACGCACCTGGCGCTCCTCTCGGAGCAGCCAGGTCAACTGTTAAGTTGGCCCATACCAACTCCCTCCCCTGAACCCTCCTCCCCACCGGAATATCAACAAGTTCATGCCAGAAGTTACTATTTCATTTAGGAAAGGAATGGAACCAGTGTTAAACAGAGCTGAACAGTGGTGAACAGTACTTAAGTCAGTGAGAACAACTCAACAGTAACAGTCGCACCCAAGTTAACCTTCACACAGTGAGGTCCCAGGTACCCAGTGATAATGGCCCGTGAGACCCAACAACCAGCGATGTGTTAATCCGTCTACGATAGGAAGGCCTGGGACCACACCTCACTCATATAACACCGTCTGTGAGGGAATTACTACACCACGTGAGGCCCCGCATAACACCATCTGTGAGGGAATTACTACACCACGTGAGGCCCCTCATAACACCATCTGTGAGGGAACTACTACACCACTTGAGGCCCCGCATAACACTCTCTGTGAGGGAATTACTACACCACGTGAGGCCCCTCATAACACCATCTGTGAGGGAATTACTACACCACGTGAGGCCCCTCATAACACCATCTGTGAGGGAACTACTACACCACATGAGGCCCCTCATAACACCATCTGTGAGGGAATTACTACACCACGTGAGGCCCCTCATAACACCATCTGTGAGGGAATTACTACACCACGTGAGGCCCCGCATAACACCATCTGTGAGGGAATTACTACACCACGTGAGGCCCCTCATAACACCATCTGTGAGGGAATTACTACACCACGTGAGGCCCCGCATAACACCATCTGTGAGGGAATTACTACACCACGTGAGGCCCCTCATAACACCATCTGTGAGGGAATTACTACACCACGTGAGGCCCCTCATAACACCATCTGTGAGGGAATTACTACACCACGTGAGGCCCCTCATAACACCATCTGTGAGGGAACTACTACACTACGTGTTTGCTGTTCAACACCTCCATTAATCTGTATGTTCACTGTATGTTCCTTTACCTTTCTCTAATGAAGGCTTTTGTTAAACCACCAATGTATGTAATAAGTCATTCATGTCCAATGTATATTTTCAGCCTTCGGGCTGCAGTACTTTTTCAATAAACCGCTGATTATTTTTATTATTTTTTATTATTACACACCACACACACACACACACACACACACACCCGTAACTTCCGCCCGACGCATGGTATCAAACGCATTCCTATGAGGGGTGGCGGGGATAAAACACAGAGGGAAAGGAAGTAATTTCTATAAAAAGAACAAGAGACATTATGTATCTTCTGTGGACGTGTAGCTGAAAGCCAAGTTTTTTGTATTAAGTTTTTATTGGGTAGTAAGGTGTTATTTTGATGGTGTGTTGTGGGTGTGTTGTGGGTGTGTGTTGTGGGTGTGTGTTGTGTATTGTGGGTGTGTGTTGTGGGTGTGTGTTGTGTATTGTGGGTGTGTGTTGTAGGCGTGTGTTTGTACTGTGGGTGTGTTTACAGTATGGTGTGTGTTGGGATTATGCTGGATGATGTCATAATGATATGTGTGTGTGTGTGTGTGTGTGTGTGTTGCAACCTCTTAAGGTCACTGCATGGAATGTCAGGATCCTTCTGGATACTGGCACAAATGAGCGTCCTAAAAGAAGAACTGCCCTTGTGGCATAAGAACTGGCAATGTGTATCGTCGACATAGCAGCCAGTAGTAAAGTACATAGTCTAGGAGATGTAAACAGAGAAACTAGATATAAGAAACAACAACGTTGGTATAGAGAAATCCGACTGTGAGAAAGACTAGGAGTAATGATAAGTAGGAATCTTAATCCAAGACAACTATGTGCATTTGCTCGAAACAAGGGTAACAAAGTACTTGGGTTCATACAAGATTAGCGAGGTTATCCTAAAACTATATCTTGCGCTTGTGAGACCTCAGTTGGATTACGAGGTTCAGTTCTGGTCACCGTACTACAGAATGGATATCGAATCCCTAGAAAGAATTCAGGGGTGAATGATAAGACTAATCTCAGGCATTAGGAACTTTGATGACAGACGCAAGTTAAAGTATCTTAATTTTCACTCCCTCGAGAGACGTAGAGTAAGAGAGCGATATGATCGAGGTGTATAAATGGAAGTCAGGGCTAAACAAAGGTGATATAACAAAGATACTCAAACTATCCAACCAGGAGCCAACTCGTAACAATGGTTTTAAATTAGACAAATTTCGATTTAGGCGTGAAATAGGTAAACACTGGTTTGGAAACAGAGTAGTGGATGAGTGGAACAAGTTACCAAACATCATTAACTCGAATACGCTGGATAGCTTCAAACTTAGGTTGGGTGGATATATGAGCAATACGATTTGGGTGTAAACGGGATTGCCCAATATGGGCCAATAGGCCCGCTGCAGTTTCATCCATTCTTATGTTCTTATGTTCTCATGAGAGAGAGAGAGAGAGAGAGAGAGACGGTGTAAAAGAAAGTAAAAAGGGGATAGTGTATGAGAAAGATATAATGAGAGAAAGGGATATAGTGTCAAAAAACCGTTAAAAAAAGAGAAAGAGACAATGTATGAGAGAGAGAGAGAGGAAAAAACAAAAGAACATAAAAATGGAGAAAACTGCAGCGGTCTATTGGCCCATACTGGGCAGTCCCAATTACACCCAACCCCTATCGTCAATATATCCACCCAACCTATGTTTGAAGCTATCCAGCGTGTTCGAGTTAATGATGTTTGGTAACTTGTTCCACTCATCCACTACTCTGTTTCCAAACCAGTGTTTACCTATCTCGCGCCTAATTCTTAATTTGTCTAATTTAAAACAATTGTTCATGGTTGAATAATTTAATTACTTTTGTTATATCACCTTTGTTTAACCCTGACTTCTAATTATACACCTTAGTCATATCGCCGTTCACTCTATATCCCTTGAGGGAGTGCAGATTAAGATGCTTTAACCTGTCTCTATACTCAAGGTTCCTTAGTACGGTGACCAGAACTGAACTACATAAGCCAAATGAGGTCTCACAAGCGCAAGGTATAGTTTTAGGACGACCTCGCTAGTCTTGTAACTAACACTCCTTTGTATGAACCCAAGTACTCGATGTGATTTCGAATTGAGTTTGAAATTTTGCTTCCAGAAATTTACCTTCAATCGATGAGAAGGAAACCAATTTCACAATAATTTCTTTTTTACCTTCTAAACACATTCCCTCTCTCCCTCTCCTTCTTCCCGCCCTCCTTGCTTACTTCCTTCACTCTCTCCCGTACACCTTTTTTCCTCCTAATTTTATTTCCCTTTGTACTCCATTAACCTCTCCTACACACACACACACATTCAGGTTTAGTTAAGGCAGTTTGTTTCATTTTTGGTAGAATAGGTTAATTTAGGATAGGTTAAGTTAGGTTTAGTTCGTCAATACACCGGCTGAAAGGGTACAGCGCTCGTCTCCTCTCCAAGTGTTCGTTGGTTTGCATCCATTTTTTCCCAGGTGTTAATGGTTACCTTTACCTGAAAGCAGGAAAAGTGAAGTGCCGACCACGTGTACCGAAGGCCTAGCAGACGAGGTGTTCTGTTTACTCTACGTTATCCCCTAAGGCTGCCCAGCTAATGGAACAATTTACAGGTTTTGTTGGTGAGTGTTAGGTTTAGTTTGGATAAGTTTGGTTTACTTAAGCGTTGACGAGGTTTAGTTGAGGTAGATGAGGTCTAAACTAGGTTAGGTTAGGTTAGGAAAGATTAAGTTTTGTTAGGTTAGGAAAGATTAAGTTTTGTTAGGTTAGGAAAGATTAAGTTTTGTTAGGTTAGGTATAGTTAAGGTTGTAATATGATTGTAAAGTGAAGAAATTTGTTAGCGTCGCCGAATAGTTAACATATATTCTTAGGGGAAATCTTCTAAACAACAATTTTAAGTATACAGCTCTTTATTAGTTACCTGAATGGCATGAACACATTAATAGTTCATTATACTGGCGTTACTAGAGAATGACTCCCGGACACAAACATGAAATAGATACACTTCCCACCTTAAGTAACTCACCCTATGGATCGCTCTGACAATGACTCACGTGTGACCTGTGGGAGGCCTAGCGGCTGGGGAGTCTGTCTGCAGGTGCTGCTGAAGAGAGTTGTCCCGGCGGGTAATGGAATCTGTCTCCTGTGAGAGACTCTGCTAGCTGGGGACTCTGTGCTGGGAAAGGAAGTCCCTCTCCCAATTCCGACTTGTGATGACTGTGACTCCGTCTGCCTCTGAGTTCTGCCTCTCCATGTCTGACTGATGGAAGGAGCTGTAAGCTCCTTATATTGGAGGTGTCAGGCCGACATAATTATCACTAATCTGGGAGTATGTAGACAGCTATGTTTGAACAGGTGCATGGTACTGGCTGCAGGGTTGTTTCTTGAATTAACTGATGACACATATAGACAGTGATCATTTGTAATATAATGTGCAGCATCTAGAATAACTCCTGAGGCGAAAAGTAGCCTCACATTTTACAAACAATAACCTAATAGTTACTGATATGTATGTTTTTCTACTGGCTTGGTTTGGTCTGAAAAAACTCACTATAGTTAGGTTAGGTTAGTTTACGTTAGGTTAGGTTAGGCTATGTTAGGTTAGGTTAGGTTAGGTTTAGTTTAGTTTAGTTAGGTTATGTTAGGTTAGGTTGTATAGGAAAGATTATTTTAGTTAGCTTAGGTTTGGTATATTTAGGGTTTGTTCGCTTTACTCAGGTTATGTTAGATTTAGTAAGGTTAGGTTAGGGTTAGTTAGTGTTGGTTAGCTTAAGTTAGCTTAGGTTAAGTATAGGTTAGGTTAGATTTATTTAGCTTAGGTTAGGTATAGTTAGGTTAGATTAGGTATAGTTAGGGTTGGTTAGTTTTAGTTAGGTTAGGTTCGGGTTAGTTAGAGTTAATCTTTTTTAGAGTGTTGGTTTAGTTACTTGAGGTTTAGAATAAGTCATAGCTTGAGTTTCGTTAGTGTGACAATGGTACTCATAGACCTGGCGATCTTTTACATCCTTTTGGTTATAACAATGTAGGGTGTGTCATAGGAGGGAAGATCAGCTAAAACTAATGGCCCATCACTTTTTTGGTAGATTTTAGTGTATATAAACAGAAAATAATTTCAGTTTCAATATTTTGCAACCTTTTGCTAGGTAAATTTTAGCGTGAAATTTATCGAAAATCTAACGTACAGCTGCATTAGTGCATTACAATTAAATAGTGAACATTGCTTTCTGACTTCATTCTTTAACAACCCAACTAACAATATTTTTTTCTGTTTCAGATTCTGATGCATTTATAAGTTGATAATATTTGCGATGGCTGCTTGTGTCAGGACGAGGAACCAAAAATCCAGCCATCTCAGTCACTATCTTGGGTCTGGGAGAGAGCTCCTGAAATCGGAGTTGCCTACATTGAGAGATGCTTTGAGATACGGTGTTTTAATCAGGCAAATCAGTGAAAAGAACCAAAGAACTTACACAAACAAAGACATTGCCAGTGATATGACCAAAGCTGTCTTAGCACAATACACTCTGGCTAACGCTCAGTTCAAGCCTCCAGTCATAACAAGTCAGAAGAAGATTAGTGAGAGACTGCTAGCCAGTTGGGAAAAGGCAAGAGATATCTCTCTTCGGAGAGGAAAACTTGCAGTTAAGGACAGCTTTGCCAAGCAACTGGACCAGTTATTTGACATAATTACTTGCAAGTTACCAATTGTTCTCTGTCCTGAGTTTGGATGCGATCGTGACTGTAAATCCGAGGCCCACATCTCCTGTATTTGCAAGCGTGAACTGAAGATTCCTGTGATCGAACTGGCATTTGTCAAAGCACAGAGAGAGAAGACTGGCAGTATAGGGGCTCTCATGATTTCTAGCCAAGATATTCCGGAGTCCAAGAGACAGGAGGCTGCCACAGAGAGACAGAAGAGGAGAAGAGTTGCCGAGGAAAAGAGACTTGAGAAGGCCCAGGGTGAGGTAAAAAAGGCCGGTGATTGGAGTCAAGCTGATTCAGAGTTTAATGACTTCCCCATGGCTGATCCGAGTGCTGACCAGGAGAATGGTGACTTTGTCCCTAACCCAGAAAATAATGATCCCAAACCTTCCAGGCATAAGATTCGAAATAGGAAAGATGTCCCGAGCATAGCTCTGGCCAGCATGCGACACCACACTGGTCTCAGAGAAACTGCAGAGATATCAACAGCTGCCTGGATTGACGGTGGTTTGATAACACCTGATGATGTTCACCTGGTGATAGATCATAACAAAGTAAGGAGAGATCAGGAGAAACTTGTCACTAACCTAGAAGAGGAGTTTGATAAGGGGATAAGAGAAAATGGAATCAATTGTTTGTTCTTTGATGGGAGAAGGGATGACACTAAAGTGTTCATGAAAGTTGGAGATTCTGACAAGTTGTTCCCTGCCATGGTGAAGGAGGAACACTACTCCTGCTGCAGTGAACCAGGAGGGAAGTATTTGTGGCATTTCACTCCAGAGAAAGATGACATCAGGAAACCAGCTGAGATAGTGGCAGATAACATTGTGAACTGGCTCAGAGAGAGGAACGTAGACCAGACCCTGCAGGCCATTGGAGGGGACAGCACCAACACGAACACAGGGTGGCAAGGGGGGGTCATACAGTGGATAGAGCGGAAGATTGGGAGGAAGCTGGTCTGGATTGTTTGTGACCTCCACACCAACGAGTTGCCACTCAGACATCTGATCCAGGAGCTGGATGGCAAGACTCTTTCAAACAACAGATGGTCTGGTCCTCTTGGCAAGATGCTGGACTCTGCCACTGAGTTAGAAATAAATCCGAGCTTTGAAAAAATCACAGTTGGCCTCCACTCGTTGAGCTTGCACATACTGTCATTGACGACCTGAGTACTGACCAGTACTATGGTTACATGATTTGCAGTGCCATCAAAACTGGGGTCATGCCTGATAGACTTGCTTACCTGCAGATAGGTCCAGTCTCACATTCTAGGTGGCTCACAACGGCTCTCAGGTTCTGCAGAATTTGGGTCGCTCATCATAAACTGAAAGGGAACCAGCTTCACAACCTGAGACTTATTGTCCAATTCATCGTGAGTGTCTACTTGCCAAATTGGTTCAACACCAAGGTCAAGTCATCGTTCTCCGAAGGTCCGAGGCATGTTCTCTTCCAGCTTGAGCTCCTGAGGAGTCAGCCAAGGAAGGTTGTTCAGATTGTGGAGCAGACTGTGAGGAGATCTTCCTGGTATGCTCATCCCGAGGCAGTTCTGCAGACAATGCTCTGCAGTAAGGATGAGGAGGAGAGAAGAGTGGGAGTCAAAAAGATCTTGGATATGAGACTTATGAGAGGATCTGGGCATGACGAATCAGTTGGTGACGATTCCTTCAGGGTCAGGAAGACTCCTGAAGTCAATCTAGGTGCCAAGACCCTCACTGATCTCATAGATCTGGAAAACATCCAGGCTGGCAGTGAGCCGCCCTCTTACCTGCAGCCTCACCAATGTTCAAGTCAGAGCTTTCCTGGACAACCCCATGCATGTCCCTGCCTGGCCCTCGCACACCCAGAGTATAGAGCGTTGTGTACAGCAAGTGAGCGAGGCCAGCAGTCACGTGTACAGCCAGGAGAGGAGGGAAGGCTACGTCCGAGCTCAGGTGGTCAGCAGGGAGGTGATGAGTAGAAACAGAAGCAAGAAAGACATGTTCTCTATGGTGTGCAGCAACACCGGGTCGTAGTAGTAAAACCGGTTTTTGTATTTGATGATTTTGTTTTCTAAAGGAATATTAAATTTGATAAATGTGTCAAGATCATTCGTTTCACTATTCTGGATCATTTTCATCCTAATAAATTAACCTGATACATTTACTTTACTTTAAATAAGCTATTTACTGGTGTTGGTAAAAGGGTGGGAATACTGAATTTTCATAAGATTTCAAGTTAAAATTTACCTAGCAAAAAATGAAAACTTTTCAAATCTGAAGATATCACATGATTCTGCACATAGAACTGCATCATTAATACCATGGGCCGATTTTTCAAACTCAAAAAAAAAAATTCGCCTCCGTATGACACACCCTATTATAACATTATTGATTACTAAGACTTTTTCAATGAAGACCAGAAGTAAACAAACATGTGAAGACCTTAAGTAAACAAACACGTGAAGACCTTCAGTAAACAAACATACATGAATACCTTAAGTAAACAAACATACATGAATACCTTAAGTAAACAAACACGTAAAGACCTGAAGTAAACAAACACGTGAAGACCTGAAGTAAACAAACACGTGAAGACCTGAAGTAAACAAACACGTGAAGACCTGAAGTAAACAAACACGTGAAGACCTGAAGTAAACAAACATACATGAATACCTTAAGTAAACAAACACGTAAAGACCTGAAGTAAACAAACACGTGAAGACCTGAAGTAAACAAACACGTGAAGACCTGAAGTAAACAAACATACATGAATACCTTAAGTAAACAAACACGTGAAGACCTTAAGTAAACAAACATTTGAAGACCTGAAGTAAACAAGCACATGAAGACCTAAAGTAAACAAACATACATGAATACCTTAAGTAAACAAACACGTGAAGAGGTCAGATAACTGAAATTTTTGGCGGGTCGTGGGGTTTATTTTCAGTATATTGGTGGAAACTTATATGACTGATCACTAAAATATATTGAGCCGTCGCCTTTGTGATACTTTATGTCTGAAGAATTGCCTTTTGTCCACGTGATCTCATTATTACCAGCCATTATCGCGCACCTTGTTATCACCTGTTAAGTAAGTTGGTCGGTAAAAACGATCGACTGTCAAATCAGATACATCAGGAAATGAATGAATCGAGATGGGCCAAATAATACATTAGTGAGGAAGTAGCCAATCATTGCTCACATTTATCCCTGACGTCACTGGATGAACGACCAATCACCGAGCGTCCTCACCCTCTCAGCTGAGGTTTGGCCTCTGTCAGGGAGACGTTGTTTACCCCGACACCCCCTCTCACCCCTGGGATTTTCTCTGTCTGTAAGAAAATCCTCCAGTCGTTTTCTACTCCATAGTCCATGATGAAATGTCTCAGGTGTGGAGTTTGGGCAACTCACCGCCATACTCCAGCAGCAGGGACCAAGCTGTCTCATGGTTAGTTAGTGTATCATGTTAATTATTGCACTGATTTTATTATTGGTTAATGGAAATGTCATTGATAGTAAACTCAATATATTAAAGTGTCATTTCAGTTGCCAGCGTCATTTCGATTTTTCCAGATATCCTCATATTATCCTATGTAAGACCTTAGGGTTGTTAACCTCTCGGACACATTTCTTTGATATTTGATCCCGGAGAAAGTGTCAGGCTTCACCGGGTAGATCATAGTTACCGTGAGAGGGACTCTTCCTCCCCTGGAAAATGCCACAAGTTAATCTTATTGACAGGGTGTCTGTAATTTATTCACCTGATTTGTAACACAACAAAAATTATACCATAAAAGGGTTTGGTGCAATTAATAAAGCAACTCAGGTAATCTTTTGACCCGTATTTGGCAGGACTGCGACTGGCGTGAATTGTGACAGTGCAGCAATTTTTGAATATTGTCGTTTTCAGCGATGAATCGACATTCCACCTGTCTGGTAAAGTTAACAGGCACAATTGCGGCGTATGGGGATCAGAAAATCCTCATTTATTTCTTGAACACGAGCGTGACAGTCCCCAAATAAAGGTTTGGTGCGCACTCTCCTACAACCGTGTGATTGGACCATTTTGCTTCCTTGAGAACACTGTTAACTCTGCCACTCACATACCCTGTAGATATGCTTGAATTTTATGCTGTACCTCAGCTGGAAGATATGCAGCCCCAGGTGTTCTTTCAGCAAGATGGAGCACCGCCACACTGGAGCTTACAAATGTGCGATTTCCTCAATGAAAACTTCCCTACTTGTTGGATCAGGCGTGATGGACCCATTCCGTGGCCTCTTCACTCCCCGGACATCACGCCTATGGATTCATAACACCTAGAATGAAATTAGCTGCCGTCTTGATATTTTAGGTGCTACCAAAGAGGCGCAGGTGGAGGCCTGCTGAAGTGTAGTTGTGTGTGACAAATACAGGTCAAAAGATTACCTGAGTTGCTTTATTAATTGCACCAAACCGTTTTATGATATATTTTACAGAAAAATCTTCATGAGCTTCATGATAAGGTGAATAAGTTATAGGCACCCTGTATACTACAACACTAACGTCTTCCTTCTCTCCAGCAGCAATAATTACATGAAGTATATCTTTAATATTTACGCTCTTACTTATCCCTAATATGCTCAGATTTTCATATACAAAAGTTCCTGGAGTTAATAACAATAATCTCCAGAACGACAATTTTCGCCGTAAATCTCTAGTCTAGTTTGGGCTAAAATATTGCAAAGAATACCTGATTTTTTTTTTAATATACTTGAGTATTTACAATGTCATCAGTTCTCCTGGTGAGTGTAGGAGTAGTTCCGGCTTCCTGTTCGTGTCTTAAGACTCCGGCATTCATAACATGTCCGACTGTCACAGGTCAGTTCCTGGGTGTCACTTCCTGTCGTGAAGGAGCCGAGTGAAGTAATGACAGGCGCCGCTCGTGGTCCTTTAGGGAAGGTTTAGGTTTAGGGGGAAAAGAGTAAAAGTTTGAGAAGAAAAATAGGAGAGCAATTGTTATGACTGAGACCTGATCTTTAGAGAGGAACTTATTGATACTTATTGTATTAGGTTAATAGTCACTGTGCGGTGATTAGCATAACTGTTACTACACAATTTACTCTGTTAATGACATTACTAAACTAACATTTTGAACCAAAATCTAAAACAACAAAAGAGCTTTCAAAAGGTAAGTGTTTGGGAAATGACGCCACGTTGTGACTGTGGATAGATACTCAGAGAGAGACAATTAAATGGCAGCTGACAGTAAGTGTTAAGAAAGAAGGAATCAAATCTAGTGAGTTGGAACGTAGAAAGACTTCAGAAAGGAAATAGCTAAAGGAACAATGGAAGATGAAACTGATGCTCCCGTTATGTTAAGACACAGTGAAACATAATTCGTTTTTTCGTTGTTTTACTTTTATTGTTTACAAATTTGGTGAGTCTCTCGGTAGGTCAAGATGGTCTCGTTAGCTGGCGCCCGTCTCTGCTTACTGAACACTTTGAGACCTTTACTTAATGGCCACTACAAGGGAATTTACAAGTCAATCCTGGGCGAATTTTCCGTAGAGAAATGATTTATTAAATTTTACGTACGCCTATTATCTCAAAGTAGATAGCAGAGGCGAAGATTAACAGAAAACTAGTCGGTGAGGAATCCGTGGCTAGAGTTGGCAGGAAACGCAGGAAAATTGGGTGGAAGGTCACGAGGGGTTATTGACAGTCCAAGCAAGGCAACACTGGTAGGAAAAAATCTTCTCGAGTCAGTAAGTCTGTCAGGAAAGGCGGTTTAACCATTGACTACCACATCACCGTAAGGAAACTACATCTTCAGAAGTAATAGTAGTAGTAGTAGTAGTGATCTTGAACTGAGATTAGTAAGAGTAACAGATGATGAATGGTGTTATCATTATTTACATTATATATCTTCATCATGTTCATGTTTTTACTTAAAGCTCTTCATTATAGGCGGAAAATTTCCTCCTGTCAAAATAAGCCATAAAACTCAACAGAAAACCACAACCGAGCTATTCATCTTTTGGTTGGCCCTCACTCGTCAGAAGAAACAGTTTTAGAAGTTTACGGCGGAGAGATTGATGGACGTGACGTGAAATACACACAAGTTTAACACATACACATATAGAAGGAAATCCACACACACTTTTACTGAATGATGAGTGCACTCTGGCTAATGGAGAGACACACAGCTTGTAAAGTAGGTCTACACACACACACACACACACACAAACTGATTCATTCATACCTATTGTATGTTTACGAAACCAACTTGTACATATGTTTCTATATATAAATGTGAATAAAACTAGAATGATCCTCACACGTTAGAGCAGTAGGACTATATGTCTACTCACGTGTATATAGCCTGTAGCTCTGTAAGTGTAGAGTGTGCAGGCAGACACTTCTTAACCCCTTCACTACGGGGACGACACTTTTAATAATTCAATAGGATAACACCAGACGATTTAACTCCATTTTGTGTTCATGTCTGTTGAACTCCATACGATACCAAACAAGATTCAGTGCAACTCTCCCCGTGTGTACTGCTGTGTTAGGTGAGTCACTGTGTTGCGTCTCTGACTACTGTCTGAGTATACATAAAAGAATAGACAAACAGATAGAGAAATAACCAGAAAATGACTTACATGTGAGGTTCTGGTGTTTATGTGTATCTTGTCTAAAGAATAATTGTAGGTCGTGTACAGTGAAGGATATTTATTAGTGGAGATAATGAAGCTGGAAGTCTTAGTTGACATAACCCTTTGTTCTCAGTAAACATGTGTTCTCTATTATATATTTTCATGCAAGAATATAAACTAAATATAATTGAAATTTTTAGCTGTTGTTTTTTAGTTCAGTATTTGTAGGTTAGTTGTGGCTCCGTATAATAGTTTTAAAACCATTAACGATATTAACTTAGAATCGCATGTGGTTGTATTTATTATATACAGATCAGTGCAAGAGGTTACAGTTCAAGAATATCGTATTACAGAAATATTATTATCGTCTTATATAGTAGAATTAATCATATGAACATGAATAATAGACTTGACTCTTAAAAATTCTTAAGTTAATTTTCCCTTTAACTGGGAACGGAAGAATGAGAGGTAGTTGACTGTCAAAGAGGCGTCGAAAATGCACTGAGGCTCTACCGTATCTAGATAACTACAGTGATTTACACTTCTGTACCATCGACATCGACGGAGGAGGGAAGAGAAGAGAGAGAGAAGAATGAGGATGAGGAAGGAGGAGGGAGGAGAGGAGAGAGGAGGGCAGAGAGGGAGGAGGAGGAAAAGGAAGAGGGGGGAGAAGGGAAGAGGAGGAGGAAGGGGAAGGGGAAAGAGGAGAATAATTTTAGTTTAACAGATTTATTGACAAAGCTTGTAGTTCAGTTTGCCTATTGTGAGTAATTCAGTCAGGTCTTGACACTGAGGGTGGTATCACTTCTCACTGCCACGCAGGACAGAGGTTCATACACTATATGCTGTTAATGAATATGATCTATTCCTTTTGAGAGAAGAAGAGAGAGGATGAAAGGAGAGAGGAGAGAAGAGGAGGAGGAAGGGGGAGAGGAGGCGGGATAGATGGCAATGAGTGAGACAGTTAGTGGGGCAGGTTGAGGGAGGCAGGAGACGGGCGTTGCCTAAGTTAATTATAGAGAGCCGCCACTCAAACATTCCTAGACGGAGACCGCTTAACACGCCGACACCAAAGAGATCTTAAAGAAGCCTCTAAAATCCATAAGAATTCAAGGAGACCATATTAACTAAAACTCTTAAGGACCCCCACCACTCTGCGGTCCGTCGGTGGGACAACAGAAAACGAGATGTGAGCCCATAAAGAGGCACTTTCCTAACCAGCGTTCAGTCTCATAGATTTATCCTCAAGTTTCCCCCTTAACTGAAGTTGTGAGGACGTATGTAACTGACTCACTTAACACTACGGCATGAAGATGGAAGATAAATATGACATCTAGATTGCACTAATGATAAACTACTGTTACTAGATGAGTTCTCTTATGTCCATTTTGGAGGAGAAATTAACATTCGAACCTTTCAAAATCCGGACATCGATAGACAACGGAACTAAAACATGAACTGGTCTGCATTCTTGGTGAAGCTTCGCGAATTCCTGGTGGAGGACTCGGGCACTCAGGGCGATCCAGCCATGTTGTCATTTATTTTTATTCTAATTTTCTACGTTAGTGTTATTTTCTCCTCTCCCCTTAGTACCTTGGGGCTAATTATGTGCCTAGGGAGGAGGGAGCACCGAGGCAATTGTCTCACCAGAACATCTCCCTACATCCGGTCTATCAAGATCAGTGCTCTCTGATCCATACGTTAAACTTGCTCCTTACATGAAGATAAGAGAACTTAGTTAAGGTATAAGAGCATCAGTGTAATTTCAACATCGTTTGGGCATCAAATTTGAGTCGTTCTTCAAATAAAAATGTATTAAAGGAGATAAATAAATTGCATGAATCACTGAGGAACCGACCGAAAGTTATTTATATGCACCGGGAGGAGGGGACTGAGACAATTGTTAAGCCGGGTGTTGTCTACAGGGAGCGTTCATCAGACCTGTGAGAGGTGGTGGGGAAGGGACTGTACGCTGATAGTCACAGACAGGAATGGACGGAGGACCTCGTGTCCACAGTCCAACGTAAATAAAGAAGAAAACAGAGTCAGAGGTTAGGAAAGAACACATTCTTCTCATCTGAGCTATTGTGTCGGGCTATGAGACAGTACACGCACACTTAAAAAGTGTAGACAGACAGACAGACAGACAGACAGATATTCAATAAAACTGTCATACAAGTTCACAGTTCACATTGATTCAGCTTTTACCTGTATAGTTCAGGTATACAAGCAGTGTTAAACGGTAAGGTGATTCGACCGAGGTTACATTAAAAATATTAAGTGATATACTTTAATGTTGTAAAAGTCCCTTAATGTTTCTTTATATACATTTGGGAAAACTAAAAGTCGTTCGGTAACTAAATAGATCTTTCTCTTGATGTGAGTATGACGTAATGATCTTCTTCCTATTCTTCTTCTTCCTCTTCTTCTCCTTCTCCTCCTCCCATTACTTGTAACGTCTTTCTTTACGTTCTCTCATTTCTTCCCTTCCCTCCTTCCTTCTCTTATACTGCTCCATCTCCTCTCTTTCACTTCCTCCCCTGCACTTCCGTACACCATTCCCACTTCCTAGTTCTTCTGCCTTCACTGACGATATCACCAAGCAGCGCCAATTTCAAAGAATCCTTTTCTATGTTTTTTTTCTCGAGTCATAAACCAATTGGTGGGGTGACTAATCTTGACCTAATATAAACTACTTCCATCTATAAATAACATAGTAAAAATAACAAAGGAATTTTTTTGGTTAATATGTAAATTATGTTAAGTTTGTGTTAACTAATTTTGTTCCCATGTGTTTTTCCTCTGTTGGTTTGGAAACGTACGGCCGACTTGGATGTCCATGAACACGTTTGGACATGCGTGGTTGGTCTGTGTCTCCCTGGCTACGTGTGGACAGTGACGGGAAGTGCCAGATACGACAGGACATGCGGGACATGTCTGGCCTCATGTGTAACTTGTTGGTGACGGATCTGACCATGTGTGATGTTGTGAGGAAAGATATGAGTATGTCTGTACCTCACACTTACACACACACACACACACACACTTATATTAGATTATGTTAGGTTACCATTAAACTAAGGTTAGGTTAGATTAAGTTAGGTTAGGCTAGGTTAAGGTTAGGTTAACATCAGGGTGATTAATCTTAAGGTGAAATAAACTAAGTAGTCTAATCATCAATTAATTCAATTTACTTTCGTGAAATTTACCATCAAAGTTTCACTCACCGTAGTCATAGGATTGAGTATTTGGACTCAAAGAACTAACTCATCTGTACTCAAAGGCTATCACAAGTCCAGTTCAGAGGGGAGAGTCGTATTGTACTCATAGTCATCACACAGAAGAGCTTAGTCATCTCACATGAAATTTAGAGTTATCAAAAGTAATTCCTGAAGTCATCATACTTGGAGACCTTAGGAGCTAAATCATTATACTTAAAGAAGCATAATTGACCGTGTTCTCGTTGACGTTATCAAGTTATTATGCACTTCAACAAATAAAATCTTTAAGTGCGTAACAAGGTTAGCAGTTGCACTGTTCCGTCAACAATAAAAGAAAATAACTAATATTCTCAGACATACTACTCACGAGAGTGTAAACATTGTTGGTAATATGTGTTGACAACTGTGTTATTAACAACACAATAAAACATCCACGAAAATGTTGGCAACATTAGTGTTAGAAACATTGTCGCCAACAATGTTCTCAACACATATTACCAACAATGTTCCCTCGTGAGCAGAATAATCTTACTTCAACAACTACAGTGACTCGCCTCTTGTATGCGATAACGTCTGGACGTGACAAAGCGTGACCTACAGTATGTCTGAGAATATTATAGCTATATCCTTTTGTTGTTGATGGAATAGAACAATTGCTAACCTTGTTATGCGTTATAAAATTCATCATGTTCATCTGAAACTGCAGTCATCGTACTCAGAGTATTGAAATGATCATATTCTGGTGGTAAGTCCTCGTGCTCATAGTCGCAAAGTCATCGTGCTCTGGATCTTTAGCTGTTGTTTTCACCATCACTAGAAAATCATATCATTTTGGCTCTAATAATTCGTAGTCATAGTCATTGAAAAACTTAGCGTAGTCTGGGTCTAAGTTATCAGACTCATTATCCCATGAAAAGTAATCGTACACTGAATCAAAGTTACTGTACTCGCAGACACTAAAGACTCAGTGTATTCGGGGTCAAAGTTATCTTCCCCTAACTCTCTTCATCTCTCCTTCAGCGCCTCTCTAAGTGACAAGAGCGCGCCAGTGGGTCTCTTAAAGCCGGCCAATAAACACCGCTGTAAAGATGCAGAGACATGGGCCAATAATGGAGGGGCGCTATCATACCGGATCAGCTACAAGAGCCACTAAAATGTTGACGACCACGATGACAAAAACTGAAAATAAGAAATTGATTATAGAGGAATAAAGGGAGATAGAGATAAAGATTAACATCCTATATTATGATGTTGTGGGAGTAATTGAATACATTAAATAAAGAGAATGTAACTCATGTCCTCTGAGGCCAGACTTAAGAGAGAGAGAGAACTTAACAAGGTAAAGTTACGAAACAGAAACACTTAATGTTTTAAAACTTTGAAAAAAATCCATATTGATGTTTATAAAAGTTCTGATAATCTTAAGTATAAAAGGAAGATATTAATTAAAGAACGATAAATTTATAGACTAAACAATCGATGGTTTAGAAGTTAACATCAGTGATAACACGAATGGATTTATGTAGCTTTTATCCACTCTGAGTCAATGTCCTGAACGTTCTCTAAACATGGGGTACGTTTTCTAGAGAGACTAAAACCAATGTCTTAATGTTTTTTAAATCATTAACTGTAACATATAATAGGAGAAAAGTTATTAATGAATGATAAACAATGACAAGAATCTGTAAACCGATTATACTAATATCCCGATATCTCGAAAAGGAGGATTTAAAGGGGGTGGGATGGGAGTGACAGGGGGGTGAGTTGAGTAACATGATATATCTTAGACACGATGATGATGGTTTAAGATAAGGTAAAATGGTAAGAACAGGGAACGAATTTAAGTACATAAACACTCAACATCTTAAAACAAAATTCCATGACCCTAAAGACGAGATTTAAAGGGAAAAAATCAAGAAGTTTAAGGTTCAAAGAAGGATTATAAATGGCCTTAAAACTTTCCATGTACGGGAACTTAAGATTTTTTGGGGGTGGGAGAGAAAATACATATAAGATTCTAATGAACGGAAAGAAAATGGTTATAGAAGAGTTAAGCTTAAATAAATTACTACCAACATGTCCTCAAACATTAAATACCTCTAAGGCAAGAATTTTAAGGATGGGGATTTTAAAGATCAGCCTTAAAACGAGGAAAGGTTTGGTAAAGACAGCAGCAGTTTCTAAAATGTTGATCACCAGGATAAGGACATTTAAAGAGATGCGCTTTACGGAATACAGTGCCATGAAGAGGAAGGAGTACAGATTAAAACATTGTTGGACAAGTCGTGAAACCTGACCGACCTCAAGACGAGAAGGAGGAGAAGAAGAAAGAGCAGAAGGAGGAGAAGAAGAAGGAGGAACATAAGAAGGAGGAGGAGAAGGAGGACAAGGAGGAGACGGAGGAGGAACAGAAGAAGGAGAAGGAGGAGGAGAAGGGAAAAGAGGAGGAGAAGGAAAAGAAGGAGAAATAAATGGACGAGAAGAAAGAAAAAGGGAAGGAGAAAGGGGAGAAGAAGAAGGGGGAGAAGAAGAAGGAGGTGAAGAAGGAAGATCTGAGCAATTAGATACAAATGAAGCTGCTGAAGAAATTGTTTATTGAAGTAACTGATGAAAGAATTATTAATATAAAAATATAGAAATGAGTTTAATATTTACTGAGAATTAAGCAATTACACTTATCACCCCCCCCCCCCCTATTCACCATTCACGGTTACATATTAATGGTTATTTTATACTTAACTAAATTGTCACAGTCCCTCGTTAGCAGTTTATGAGTCGTTAACCTCATTTCATACCTTCTATCAGTTTCTACTTAGTACTTCTTCAGTTATACCCACAACGCGTAATTACCTGTTAAAGGAAATTCGTAAGATTAAGGACTGTCGGATATATTTTAATTTAGGATCAGCAAAGTGAACCTACGATAATCAACTCAGGACGTCAGTAAGTGAACTTAATTTGTTGTCACTCGGAATCGAATGTAACGATCATCCAGCTGTAAAACAATGACACGAGTTATTAAAGATGTCACCTTCGTTGGTGAGCCCTGAGGTGACTCGAATGGCCGATACGGGACCGGCAGGGCCGTCCACAGATGATGCACGTGTGGAGGGCTACAGCTAGTGCGGGAGAGGCGGCGGCAGCGTCTTTCCGGCTCTGGCGCTTGCCTGCCTCGTATGCACTCTGGCTAACTCGGAAGTATTGAAAACTTCTCGTGTGGTGCTCCTCCAAGCGTTACGGTATGGAGTGATCATCTCCCAAGTGAGGGGTCGATTTGGCACTTTTTTTTCAGATCTGTCATAAGAACTATCATTAGACCTTTTCCGTAGGTTCGCCAGTGTTTCTTTTACCATTCGTTAAGTGATTGTAAAGTAGCTCTTTTGCCAGTCTACTGTCGTCCATGCGGGTAAAATGGCCAGTCCATCGTAGTTATTCATGGATAATGGTCCTATAGTTGGTGTCAGCGAAAATACTAGCAATTGTTCTCTTGTCTTCCCAACGAAATCAAAAGATGGAACGTAGACTACGTTGGTGAAAATTTTCAAGTGCAATGAATTGCCTCCTGTAGGTAACCCATGTTTCTCTGCCATATAGCAGGGTGGGGAGGACTACTGATCGATATACGTGCAGTTTTGTAGATAATTTCAGCTCCCTACAGCTGAAGACACGGGTACGGAATCTACCAAAGGCTTGAGATACACATTTGATCCGATGATGAATCTTTCCATCGATGTCCGCTGTGGTGAACCAGTGGGAGCAGAGATATCGTTAATCTGGATGGATGGTGGAGGTGTGGCTGAACCAGGGGCAGGCTGAAAGAGAATCGGAGTCTTACATACATTCACCTCAAGGCCGAAGCGTGCATACGCATCTGCGTAGGTGTTCAGGATCTTCTGTAGGTCGCGCTCAGTGTGAGCAGCAAGGGTGAGGTCATCTGCATATTGAAGTTCAGTAATGGAAGCTGCCGACACCTTTGCTCCTGCCTGGAGTCGTGTTATGTTGAAAAGACCCGTCATCCGGTACTCGATGTCCACCCCGCCGGCTAAATTGGCACTGGCACGAGTAAGGAAGGCAGCTAAGAAAATGGAAAAGAGACTTGGTGCCAGTACACATCCTTATTTAACCCCTGTTTGGATGGGGAAGAACTCAGACTGGGTGCCGTTGTGCAGGACACTGCCGTTCATACCATCGTGGAGTTGCCTCACAATGGCGATGAATTTTTTTTGGGGGGGGGCAGCCAAAACAGCTGAGGGTCCACCAGAGGGCTTCCCTGTTGACCGAGTCGAAGGCCTTGGTTAGATCGATGAAAGCCATGTACAGGTAATAACGCTGTTCTCTGCACTTTTCCCAGAATCTCAATGTGGTTTTAGACTATCACGTGGCACCACTGACATGATCTTTACTGCCCGCCAGATACAGGAAAAGTGCCAATGTCCAGGACACTGTCGTTCATGCCATGGTGGGGTTTCCTGACAATGGCGATGAGTATTGGTGGATAACCAAAACGACAGAGGCTAGGGCTGACAGCGTCATTCCTGGCGTGCTGACATACAGGGCTAGGAGTGCAGCCGCTCACACCTACGTGACCATGAAGAAAAGAGCTGTAACAACTCAGTACTTTTAGAATATTGTCCTGTTGATTTAGTAGCTATGGTCAACATGCCATTACATTTGCAAGATTTATACACACTAAGTTGAACGTACATAATGATTAACAGACATATTACGCAAGGCACTTAAGGCATAAATAACACCATAGGAACCATAAACCACAACGATAATAAATATGAAATACTCACAGGAAGCAGGTGACCAACTGGGTCAGAGGAAGGGAGCCAAGTGACCAGCCATTCGATCACACCCCGCACTAGGACTCGGCTCAAGCTACCCATGAGCAACACCTGCTTCAGATACAGAACAAACCCAACGCTGAACAACACTGTACTAACAATCATTGAACTGGAATGCAGCACACTTGCTGGGGGAGGAGTATGCTGTTGGGATTTCACTTGCATACTCCGTTTCTCCCTATGATTCCCTGCCATATGTCAGCATCTCTGCCAACTCTGGCATTGAAGTCATCCAGAAGCACAACCTCATCATCTGTAGGGATAAAGGTTAACACTCTGTCATTGTCGGTGTAGAAGGTCTCCTTGATGTCATATTCTGCATCCAGTGTTGAGGCGTATGCGGCGCTCGTTGACCCTAATTGGCATTTCAGTTAGCCTATGCAGGATGCATCGGCTGATGGCAAAGCCAACTCTATAAATGCAAACAACTCGAGTACCTCGATTCTATTAAGTAAGGTGTTGTAAGAGAGAGAGTTGTTGATATTGACTGTGGTGACGACTTACCAGACCACCCAGGTGTACAGACTTTTGGCACTATTACTCCTCCCTCTTAATCTCCCTCCTCTTCCCCCTCTTTGTTTTTCGTCTCCTCCTTTTTCTTATCGCCCCCCTCTTCCCCCCATTCTCCCGTTCCTCTTCATCTTTCCTGCTCCACCTCCCTCCCCCCCCCCCTCCTATTCTCCCTTCCCGACTGAGTGATTTTTAACACAGTGAGTAAGAGTGAGGCGAGACAAGTTTGACCGACACTTGGTCACAGTTGCGTTAGCGCGGCGTTGGTCTCACACATGCCAGGGTATAAAACAATGAGATTTACAGCGAAGGAAAAAATAAGAGAATCCTTTATAGGGAAAGACGTTATTAGTGAGGATAGTTGGGTATGATGAACACTGAACACGGCCTGTAATAACATGATGAACACTGAACACGACCTGTAATAACATGATGAACACTGAACACGACCTGTAATAACATGATGAACACTGAACACGACCTGTAATAACATGATGCACACTGAACACGACCTGTAATAACATGATGAACACTGAACACGACCTGTAATAACATGATGAACACTGAACACGACTCGCAAATAACATAATGAACCCTGAACACGACCTGCAATAACATAATGAACACTGAAGACGACCCGTAATAACACGTGTGATAATGACTGTCACTCCCGAAGTTCATTGTTAATTAGCTAAACTACTAAAGATTCTTATTTTCTCTACATAAACGGTAATTAGTTTAACTTTCATTCTCTTGTAGTTTTTCTTCGGCTTTTTTAACTTAGGTAAATATAAAAGGTCTAAGTTTTAAGGAAATTCTTTTGTGTGTGAGGAGAGGAGAGTGACGAGGCTACTGGGGGGGGGGGGGGGAAGAGAGAATCGGTAAAGTGGGAGGGAATGATGGGTGAGGGAGGGAGGGAGAGAGGGAAGGATGAGAGAGGGGCGTAAGGGTGAGGGAAGGACGGAAGGGTGAGAGAGGGACGGAAGGATGAGAGATGAACGAAAAGATAAGGGGGAGAGAAGGAAGGAAAGGTGAAGGAAGAAAGGAAAGGCTAACTGTGTAAGGGAAGGAAGGGACATGAGGGAAGATGAGAATGATGAGGAAATGACACAATGAAAATGAAGGAAATGGAGAGATAAAAGAAGGAGAAGTAAGAGAAGAGGGAAGAGGGAAAAGATAAGAGAAGAAGAATGTAATATGAAGGAAGAGAAGACTGACAAATATAAGCTACAAAAAGGGAACGAGGGAAGTTCTTCGAGGAAAAGTAACATAAAGACAGGAAGAACCAGATAAAAACAAGAGGAAGAGAAGGTGTGAGAGGAGCAAGTGTGAGAGAAAGAGAGGAGAAAAAGAGGCACGAGGAAAGAAGAGGCCGTAGGGAGAAGGGTGGAGGGAGGGATGAGAGAGAGAGAGAGAGGAAGGGAGGGAGAGAGGGAGGAAGAGAGGAAGGGACTCACTCTCTCCGAAGCATCTGCAATTTTTTCATCTCTTGCTATTCTCGTGGTGGGGAATCTCGCCCTGCTGTAGCTGATGATGGAGAGGTTAGGTTAGGTTAGGTTAGGTTGGGAAGGGAAAAAGAATAGAAAAGATACGAAGGAGAAGGAATAGACGGAAAGAAATGAAAAACGAGAGCAGGAATAAGGAAGAAAGGGAAAAGAGGAGGTGAAGAGAGGGAAGGAGAAGGTAAGAGAGGGAATGAGAGGGAAGGAAGGGAGGGGAGGTGCAGAGAGGGAAGGAGAAGGAATGAGAGGGAAAGAGATGTGAGAGATTAAATAACATTACTGAATGCACTACTTCCTGGAGCTCAGCACGGAGTATTGTGTTATGCCGGAGTGAAACTTGAATCACTTGGAAACACCTCGTTATAATTCCTGGCCCCTGACATCACTCCTATTCTATAACATTGGTTGGGGAGAGACAGCGGACAGACAAAGTGAGTGTGTGTGTGTGTGTGTGTGTGTGTGCACTGCATATATATGATTTTGTACATCTATTTGTATTGTTTCAGTAACTAATTGTCTTTTCCACTTTATTATTATTTGTTTGTATTTATCTGTTGGTGTTTAATGCGTGTATCTGTATGTTTAAGATTGCGTGAGTGTGTATGTGCGTATATTTACTGGCATAAGTCAGTTTGTGAGTTTATAAGCGTGTGTGAGTGTGTCACTTGACCCGGGTCAGGGGGGCGGCACAGCTACGTGACACCCCTCGTCTGACACACCAGCACACAGGCTGGTGTCACCCTTCACCATCTGGTACTGAGCACATAGGACAGTTCCCCCGTCGAGTGCCCCGGAACATACAACAGAGATCCCTTGTCTGGGACCACAACACATAGGACATTGTCCACCCATGTTGGCACTCAAGTACAAAAGAAAATACCCCTCTCGTCTATTATCTAACGCTCGGGATGGTGTCACTCTTTTGGTACCAAAACACACAGGATAGTATCACTGGTAACCTACCACACAGGGCAGTGCCACACATCCAATAGTCTGGTACCATGCACACAGGACAATATCACTAAGACAGTTGGTATCTCACCACCGTTTGGCACTCAGTACACAGCGGTCACACCCACCACCCCCCGTTTGTTACCTTAACATTCTGGACTCTGTTCGGCACAAGGAGCAGTATCACTTCGGCTGACACTTCGCTGCATAATTAGACAACCAAAAAGAACACATGCCAGTGTCACCATCCCTGATCTAGCACCACACTGAAGAGGCAAGTGTCATATCCCGTCTAGTTGCCCGGTCAATATGACAGTAGGGTGTCATACGGAGGCGAATTTTTTTTTTTTGAGTTTGAAAAATCGGCCCATGGTATTAATGATGTAGTTCTATGTGCAGAATCATGTGATATCTTCAGATTTGAAAAGTTTTTATTTTTTGCCAGGTAAATTTTAACTTGAAATCTTATGAAAATTCAGTATTCCCACCCTTTTACCAACACCACTAAATAGCTTATTTAAAGTAAAGTAAATGTATCAGGTTAATTTATTAGGATGAAAATGATCCAGAATAGTGAAACGAATGATCTTGACACATTTATTAAATTTAATATTCCTTTAGAAAACAAAATCATCAAATACAAAAACCGGTTTTACTACTACGACCCGGTGTTGCTGCACACCATAGAGAACATGTCTTTCTTGCTTCTGTTTCTACTCATCACCTCCCTGCTGACCACCTCAGCCGGATGTAGCCTTCCCTCCTCTCCTGGCTGTACACGTGACTGCTGGCCTCGCTCACTTGCTGTACACAACGCTCTATACTCTGGGTGTGCGAGGGCCAGGCAGGGACATGCATGGGGTTGTCCAGGAAAGCTCTGACTTGAACATTGGTGAGGCTGCAGGTAAGAGGGGGCTCACTGCCAGCCTGGATGTTATCCAGATCTATGAGATCAGTGAGGGTCTTGGCATCTAGATTGACTTCAGGAGTCTTCCTGACCCTGAAGGAATCGTCATCAACTGATTCGTCATGCCCAGATCCTCTCATAAGTCTCATATCCAAGATCTTTTTGACTGCCACTCTTCTCTCCTCCTCATCCTTACTGCAGAGCATTGTCTGCAGAACTGCCTCGGGATGAGCATACCAGGAAGATCTCCTCACAGTCTGCTCCACAATCTGAACAACCTTCCTTGGCTGACTCCTCAGGAGCTCAAGCTGGAAGAGAACATGCCTCGGACCTTCGGAGAACGATGACTTGACCTTGGTGTTGAACCAATTTGGCAAGTAGACACTCACGATGAATTGGACAATAAGTCTCAGGTTGTGAAGCTGGTTCCCTTTCAGTTTATGATGAGCGACCCAAATTCTGCAGAACCTGAGAGCCGTTGTGAGCCACCTAGAATGTGAGACTGGACCTATCTGCAGGTAAGCAAGTCTATCAGGCATGACCCCAGTTTTGATGGCACTGCAAATCATGTAACCATAGTACTGGTCAGTACTCAGGTCGTCAATGACAGTATGTGCAAGCTCAACGAGTGGAGGGCCAACTGTGATTTTTTCAAAGCTCGGATTTATTTCTAACTCAGTGGCAGAGTCCAGCATCTTGCCAAGAGGACCAGACCATCTGTTGTTTGAAAGAGTCTTGCCATCCAGCTCCTGGATCAGATGTCTGAGTGGCAACTCGTTGGTGTGGAGGTCACAAACAATCCAGACCAGCTTCCTCCCAATCTTCCGCTCTATCCACTGTATGACCCCCCCTTGCCACCCTGTGTTCGTGTTGGTGCTGTCCCCTCCAATGGCCTGCAGGGTCTGGTCTACGTTCCTCTCTCTGAGCCAGTTCACAATGTTATCTGCCACTATCTCAGCTGGTTTCCTGATGTCATCTTTCTCTGGAGTGAAATGCCACAAATACTTCCCTCCTGGTTCACTGCAGCAGGAGTAGTGTTCCTTCTTCACCATGGCAGGGAACAACTTGTCACAATCTCCAACTTTCATGAACACTTTAGTGTCATCCCTTCTCCCATCAAAGAACAAACAATTGATTCCATTTTCTCTTATCCCCTTATCAAACTCCTCTTCTAGGTTACTGACAAGTTTCTCCTGAGCTCTCCTTACTTTGTTATGATCTATCACCAGGTGAACATCATCAGGTGTTATCAAACCACCGTCAATCCAGGCAGCTGTTGCTATCTCTGCAGTTTCTCTGAGACCAGTGTGGTGTCGCATGCTGGCCAGAGCTATGCTCGGGATATCTTTCCTATTTCGAATCTTATGCCTGGAAGGTTTGGGATCATTATTTTCTGGGTTAGGGACAAAGTCACCATTCTCCTGGTCAGCACTCGGATCAGCCATGGGGAAGTCATTAAACTCTGAATCAGCTTGACTCCAATCATCGGCCTTTTTTACCTCACCCTGGGCCTTCTCAAGTCTCTTTTCCTCGGCAACTCTTCTCCTCTTCTGTCTCTCTGTGGCAGCCTCCTGTCTCTTGGACTCCGGAATATCTTGGCTAGAAATCATGAGAGCCCCTATACTGCCAGTCTTCTCTCTCTGTGCTTTGACAAATGCCAGTTCGATCACAGGAATCTTCAGTTCACGCTTGCAAATACAGGAGATGTGGGCCTCGGATTTACAGTCACGATCGCATCCAAACTCAGGACAGAGAACAATTGGGCACTTGCAAGTAATTATGTCAAATAACTGGTCCAGTTGCTTGGCAAAGCTGTCCTTAACTGCAAGTTTTCCTCTCCCAAGAGAGATATCTCTTGCCTTTTCCCAACTGGCTAGCAGTCTCTTACTAATCTTCTTCTGACTTGTTATGACTGGAGGCTTGAACTGAGCGTTAGCCAGAGTGTACTGTGTCAAGACAGCTTTGGTCATATCACTGGCAATGTCTTTGTTTGTGTAAGTTCTTTGGTTCTTTTCACTGATTTGCCTGATTAAAACACCGTATCTCAAAGCATCTCTCAATGTAGGCAACTCCGACTACAGGAGCTCTCTCCCAGGCCCAAGATAGTGACTGAGATGGCTGGATTTTTGGTTCCTCGTCCTGACACAAGCAGCCATCGCAAATATTATCAACTTATAAATGCATCAGAATCTGAAACAGAAAAAAATATTGTTAGTTGGGTTGTTAAAGAATGAAGTCAGAAAGCAATGTTCACTCTTTAATTATAATGCACTAATGCAGCTGTACGTTAGATTTTCGATAAATTTCACGCTAAAATTTACCTAGCAAAAGGTTGCAAAATATTGAAACTGAAATTATTTTCTGTTTATATACACTAAAATCTACCAAAAAAGTGATGGGCCATTAGTTTTAGCTGATCTTCCCTCCTATGACACACCCTAATATGACAGTGACATCCTTGCATACAGGAAAGGGTCATCCTCTCTGTTGATAACCCGAAACACAGGACTGCAAAACAGTCAGCAAAATGAGCTGTTCTTATCCCCTGTTACGGCAGATGAAATATTGACCATCATAAAAATGTCCAAAGATGCAGCAGCAGGCGAAGACAATATACCAATGAGCATCATAAGGATGAACCCTACTTATTACTACCTGTTCTCCTACACATTTGTAACTCCTCCTTCACTAGTGGTGTCTTTCCTGATAAACTGAAAATTGCCAAAGTTCACCCAGCATATAAAAAATCTGGGGACAAAGGTCTCTTCAAGAATTACCGCCCCATATCAGTCCTTCCAGCCTTGAGTAAGATACTGGAAAGGCTAGCATGTAATAGACTAAATTCCTTCTGCAGTGTCAGTAACATCCATACAGAATATCAGTTTGGATTTAGAGCTAGAAGGTCAACTGAGAGTGCACTGCTATCGCATACAAATGATTTCTTAAACTCCTTTGATGACAATCAGTTCACAGTCGGTATATTCCTGGACCTCTCTAAAGCCTTTGATACTGTCGACCATACCATCCACCTGGTAAAGCTTGAACATTATGGCGCTAGGGGCTTATCCCACAATTGGTTTACCTCATATCTGCCTAACAGGAAGCAGTATGCCGGATATAATAATCATCGATCTGACTCCTCGGCAAATTTGTATGGCGTCCCTCAAGGTTCCATTCTCAGTCCTGTACTGTTCTTGTTGTACATGAACGTTATTGTTGACTTCAGCACACTCGTCAAATACAACTTATTTACAGACGATAGTAACCCTCTATGCCAACAGCTCAGACCTGCATTCCTTGCTGAGAACTATGAACACTGAATTGAATAAAGTCAGGACCTGAGTAATACGTAATAAACTGACCTTAAACCGCGAAAAAACCCACTACACGATCATTCACAGAAGGAAAAAAACCTACCCCCAGACTTGGACCCCCTGTACCTTGGTAATACAGTCCCCAAAAGCGAACAAAATACTAAAATCATTGGGGTTATTGAAACTTAATGTTGATAAGAAACTTAGCTGGAGAAACCACATACAAGTCATTGACAGTAAAGTCAATAAACAGTGCGGTATCCTGTATCATACTCGTCAGTTACTCACTCTTGCAGCAATGAAAGAAATATATTACGATCTTATTTACCAACACTTGATACACTGTCACACACTATGGGGGGGGGGGGCCTCTGGCTCTACAAAAACACAATCCCTGATCACTGCACAGAAGAGAGTTGTGCTGATAATGACCTACTTGAAAAAATCTGATCACTAACAACCAATTTGATAAACTGAAAATATTAAAATTCAAGGATATTAACACCTACTACTGTGGCCAATTTGTTTACAAATCTGTGAATCACTTAATTAACAATAATTATTTTCAGTTCTGGAAAAATCAAAGATACAACTTAAGACACCCACCGCTACGAAGACCCCCCCCCCCCCCATGCGCTCCTCTCAGTCCCAGACCTCCATAAAATATCACGGTGTGAAGGTGTGGAACAACTTACCCCCACCCATCGGAGCAAAGACTACACTCCCTTCCTTTAAATAATCTCTTAAAAATATCTATTGTCTAAGTATTAATATTTTTGTAATACCTACTTTATATTCCTACCTTTATTGCACCATCAAAACCATTATATCAGAAATTGTCATAGAGATTGATAGAAGCTACCATTGCAATTATGATATTTGCCGGCAAGACATGATACTGGCAGCTTCTGTCCTCTTGTTCCATTTTAATACAAGCCAAATATCAACTCCTCTTTAAATTCGTATATATTCTTATATACAGTAAATGTAAAAACAAAAAAAAATCGAAAATAAATAACGAAGTGATAACAGTGGTAACATTATGAGATGTTCTTATTACCACCATGTTATTGTACTATTCCTTGAGATAAATGTATAGTATATATCAGGTGCCTAAAAGAGAGCTCAGGTTCTCAACTGGCTCAGCCATGTTAATAGTGTTATTATTATCCACTCTGTATCTGTGTTTTTCTGGCTAAATATACTGTTTCAATATCAATATTAAATTTTCTGGCACTCCAACATATACAGACAGGACACTGCCACTCCAACATACAGGACACTGCCACTCCAACATACAGGACAGTGTCACCTCCCATATACGACACCCCGGTACACAAGACAGTGTCACCTCCCAATTATGGCGCCCAGCAACACACGACAGTGTCACCAATCAAAAGATAAAATGAAGGTTAATGTATGAAATAAATTTGTATGAAAAGAATGATATTTGCCCTGACATATATACTGGCATGAATGAATATCACTCAGGGCCGGGGAGCTGACCACTAGGAGACGAAACACACTTGCTAAACAAAGAGCTCCCAACCCCCATATCTCTCGTACCAAAAAATGAACATTAAAAATTATTAAATACCTGTTTATATATAAACTATGATACTATGACAAGTAGTGAAATATATACCGGCCTGGAACGGTAGCTGCAGACCACGAGTGGGACGACAGAGTGAGATTTCTACAACTCGTCACCAGGCTCCAGGGACACAGCCGAGACATCTACCACCGCACAGAAACTGGAGGAAGTCTGACTTACTCTGAGTTGAAGCGAGCATTGTTGGATACACACTGTGTGCTGTGAACCTTGAGCAGGCACGTACTAGATTTCAAGACGCCTTTCTGGAATAGCGCAATACGAGCTCACTTTTCGTCGCGCACCTTGCTAACCGCTTCAAAACCCGTCATAAACTTAGTGGGTTTCCGAATACCAAGGAGGGCGTCAGTGAACTGGCATTGGTAACCCAGATCACCAGCTCGCTGCCCAAGGAATTGCAAGCCCAGTTCCGGGTCCACAAGGTTACAGACCTTCGAGAGACCGCCGACATGGCCGACGCCTGGTCCGCCACGTATGGATACAATGCGTGAATGAAGAAGGGAGAGCGACCGCAAGTCCGATGTCAAGAAATTCATCTCGCGAAATCCAGGAGAACCGAAGGATCAAGAGAAGAAATCAAATATCCAATCACGTCCTCTGGCCAACTCCAGGTCGCCCTGGGGAGATAAAAAGCCTCAGCCTTTCAACACTCAACGCTTGAGGGGTGAACAGATATTTCCCTATTCACTGCGTCAGACAACCAACTCCGATGAAGTCGACATTGAGGCGACGCAGGCCGGCGTAGCACACGCTACAATACCCCCATCCAGCCTGGCCTACAAGCACCATGTAGTATGTGGAGCCTCCACGCTTGCACACTCCTCCGACACCAGGTAGTCAACAGCAATGGGAAATGTCTAAGGTTGCAAGACTGTGGTCATATTGGGATCTGGATCCACCGGCTGCGTCGTGAGAAATATGTATGTAAGGGCTGGCGACTATACAGGCAGGAAAATTTGTATTAAAATGTTTGATGGTTCTGAAATTACGGTTAGAGAAGCAAAGCTTTTCTGCCAGTCTCCTTATATTACAGGTGTTTTGACAGGTTCCGCTATGGACTGTCCCGTGTGTGACTTCGTCGTAGGAACTGCTCCTGGCGCCACTCTGTATCCCGCTACGGATGCGCAGACACAGACAGAGAAAGGAGGAAAGGACGTCGGGACGCAGACGGCAGAGAAACTGATACATTCTCCTGCCACACGAGATGCCTGTCCTTCGTCAGAATCCTCTGATGTTCTCCATGACACAGTCGCTGACACCCATGTCACCAAACACACGGGTGCAGCGGTTACAACTCAAGCTGCCACCCGATGATCGGACATTAACGTGGCCCTGGCAACAATACAAGGTCTGGACGCACTTCTCAACGGTTGTCCAGCAAACGGCAAACCCCACTCTAACAAGGCTAAGGCTATCATAGGTAAACATGACCTAGTTTGTATTGCGGGACGACCTGCCCTATCAGCAGACAACTCTACCACATGGTGAGGTCACGTTGCAGTTCGTGATACCAGCAGGTTACCGCCAGCAGGTATTCAAAATGGGTCATCACTCCATACTGGTGGTCACATGGGAGCATCGAAAATCCTTCGTTGCATCCAGAAAGCAATGCTCTTGTCTAGGATGGGAGCAGAGATCACGATCCTCACATGATCCTGCGACGTATGCCATTAAACGACCGACAAGGGTCGAAACAGTTTTGCTCCTCTGCAACAGCTTCCGATAATCGCCGAGTAGTTCTTGCGAGTAGGAGTCGACATTGTTGATCTTATCGTCCTCTGTGCTAAGGGCAAATCCCGATATATCCTCACGATCGTAGATTTTGCCACGATATGGCCGGAAGCTGTGGCACTGAAGAATATCGAAACCACCAATGTAGCAGAAGCCCTCTTTGAAGTGTTATGCAGAGTAGGAATTCCCCGAGAAGTTCTGAATGACCGGAGAATACATTTTACATCAGGTATGGTGGAGGAAACACAGAGGCTACTCACCAACAGAGGTATGTATACTACGCTCTATCATCCTCAAGGAAATGGGCTGTGTGAGCGTTTCAGTGGCACGCTTAAAAAGATGTTAAAACGCATGGCAGCAAACCAACCCAAAGACTGGCTCCGCTATATTGCACCACTATTGTTCGCCTACCAGGAAGGACCACAGAGCTCACTGGGATTTTCGCCTTTTGAGTTTGTTTTTGGGAGGCCAGTAGGGTACCTCTACAAGTGCTTCTCGAACTGTGGGGCGGTGGTGAGAGTGACGCGGCAGTAACATCTGCCTGCCAATACATCTTGGACTTGAGCAAGAGCGTGGACTCCACGAGTGAACTTGCCAGGGAGGAGTTTCTCCGAGCCCAAACTACACAGAAGTCGCACTTCGATCGGAAGGCCCGACTCTGCACACACAAGGCAGGGAACCAGTGCCTGATATTGCTGCCCACAAACGACAACAAACTCCTTCCTCAATGGCACGGATGTCAACTATATAATCCAAGTCGGCCACGACCGCAAGAGGTTCCATGTCAACACGATCAAGAAGTACCACTCGAGGAGCTCCTCTGACATGTCTCCAGGCCCTGAACAACCACCACCACCACCAGCCCACTACACCACCGGAGTCTGACGGTTGTGTGGGGGCACCATGGATGCACGGCTACGGTTATACCAGACGACGAGTTTCTGTCAGCCGGCAGCGCCACGGGGAGACTCCCGCGAAGGACCCAACGATGTCCCGATAAATCCCAACCTCGACGACCACGACAAGATCAATCTCCGACAGATCATACACCAGTTCCTGATATTTTCTCAAGTCAACCAAGAGTGGCCAAAGTGGACGAACATCATCTCGTGCCGAGGGACAAGGAACCGATATATACCAAGCCTTACCCTATACCTCTGAAATACTCGGATCCAGTTATTGAACAGGCGCGGAAACTGGAACGTGCTGGGATGATCGAGGCGTCAACAAGTCCTTATTGCTCCCCGATAGTATTGGTGAGGAAGAATGGAGGAGACATGTGCATACAGTATGTGGAGTCTACTGGCGTGTGAACGTAGTAACACCGTTCGACACGGAGCAAATGTCAGACCAACGCGTATTCTTCTCTCGTCTCGCCACCTCAAGATACTTCAACAAGTTCGACCTCACGAAAGGGTTTTCCCAGATATCTCTCCATCCCGACGCTTGGAAGATTGCAGCCTTCAAAACGCCGTTTGAGTTATTTCAGTATACCGTCCTTCCCTTTTGGTTGACAAACTCCCCTGCAGTGTTCAGTCGCTGCCTGCGTAAGATCCTGGGTGATGTCCTGATTCACACCACTACCCTACAAAAGCATTGTCAACTTCTACACAGCCTTTGAGCAACTACACAAGCACAGGATGACCTTAAAACCCAGCAAATGCGAAATTGCGTAATCAGAGACGCAGGTTCTGGGACACACTGTGGGAGATGGCAAGTGTGTGTCAACAGGAATAAGTGTACAAGCTACGCCTGACCCCACGACTGGTGGGTTATTATCGCAGTTATGTGAAGATTTTCGCGTGTCTGGGTCGCCGAGGAGCAAGCTTACACGACCCTTAAGGAAGTTCTCCCCTGCAAGGATAATTCTTTTACTCTTCGGACGGATGCTTCAGGAGAGGGCGTTGGAGCGATCCTTTTGCAGGACTTTAATAGTGTCTGGTGTCCAGTGGCATATCACTTCAGGAAACTCATCCGAGCTGAGCGGAACTACTCCACCCTAGAGCGAGAGCTGCTAGCGGTTATTGAAGGTGACCACAAATTCTACAATTTGCGGCATTTGCCTATGTGGTGCAAGATTCGTCTTGGAGACTGATCACATGCCACTCTCCTACATCAAGCGCACCAAGACCGCCAACGCCCGTCTGATGCGGTGGGCGCTCTACCTGCAGTAATTTGGGTTCACCATCCACTACATCAGAAGATCCACCAACTTCGGAGCCGACCTCTTCTCACGACTCGTCTGCGGCAACGGTGACCTGGCAAACCCCAAGGATGAACCACCAGTATCTGGCCCTGCTGTACACAACTCGTACTGGGGTGGAGGGAGAGTAGAGGTGACCGCCACGACCTCACAGGAGTAGCGAGACCCACTCACCACACCATCTCCAATAACAAAAGGGACAAAGGAACTGTGATGTGGAGATGAAACCCACCAGGAACGCAGACTGACCTCCGCTGGGGTGAGGAGACGGAAAGCCAGGGACAAGCCTGACTTCCGCCTACCGTGCCTGGCTGATTAATTAATTATTTAGTTGAACTATCCTGGAGTGACATCTGTGGGGGTAATGTCACACCGTGTATTATATATATATATATATATATATATATATATATATATATATATATATATATATATATATATATATATATATATATATATATATATATATATGCTGATAACCACCAGGAAAGAAGAAAACACGAAGTTCCCAAGCGCTTTCGTGTAATTCACATCTTCAGGGGTGAGTACAGACTAGTCTGTACTCACCCCTGAAGATGTGAATTACACGAAAGCGCTTGGGAACTTCGTGTTTTCTTCTTTCCTGGTGGTTATCAGCATATACCTAGATCACGCGCACCTACAGTGATTTACTTGCATATATGCAAGTAAATCACTTGGGAACTTCGTGTTTTCTTCTTTCCTGGTGGTTATCAGCATACACTTGCATATATATATATATATATATATATATATATATATATATATATATATATATATATATATATCGATATACATATATATATAGATTTATATATACATATATATATTTATTAGGGTGTGTCAATTTAGGGGGTGAACTGGCTAAATTGAAAATCGAGTAATTTGGTAGCAATTTATTGTAGTCTTTAAGCATGCAAAACAATATTCTGGCATAAATTTTTTTTTATAATAAGTCCTACCTACATCAAATGGATTTTTAAATGTACATATTTGTGAATTTATAACATAACCAGCGTCTGCACACATGTTACTGTTTCAAGTTTCAAATTATTATATTTTATTATCCGTAGTCTATTTGAAAGTAACCAATGCCTTCATACTCTCTTTATTTTGGTTTCTTGTCATCAGTAGTCTGCTTGCTATTTGTGCTTTGATGTAACCTTCTCGCCTCTCGTGGCTGTAAACATGGCCCGCTGCTTCTGTGACCATTTTCACACATCTCTCCACACTTTGAGTGTGCGAAGGCCACTTCGGCACCTGCATTGGAGTCTCTTTAAGGTTTCTCAATTCTTGGCTAGTTAGACTTGTTGTCAATGGTGGCTCTAAGACTTCCAAACTCAAGGCAACCAATTCTGACAATTTGGTGGCATTGACGTTTATTGGGGGAACTTTTCTTGAATGAAACGAACAGTCTCCCAACTGGTCGTCATCTATTAGCGTTCCTCTAATCTTTAGAATGACTTCTACAGCCTCGGTTCGGAGATTGGTACATTGACTGCAAAGCATTGCTTGCAAAACTGCTTCTGATCGAGCATACCAAGCGGACCTTCTTGCCACAGGTAACACGATGTCCCTCACTACCTTCCTCTGTGTTCTTACTAGCTGCAATTGAAACAAAAGGTGATTGGGCCCATCCACCCACATAGGATTAAGTTTCACACTAAACCACTGGGGAAGATAAACTCCAATAATAAATTCAACAATTAACCTCAAATTCTTCAGCACTTTGCCCTTCAATTCGTGTTTGGAAATCCAAATCCTGCAGAAACGAAGAGCTGTAGTTAACCAACGGCTGTGACTGACAGGTCCAATCTCCAAGAGAGCCAATGACTGAGGCACTTCTCCTGATCTTATTGCTTGGGCAATACGATAAGCATAGGATTGATCTGTGCTGAGATCTTTGATGACTCCTTCAGACAACGCCGGAAGGGGAGGGCCAACTTCGACCTTTGGAAAGGTTGTATTTATTTCTAGTTGTGTTGCTTCATCCAGCATGATGCCAAGGGGACCTGACCACTTGTTGTTACTCTTTGTAGGACCATCAAGTTCCTGGATGAGATGACGAAGAGGTAGCTCGCCTGTATGTAAATCACATACAATCCAAACAAGTCTTCTTCCTAGTTTTTTCTCTAAATGCGTCATTACACCCCCCTGCCATCCGGTGTTCACTGCAGTTGAATCTCCACCAACAGCCTGCAGTGAACTGCCAAGTCCTCTCTCCTGACCCCAACATAAACTATGATCAGCAATGACCTCTGCATGTTTCTTCCCTTCTACTTCAGTTTCGGGAGCAAAGTGAAACAAAAACCGACCACCAGGCTCAGAACAGACAGAGTAGTGTTCTTCTTTGATGAGACCTGGAAACTTTCTGTTCACTCCCTCTACTTCTAGCAAAACTTTTGTGTCATCTATTCTTCCATCAAACAAAAGACAGGAGAGCCCTCCCTCGCTTAAATCTTTTTCATGCTGATCAGATATTTCCTTCATTATTTTTTCTTGTGCTCTTCTAATTTTATTATGATCTATCAACAAAGATACATCCTCTCGGCTGATGAGGCCTGCATCTATCCAAGCGGCAGTTGCAATTTCTGCAGCCTCACGAAGTCCAGCATGGTGGCGAATACTAGCTAAAGCAATGTTTGAAATATTTCTTGTGTTGTATTTCATTTTCTTTGGTAAAGGTTCAGATGGCTCTTTGGAACTATCATCTGATGTTGCTTCCTGTTCATCAGAAGAACTCTCAAAGAAGTGATAAACAGCTTGACACAGCTCTTCCTCTCTTTGGATGGCTTCTTCACTCTTCATTTTCTTCTTTTGTTCCCTCTCTCGGATTTGTTCTCTCTTCTTGGCATAAGCAATCTGCTTCTTTGTTTCTGAATAATCTATTGAACCCATTTGCATACTTCCTTGGCCTTCTGCCTTTGTCCTCTGTGCCTTTATAAATTCAAGCTATAAAACAGGGATCTTCTTTTCACGAGGACAACCACAATCAATGTGGGAATTATTTTCTCTCTTACCTGAGTGAGAACAGTTGGATTCAGAACATAATTGTATGGAGCACTTGCAGGTCAAAATGTCAAACAGAGTATCAAGTGTGTGCAGAAATTCATTTTTCCTGGCCAAGTTTCCTTTACCAAGTGATGTTTCAACTGCTTTGTGCCATAATTTCGTTAGTTTTAGCTCAATAGTTCGACACTGATTAATCACAGGTGGTTTGAATAGTGCCTTAGCTTTTGTCCATTGATGCAGAAGAGGGACTATCATGTCATTTATGAGTTCTTTATCTGTATAGTTCCTTCTGTCCTTTGCATTTTTTTCTCGAAGAAGTAACCCTAATCTTACCATGTCTCTCACTGTTGGAAGTTCTGATACAGGAAGCTCCTTCCTTTTACCAACTAGCAGGCTCAAGTGGGTTGACAACTGACTTCTTGTCTTCAATTTTGACATCTTCACACTATCTGACAAATAGAAAAATATTTCAATGTTTCATAATTCAATTGTTGTTTCCAAAAATATCAATTTGTTTATCAAAAATGCTGTAACAGAAATAACATAATAATTTCTTAGAACATAATGTTTTATACAATGATATAAGTAACTGCGACAATCAATATGCCCTACTTACAATAATTAAAATGTAGAATTCGTCTGGTAGAGTAGGTGCAAGTGCAATGAGAGCAAACCACCGTCTATGATATCTAGAAGGAGAGTGAGCCGGGCGCCTTATCCTCACGCTTGGTACAAGTCAAAACAAGAATTAAACTGTCCCACACGGAGAGCCTGTTCATGTTCATGTTCTGACATGCATATTGTACACAAGCTATAGAACCATAAAATACTCCATAATCCATATGCTTACATGAGATTAGTTAATATCAAGTGAATAATTCTAATCAAGTCTCATTAATTTGTTGAAATACTGATATTTGAAACTTTAAGGTATAATTGATGTAGGTGAGGGTTATTTCAATTCATTTTTGTTTGCTAATCTCAAGTTTAGACATAAAGAGGCACAATATTTTGACTACCAAATTTGATTTTTAACATGTTGACAAAATTGACACACCCTAATATATATATATATATATATATATATATATATATATATATATATATATATATATATATATATATATATATATATATATATATATATAGCAGACATGATGTATTTCGATTAATTTGAATCACTAGAGAATGCTTGAAGGTGAATGAACTAGGTAACAATCCTGTAAGGTAGTGAGGTAGTTCGACGGTGTTGGCCGCGTGTAGCCCACACCACTGTGGCGTCACTCTGTCTGGTGGAGTTCAGTTGCCTGGTTCAGGGAAGGGGAAATTAGTCGGCCTTTTCACCATCCGGGGGATGGACGCCTAATACGTCTACCCTGGGCCAGAGTGATCATTCGTAATTACGAACATGAAAAGTTACCGATAAATTAATTGTGGAAAGAATTAACCAAACCTCAGTGAAGATTTATCAACCATCCTAGAAACGTGGATGTACAGTTATTCACGAGGTATAGAGTGATCATAACCAGACCCGGGAACTTTACCTTGGCGAGTGAAACAAGATTATATTTAAATTTAGCATGTAAGGTGAGTGTGTTAATGAACGATAAGGAATGTAGTTAGAAAAAAATAGCATATAAGGTAAGCGATTGAATAGTTTGTAAATGGGAAAAATTGGCTTGTAAAATGAATGGATTTATGAATGAATAGATATAACTATTAATGTAAGTGTACACATACTGTTAATTACGTTAATAGTAAGTTTAATTATTCCAAAACAACGCTGATTCCACCGGTAGCTTGCAAAACAACTGTGAACACGTTCTTGAAAATTTACATAAAATAATAAAAAAAACTATATAAAATATATTTCACGTTATCCTATGGGAGCTGGAAATTACTCCTACAGTCACTGGAACCAAGACAAAACAGTAAAGTAACCCTAATACGTTAGACAATCTATATATATATATAAAACAAAGAAGTATGTCTGTGTGTGTGTTTGTGTGTCTGCACGAGAATCTCGGAAACTACTTTACCGATCTGTAGTGATGATGGATGGTGTTATATATAGTGATGATGGATGGTGTTATATGTAGTGATGATGGATGGTGTTATATGTAGTGATGATGGATGGTGTTATATGTAGTGATGATGGGTGGTGTTATATGTAGTGATGATGGATGGTGTTATATGTAGTGATGATGGATGTTGTTATATGTAGTGATGATGGATGGTGTTATATGTAGTGATGATGGGTTGTGTTATATGTAGTGATGATGGATGGTGTTATATGTAGTGATGATGGATGATGTTATATGTAGTGATGATGGGTGGTGTTATATGTAGTGGTGATTAGACAATAAAATAATAACAGTTTAATGCTAAAAAAATATACTTTGCTGTACTGTTGAAGGATATCCAGGGGTAAAGTCAGGCAATGCTTTGGGACGTGTCTACACGGTTCACCCCAACAGCTTTGAATGCTATTGCTTGAGACTACTTTTGCACCACATCCGTGGCCCAACATCATATGCAGCACTCAAGACAGTGAATGGACAAGTCTGCAGAACCTATCAGGAAGCGTGCAATCTCCTTGGCTCACTGGAATGACACATTAGAAGAGGCAGCAGCTACTCAATCGCCAATGAGAATGAGGAACCTGTTTGCCATCATGATTGCTACATGTGGACTTTCCAACCCAAGCCAGCTCTGGAAAAACCACCAAGAAAGTCTTTCAGAGGATCTGCTTCATCAAGCAAGAAGAGAACGCCTGGTCAAGAGATTGAATTCATGGATGACATGTTCAACAGGGCTCTGATCATGCTGGAAGACAAAGTGATGGAGCTATGCGAAAAAAACCTGACTGATTTGGGATTGCCTTCCCCAAACCGAGAAGAACCAGTAGTTGCAAACAGGGAGTTGCTCAGAGAGACAGACTACTCAGTTGAAGTTCTGGTGAATTTTCTTGAAGAAAATGAGCCTTACCTGGTGCCTGATCAAGCAAATGCTTATGAACAGATCCTGCAAGCGATACAAGCGGAGCAGGGAGGTATGATCTTTCTCGATGCACCTGGCGGGACAGGAAAACATTCCTTATCAACCTTCTGTTGGCCAAAGTACGTCATCAGGGGAAAATTGCTCTTGCTGTGGCATCCTCAGGCATTGCTGCAACACTACAAGAAGGAGGACGTACTGCACACTCAACTTTGAAACTGCCTCTCAACCTCGCTCACAATGAGAATCCAGTGTGCAACATCAAAAAAGGATCGGCAGAGGCAAAGCTCTCAGAAAAATGCAGCCTCATAGTCTGGGATGAATGCACTGTGTCTCACAAGTTAGCATTTGAAGCATTGGACAGGACCTTGCAAGACATACGAGAAAATGACCATCTTATGGGTGGCATTACAATGGTTATTGCTGGAGACTTTCGCCAGACCCTACCTGACATTCCCCGAAGCACTCCAGCTGATGAACTGAATGCGTGCCTCAAGGCATCATACCTTTGGAGAAGTGTTCAGACACTTACCCTATCCACAAACATGAGAGTTCATCTTCAAGGAGATCAGGATGCTGGACGGTTTGCAAACCTTCTACTACAGATTGGGAATGGAACTTTCCCTGTTGATTCAGAAGGACAAATAATCATTCCTCAAGGATGTGGAAATGTTGTAAAGTCCTCAACTGAGCTCACTAACATGGTCTACCCAAACATTATCTACCACTACAAGGATCACAAGTGCCTGCGTCAACGCGCAATTCTGGCACCAAAGAATGAAACAGTGGCTGAAATCAACATGACTTTACTCAGGCAGCTTTCAGGCAGTGAGACCTCAGTCAAATCTGTTGATACAGTAATCGACCAGGACCAAGCAGTCCAGTACCCTGCAGAATTACTTAATTCTTTGGAGCCCGCTGGAATGCTTCCTCACCACCTCATTCTCAAGATTGGAACTCCTATAATGCTCTTAAGAAATCTTGAACCACCATTCCTTTGCAATGGTACAAGACTGGTGGTGAAGAACATGATGCCACGTGTACTGGAAGCTACAATACTGACAGGAAAAGCTAAAGGAGAGGACGTTTTTATACCAAGGATACCTCTCATCACCACTGACCTGCCATTTGAGTTCAAACGACTTCAGTTCCCGGTTAAAGTGAGCTTTGCCATGACCATCTACAAAAGCCAGTCCCTAAAGATGGTTGGCCTAAACCTGGTGTTTCCTTGCTTCTCTCATGGACAGTTCTATGTCAGATGCTCCAGAGTGGGAACTGGCAAAAATCTGTACATACTTGCTGCTAATGGCAAACCAAAAATGTGGTCTACCTTAATGCACTACAGTGAGACAATGTGGAGCCTCCCGGAAGGTGGCGTCCTACCGTGGCCTAGCGAAAGAGCCGCCCGGAGGGCGGCGATTCCGCCAGTTGTATATAATGATGTTGCAACAATAAACCAAGAACGCTCAGTTGTGTATTATAAAATCCCTCCCACTTAAAACTTTCTTACCTAATCCCGTAACTGGAAAGGATAATCAAGAACATTACTGTTAAAACAAAAGGTAAGAATTAATAACATTAAATAACTGACCGGAAGATTGTCAGTTGTAAGAATTTTGTGGTCGTATTGGAAGATGAAAATGAAAATATGTATAAAACAATGACACTTTCCTACGTCTCGGAGTCAACACTCTTCAGCGACTCAGCAGACCTTGAAAAAGTTATCCCACGACGTCAGTTCAGAGGCCCTGGCGTCCCTTACCTCACACACATTAAGCATTTACTACCCCTTTATTGTCTGGGTATATCATCTGAATCCTATCACCGTCTTCTAATTAAAATTGCGATTTTATGAATTGTTCATCCCAATTAAATTTCCAGCAGAAAATAGTCTCTCAGAATTCACTGAGCAATTTTCAACATGAATTCTAATGTGCGTCTTTTTGGATTCTGAACATCCTTGTGATGCATAGTGACACTATCATAAAGTTGGTGTTAGCTATTTTAGAGGATAACTCCAAACTTGTTACTTCAGCCATCTCAGTCTTTGTAATAGGCAAGGTTTGGTTTGAGCGGAAGGCTTATTGGCTCTGTCCAACGCTTTCTGGTGGAATGAGGGACTCACGACGACTTTCAACTCTCCAGAGCTGCAGATGCCTGCCAGGTGTCCGGTCTGTGGCACTCTCCCTGATGCGGGGCTCCAGATTTTTCGTTTAGGGTTTAGTCCCGTAGCCTTATACCTGTCAAACTTAATCCACAAGACAGTCGGGCAGTGGTTGGTAGGCGCCAGGGCGTGTCCCCGATTCCACATTCCGGTGGGCTTATGCGCCGTACCTCTGGGGCCCACTGCTGCTCCGAGATCCCCTGCTGGTCTTACCTGGGGCCGCGAGGTGTCCAGTTACCACGTGTTGCCACGAGGAGGGACAGCAGGAGTCTTGATGGGGAAGAGGCTGTGTACTGGCAGGCGAAGACTTACACACGGTTGCTTCCCTGTTCACCACGAGGGCTAGCCAGCAGCGGTAGCTGAAAGTGTAAGAAAGCAAGCAGAGCCTGCACCTTGACGCTACTACTGCTACTACTACTTTGCTGTCACTCAGAATCGAGTATTGCGATCAACCAACTATAATACAATGATATGAGTTATTAAGGATGTCACCTACGTCGGTGAGTTCTGAGGTGACTAAAGAGTTCTATACGGTACCGGCAGGATCGTTCACAGAAGTTACATATGTGGAGGGCTACATCTTGTGCATCTTTCTGCGTTGGCGCTTGTCTGCCTGTTTCGTGTCAAAGGGGTAAGGTTCGTAACAAACAAAAGTAAATGTATTTTAAGAGAATTACAATATATGGTTCTTAAATTTGTATTGAGAACAACTCCAACTACGGTGTAATGTATGGATTGAATGTAGCCCCTTTTAATAACTGAATACTTGAAGATTGTAGTAAAGAAACTTAAATAAAATGCATAAATATATTTACAAATGCTTACCACTAATAACAAAGACATAAAGCTAATCACATGAACTGACAACCAAATCAATACACGATTCTAGAACATAAATACACAAGACATCAAAACAGCCAGCCAGCCTCAACAATGAATACCGTGAGTACATCACCCGAACGATGACAAGTGAACTGACAACGCAGGTCAGTGGTGAAGGTCTGATGACTGACCTGGCTCTGAAGCCGTTGGTTTCTGTGGGATGCTTTGAACCAAGGTCAATATAGAGAGGTCGGCTTGACAGTGGTCTAGTTTTCGCTCGCTCTGTGCAGTGACGTCACGTGAACTATAGCTGGCTGGCCCGCTCTCTCTCTCTCTCTCTCTCTCTCTCTCTCTCTCTCTCTCTCTCTCTCTCTCTCTCTCTCTCTCTCTCTCTCCACGAGTCTGTCTACCTCTACAGTATCATCACCATAACCCGTTTCCTATATCCTGGTCTAGGGAGGTTTAGCTCGGAAAGAAGGAGAAAGATGTAGCTATAGTAAGAGAGGCTATCTAAAAGGGTGTCCTAAAGGGTCTGGCCACTTTCATCCCTTCATTGTGGGGGGAAGGAGACCTTGCTTTGAACAGACTGACCCAAACATCGTACTTAGCATGTCATTGTTAATGCTATTACAGTATTACAGAATTTAATATTATAAACTATTCACAAAAAAAAAAAGGTAATTCTAATATGAAAAATATATAATCATACAATATATATCAAGAATGCATACACAGTTACATTACTTCCCGCAGGGACGTACAGCTCATAAAGTAATTGGTTGTTGAGGGTAGTTTTATCATGAGATAAGTTGCACGTAACAGTATACAATCGGGCTAACTCGAAAGCATTGACATCTTCTTGTGTGGTGCTCCTCCAAGCGACTAGGGTGTGGAGTAATCATCTCCCAGGTGAGGGGGTCGATTTGTCACTTCTTCAGGTTTGTCTTAAGACTATCCTTATACCTTTTCAGTTACCCACTAGCGTTACGTTTACTATTCATTAGGTGACTGTAAAGTAGCAGCTTTGGCAGTCTACTGTCGTCCATGCGGGTAACAAAGCAGTCCAGCATAGTTGTTCATGGATAATGGTATACTCAATGCTCCAACAATTGGTGTCAGCGAGAATACTGGCATTTGTTCTCTTGTCGTCCCAGCGAACTCGGAGGATGGAACATAGACTACGTTGGTGAAAGTTTTCAAGTTCTTTGTTGTGCCTCCTGTATGTGACCCATGTGTCGCTGCCATATAGCAGGGTGGGGAGGACCACTGCTCAATATACGTGCAGCTTTGTAGGTAATTTTAGCTCCCTACAGCTGAAGATACGGGTACGGAGTCTGCCAAAGGCTTAAGATGCACAACTCATCCAATTTTCAAGCTCTTCATCGATGTCCACAGTGGTGGGCAGGTGGGTGCCGAGAAACTGAAAGTGGGTAACATTAGAGAGGGCAGTACCATTAAGCTGGATGGATGATAGAGTTGTGGCTGAACCAGGGCAGGCTGAAAGAGAATACGAGTCTTACAGAAATTCACCTATAGGCCGAAGTGTGCATACGCATCTGTTACGAACCCCTCCACCAATTGTCCTGATCTACCTACCCAGCACCACGAGCAACGCCATCTAGGGACGAGACACGAGTATGACTCGTCTTAGTTAACACTCCGGGGTTTCCCTTCTCCATATCCTGGTTGTTGCGTCACTTCCTCCAAGTCTTCTTTGTGAGCTCCAATTCGAGGAGAGAGCACTTGGCTCTGGGAAGTGACCACAGGATCACCTATCCTGGAAACCTGCGGCACAGTGACTACCTATCGTCTTCTACAATACTCAGCCTTACTCGTCAGCCATCTCAGCTCCTCACTTAAGTATTTGTAATCTTGTATTGCCTCTCCCACCTCCACCTTGCTTCACGATTGTTTTATGTTTTATTAATATATATATACTGTTAATGTTTAGGTTAAGTTTGGTTAAGGGTAAATTATAGATAGCTGAATATTTTGTTAAGGAATTAATGGTACTTTATTATACACAACGAAAACTCGCATCCTTTGTCTACCCTTTTATAGTCCGATTGTCTTTGTTTTTTTTTGTTGTTACCTGTTGGGATCTGGGTAGACGTTTAACTATATTCTAAATCCCCAACTCGTAACAGCATCTGAGTAGGTGTTCAGGATCTCCTGTAGGTCACGTTCAGTGTGAGCGACAAGGGTGAGGTCGTCTGCATACTAAAATTCAGTAATGGAAGCTGCCAACACCTTTGTTCCTGCCTGGAGTCGTCTTATGTTGAAAAAACTTTTCATCTGGTACTCGATGTCCACCCCGCTGGCTAAATTGGCACTGGCACGAATATTGAAGCCAACCACGAAAATGGAAAAGAGAGTTGATGCCAGCACACATCCTTGTTTTACCCCTGTTTGGGTGGGAAGAACTCAGACTGGGTGCCATTGTGGCAGTAACTACCTCATCCAATAAGGATGGAGGATAGCTGTGGTGGGTCAGCTCTGGATGCTGAGGAACCTGCTGGGTAGTCAGGACATCCATTTCGGTGTATCGTTGAGCAGTGAATGATAGTGCTCGTTACAGCGCTGAAGGATGCCTTCTTCCTCTTTTATTAGGGAGTTGCTGTCGGATGAGTGGAGGGGGACTGCCCATGAGTGATTGGCCTATAAAATATTTTAGTGGAATTGAAAAATTCGCTCATCTTGTGGTGATCTGCAAGTTTTTGTGTTTCACATGCTTTATTTTTAAACCTGCCGTTCTTTAAATTGCGAAGTTCACAGGAGACCGCCGTTTTTTTCTTGCAAAAGGAATCAGCTTTTGTCCGAGACTAACGCCCGTATTATTAAACATCTTCCCTTGAAGAGGGTCGTCGTGTTTCAACCCGAGTTTTAAACTAATTGAGTCCTGAGGGTCACCACAATATAGTACTTAACGGGGCGGTGTGGCGGTAAAATGAACTAATTCCAATATTATATATTAATTGTATTAACTGTATTGGTCCAATCTTGTCTCGTGTTTTAGTTTGATACATTTGAAAGAATCCCTTGAAGCTCTGTAAACAAGTCTGCCTGATGCGAGGCTCCACCGCAGATTTTTCGTTCGGGGTTTACTCCCGTAGCTTTGCACCTACCAAGGTTAATCTGCAAGTCAGTGGGACAGTGGTTGCTAGGCGCCAGAACGTGTTCACTTGCCTGTGGGTCTATGTGCCGTCGCTCTGGGATCCACTGTTACTCTGAGATCCCCTGCTGAGCCCACGAGGCACCCAGTATCCATGTGTTGCCACGAGGAGGCACAACTGTAGTCTTGATGGCGAAGAGGCTGTTTACTGGCAGGGGAAGACTTATGCAAGTTGCTTCCATGTTTGCCATGAGGGCTAGCCAGCGGCGGTAGCTGAAATCGAGAGGAAGCAAGCACTGCTTGCACCTCAACACTAACATAATGCTGCTACACTATACGCATTACACCACCTTGTGGCGAAACATAAACACACACACACACACCACCGGATCATCAAGACCTATGAGGCACCCGCTCCTGCAGTGGCAGCGGCTTCGGCTAATGTTGGCCCATTCCCCAAATCCCTCTCCTCGACCCATCCTCACCACCATGATATCACTATAATCCCGCCAAAAGTGACAATTTCGTTTCGGAAAAAAGTGGGATCAGTTTTGAACAGTAATGAATAGTGTTTAAGCCAGTGATTTCAGCACTAGACAGTACCACCAATCTACACCCAGAGATAAGCACCCTTGGGAACCGACCACCATCTTCTGACCAGGCGGTGTTAATCTGTCCACCCTGAGAAGAGCCATGGGTCGGTTTTACACCTGACCACAAGATAACACAACACCACTTCGCAGAGTGTGTGGTACTGTGACCCCACACCACACTGCACCACCCGGTGTCTCATGACCATGTGTCAACAACTCGGACGAGTTACTGTACCACGTGAACACCACACCAACCGGTGTCTCCAAGAGCACATGAACACCACACCACCCGGTGTCTCCAAGACCACATGAACACCACCCGGTGTCTCCAAGACCACATGAACACCACACCACCCGGTGTCTCAAAAGACCACATGAACACCACATCACCCGGTGTCTCCAAGACCACATGAACACCACACCACCCGGTGTCTCCATGACCACGTGAGGTCTTTCATGTCAACACCCCAGGTCGAGTTACTGCACCATGTGAACACCACACCACCCGGTGTCTCCATGACCACGTGAGGTCCTTCATGTCAACACCCCAGGTCGAGTTACTGCACCATGTGAACACCACACCACCCGGTGTCTCCATGACCACGTGAGGTCTTTCATGTCAACACCCCAGGTCGAGTTACTGCACCATGTGAACACCACACCACCCGGTTTCTCCATGACCACGTGAGGTCCTTCATGTCAACACCCCAGGTCGAGTTACTGCACCATGTGAACACCACACCACCCGGTGTCTCCATGACCACGTGAGGTCTTTCATGTCAACACCCCAGGTCGAGTTACTGCACCATGTGAACACCACACCACCCGGTGTCTCCATGACCACGTGAGGTCCTTCATGTCAACACCCCAAGACGAGTTACTGCACCATGTGAACACCACACCACCCGGTGTCTCCATGACCACGTGAGGTCCTTCATGTCAACACCCCAAGACGAGTTACTGCACCATGTGAACGAATGTTGGAAAAAAGGCACAGGAGAAATGGCACCGGAAAAAAGGCATAATCAACAGACTAGGAAAAAATGGCACACGAATTTTTATTGACATGTTTTAGCTAAAATTTTATTACGTTTGTTACTGAAACTTACTTAAGAAAATAAGAACATAAGAAAAGAAGGAGTCTGCAATAGGCCGGTTGGCCTGTGCCTGGCAGCTCCTGTCGAGAGTTACTACCACTCTCTATCAACCATGAATCTATCTAGCCTCCTTTTGAAACTTTCCAGCGTTCCAGCACTTACTACAAAGTTGCTAAACTTGTTCCACTCGTCCACCACCCAATTTGTGAACCAGTTCCCTCCTATCTCCCTCCTAAACCTAAACTTATCCAACTTAAATCCGTTGCTACGAGTCCTATCCTTCTCGGATATTTTTTTTTTATTTTTTACTAATTTTATTTGTTTATTTTTTTTTTTTTTTGGCGCCCCCCTACATCCTTCTTTAAGGTGAAGCACAAAATCGTTTACAGCGCCCAATAGGGAAGCATGCTAAGTTCATGCTTGCCTTATGTCTCATGAGTTAAGGGCTTAGAAGCCTGAAAAGTTAATGGTTTATGTCTAAGCAAGTTATTGGAAGCTCCAACAACTTGTCCCTGAATACGAATTCATAACTTTCGATTTACAGCAGGTACCTACTTTGCTGCTAGGTGAACAGGGACCAAGGGGACTAGGAAGAGTGTCCAAACAACTTCCGCCGGCCCGGGAATCGAACCCGTGACATCTTGCTTGCGAGGCAAGAGCGGTACTGCTCTACCACCAGCGCCCCTGCTCGGATATTATAAGAACTTTATCTATATCTCCTTTATTGATTTCTTTCACCCACTTAAATACTTCTATCATATCTCCCCGCACCCTTTGTCTTTCTAGGGAGCGCAAGTTTAGTTTCTTTAATCTAAGTACACTGCACTTGCTGGTGTTGAATTTCATTTGCCGTTTTTCTGACCACTCCTGCAGTTTATTTAAATCCTCCTGTAGTGCATTTACAACCTGCCCTGAATTAATCTGCCGCCCTATTTTGGTGTCATCCACAAACTTGCTTATGTCACTGCTGATTCCAGTATCTAGATCGTTTATGTAGATTATGAACAAGAGTGTGCTCAGTACTGACCCCTTGGGAACTCCACTGGTTACACAGCCCCACTCAATTTTTTTTTTTTTTTGCAAGGTAATAGGTAGATAGGCAGCTACCAAACAGGGAGGTACTACCGCCTGGGAAAATATTGGAAGCATAATGTGTTGTCTAATGGTAGACCCTGCTGCCAAAGGGCATCACGAAAATTGTGACCAAGTCCCAGGTTGCTGATCTGACTTTCTGCCTCATTTACACACAATTGCAGGGTCTCAATTGTTTCTCTTAACATTGACAACACAACATACATATATAATGTCTCTCACTCTTGATCTTTTTTTTTTATTTTATTTCTTTATATGTTAAGTTCATGTTCCTTCTCCTTTTAGTAATGAAAGCTTTTGTTAAGCGATCCACCCACCCCTTGTCTTTGTATGTAATAAGTCATTTCTGTCCAATGTATATTTTCAGCCCTCGGGCTGCTTAATTTTTCAATAAACCGTTAATTATTATTATTATTATTATTATTATTATTATTATTATTATAATTATTATTGCACACACACACACACACACAATATAATCATCAACAAAGCTATTGACCTCGGGCTTCGGAGAAGCCTCATACCATGGCTTACAGACTTCCTCAGTGACCGACGCCAAGCTGTACGCTTCCGAGGGGCTGTCTCCACCTTTCAGTCACTCACCTGTGGCGTCCCCCAAGGCACCAAGATGGGACCACTCTGCTTCCTTATGCTCATCAATGATGCCCTAAGAGAAACCCCTGCTCGCTGGAAATATGTCGACGACTCCACCATTGGGATCAGCGTCAACAATTCTGCTCCCAACTATACCGCCCTTCAGGATTTATTGAACAGTCTCCAAAACTGGGCTACCAACAACCATGTCACCATCAACCATACCAAGACCATGGTTATGCACATCAACCTCTCCTCCGACATTGTCCCACCTCCTTCCATTACTCTAGGTCCGAACACACTCCAGGTCGTAGATTCCACGAAGCTCCTCGGCGTCACCATAGACAACAAACTAAATTGGAAGCCACACGTCAATGAAGTTGTCAAATCCTCCAGTTTCCGTCTCCACCTCCTCCGCCGACTCAAGTCCCTCGGAGTTCCTGCACACGAGCTCCTCAGTGTTTACACAACATTCATACTTCCCAAGCTCACCTATGCCTCCCCCACCTGGTCTTCCTCCCTAAATGCCACACAACGTAAACACCTAGAAAAAGTGCAAAAGAGGGCATGCAAGATTATTCTCTCCTCCTCCTACTCCACATATCAAGAAGCGCTCAACACACTGACCCTTTCGACTCTCACTGACCATCACCACGACCTCATCTGCAAATTTGGTAAGAAGCTTCTACACCATCCCCGACACCGGCTCCTACTACCACCCGAGGTCCCTTGTCCGAGAATTGCTGTTCGACACCACAACCGCATCCAGCCCATACGTGCACGAACTGATCGCTATAAGAACAGCCCAGTCCCAACCATTGTAAAAATTATCAATAACTTGTAATACTGTAACACTGTCACTATGTTGAATTGAACTGTAGTTTGAGCTTTTCCCCATCTAAGTTATTATATGTCTTATTTGTGTCACTTATGTTACTTGTATATTATTTGTAATTCGTAACCCACTCCCCAAATATGTAACTGTATATTTTCAGCCTTCTGGCTGCCAAGCTCTTTCAATAAACCGTTAATTATTATTATTATTATTATTACACCAGCCCACAATCCTTAAATCAGCTACGACCTTTTGCAATCACCCCAATACCCAGCCTAATCTGTGAAAGTTTTGTGTTCGACTGGGCTTATGCTGATATTGCAGGAGACGTAGACCCTCAGCAATTTGGCAATATGAAAACTTCCTACACCACTCACTGTCTTGTCAGCTTTCTCGATTACAAATACCGCCATCTCGAGAAACGAAAAACGTCTGTAGCTGTCGCCTTCATTGATTTCACTAAAGCATTCGACCTAGTCGACCACAATATAATCATCAACAAAGCTATTGACCTCGGGCTTCGGAGAAGTCTTATACCATGGCTTACAGACTTCCTCAGTGACCGACGCCAAGCTGTACGCTTCCGAGGGGCTGTCTCCACCTTTCAGTCACTCACCTGTGGCGTCCCCCAAGGCACCAAGATGGGACCACTCTGCTTCCTTATGCTCATCAATGATACCCTAAGAGAAACCCCTGCTCGCTGGAAATATGTCGACGACTCCACCATTGGGATCAGCGTCAACAATTCTGCTCCCGACTATACCACCCTTCAAGATTTATTGAAGTCTCCAAAACTGGGCCACCAACAACCATGTCACGCACATCAACCTCTCCTCCGACATTGTCCCACCTCCTTCCATTACTTTAGGTCCAAACACACTCCAGGTTGTAGATTCCACGAAGCTCCTCGGCGTCACCATAGACAACAAACTAAATTGGAAACCACACGCCAGTGAAGTTGTCAAATCCTCCGGTTTCCGTCTCCACCTCCTCCGCTGACTCAAGTCCCTCGGAGTTCCTGCACCCGAGCTCCTCAGTGTTTACACAACATTCATACTTCCCAAGCTCACCTATGCCTCCCCTACCTGGTCTTCCTCCCTAAATGCCACACAACGTAAACACCTAGAAAAAGTGCAAAAGAGGGCATGCAAGATTATTCTCTCCCCTTCCTACTCCACATATCAAGAAGCGCTCAACACACTGACCCTTTCGACTCTCACTGACCATCGCCACGACTTCATCTGCAAATTTGGTAAGAAGCTTCTACACCATCCTCGACACCGGCTCCTACTACCACCTGAGATCCCTAGCCCGAGAATTGCTGTTCGACACCACAACCGTATCCAGCCCATACGTGCACGAACTGATCGCTATAAGAACAGCCCAGTCCCAACCATTGTAAAAATTATCAATAACTTGTAATAAACCAGTGTATTCACCCCCAGTAAATACTACTTCTTGCACTGTCACTATGTTGAAATGCTCTGTAGTTTGAGCTTTTCCCCATCTAGTTATTATATATCTTATTTATATCACTTATGTTATTTGTATATTATTTGTAATTCGAAACCCATTCCCCAAATATGTAACTGTATATTTTCAGCCTTCTGGCTGCCAAGCTCTTTCAATAAACCGTTAATTATTATTATTATTATTATTATTAATACTACACAAGCACACGCGCGCGCACCCTTGTCTGCTTACAGTTTCTTGAACATGACTATTAGTTCTTTAGTAATTCGGACCTAATTAGCATCACTTCATTATGTGTGCGTGTTCGTGACTGCACATACGTAAACAAGGTGAAATATTGCTGATGATGCAAGCACTCGACGATGAAAATCCTTTTGATACACGTTTCAAGATGGAACAACTATACGCTAAGCTACGATTATAGATCTGTTTAGCTAACTTTAAATTAAATCATCGCAATATAACATTCAAGGAGGCAAGACTATAGCATAAGAGTAGAGAAACCCAAATTTTCCACGTGTTGGTGGTGTGGTGGCGGTAAAAACAAGATGCTTGGCAAAAGGGAGGGGGAAGGGTTTTTTCTGGGCCTCGTAAGTCGCTTTCGGTTCACGTGTCAGCTGTTTTCTGACTGTGTGTGTCTTTCCGGGTTTGTGTTTATGTGATTGTGTCTGTGAATATGACCAAGTTTGTCTGTGTGTGTCTGTGTATTGACTAAGTTTGTCTGTGTGTGTCTGTGTATTGACCAAGTTTGTCTGTGTGTCTGTGTATATGACCAAGTTTGTCTGTGTGTGTCTGTGTATATGACCAAGTTTGTCTGTGTGTGTCTGTGTATATGACCAAGTTGGTCTGTGTGTCTCTGTGTATTGACCAAGTTGGTCTGTGTATATGACCAAGTTGGTCTGTGTGTCTCTGTGTATTGACCAAGTTGGTATGTGTATATGACCAAGTTTGTCTGTGTGTGTCTGTGTATATGACCAAGTTGGTCTGTGTGTCTCTGTGTATTGACCAAGTTGGTATGTGTATATGACCAAGTTTGTCTGTGTGTCTCTGTGTATTGACCAAGTTTGTCTGTGTATATGACCAAGTTTGTCTGTGTGTGTGTGTGTGTGTGTATATCACCAAGATTGTTTGTATGTGTGTCTGTGTATATGACAAAGTTTGTTTGTGTGTGTGTTTGTGTATAATATGACTGTTTATCTCTGAGTGTAACTGATTTTCATTGTACCTGTGTACATAACTTTGTCTGCAATGTGTCAGTCTTTCAAGTATAACCCTGTCTGACAACCTAAGCCTGTGTCTGAGTGTGTCTGTGTATGTAACTGTGTTTTTCACTCAAATTATGTCAATGTTTGAGTATACTCGTTTTGATGTGTGCGTGTGTGTGTCTGTGTCTTTGTCTGCCTCTGAGTGTGTCTGTGTCCTTGTCTGCCTCTGAGTGTTTAAGTGCCTTTGTCTGTCTCTGAGAGTGTATTACTGTCTGTTTCTGAGTGTCTGTCTCTGTCTGCCTCTGAGTGTATCTGTGTCTTTTTCTGCCTGTCAATATGTCTGTGTCTTTGTCTGCCTCTCAATATGTCTGTGTCTGCCTCTCAATATGTCTGTGTCTGCCTCACAATATGTCTGTGTCTGTGTCTTTCTCTACTTCTCAATATGTCTGTATCTGCGTCTGCCCACTGGCATTTGGTCACGTCCTGGCGCCTACCAACCACTGCCCCAGTGCCTTTTGGATTAACCTTGATAAGTATAAGGCTACGGGAGTAAACCTCAAACGAAAAGTTCTCTTAGAAACTATTGTGTACCTAAAAGAAATCTTTCTGCAACAAATTATCATAGCAGTCAAGGACCTGATAAATATGATGGTAGGTATAATAAAACCAGGTAGGATTATACCGGAAGATAAATGTGAAGGAAGAGAATCCTGTCAGTCAGGAAACTGTGTTTCATTAATGTAAGACAGAAGTTTAAGCTTAGCAGATACAATATGAAGACTGCTGAAATTTATATTCAGGAAAAATGGTTTGGGTACCAGTTCGGAAGTAATGTTTGTGACAAATGCAAGATGGTGGTGAGTAGTTTGTGATTGCATTACTGCTAATTTCACAATAGGCTGGTGCTATATGATAAACTTCCACTACTAAATGCTTACTTACATCCTGGCATATAAGTATCACACTGGATTGCCTTGGAAAATAAAAATATCGCTATACTGTATGCAAAGCGGCAATTAGTTGACCAACTGGCAACAACTGTGTATCAACGCTACCTAGCCCTGCATTCACTAGATCAGCTATGAGCCTAATGTTGGTTTCTATGAAAGCTTGTACAGAGGCTTCAGCTGCATGCATATATTCAGTGAAGTAGATTAACCATTCCAGTGTAGATTCTGACCGTGTGAATCCCTGGACAACATGTGTTAGTTGATTAGTTTCGTCAACAATAGCATTAATTGTGAGAGATCAGAGCTTGTACTGCCTTATCTGGTTGTTGAATGGCCCTATTTTGTTTCTTAACCGCTTTTGAAACTGCATTCACTTTATTCTCTAGTTTAGCTACATCTTTGGCGGTCGCATATCAAACAAGTTGTTACTTATTGACCCTACAAAGTTAAACAGACCACGTTTTTTACGCCATTGGGAATGTACACTCCCAACAAAAAGTATCGGTGCATACTGTAGTGTGAACAATTTGAGACCAGTGACGATAGGTATTGGGAAAGGCGAGTTGTTCCAGCCGTATGTTGGCAGCCCTGGTCAAGTGAAACAAACCGTTATAAATAAGGTCGGGAAATTATAAATAGACAGTATGAAATATGAGGAGCTCCCTGTTAACAAAATTATTTGTGATACTTGTGAATATTGCCACATTAATTTATGCTACCACGTAAACCACTCAACCTGGTCGTCCTGAGGGGTGGTGCAGTGTGGACGGCCGCTCCGAGACCTGTCGTCTGTAGCACCAGTTTCGAGGTATCGCCGAATCCATCGTGCAGCGGTGTTCCTGTGGACACCAACCCGCCGGCTAATATCTGTGACGCCGAACCCTTCTTTATGAAGGGCAATAATAGCTCCTCGTGTTCCCTCTGAGGTTTCCAAGTCGTCTGGCATGTGTAAGATCTCTACTGCTTCATATTGCCTCTGTTTTATAACCACGTTCACCGAGACCGAACCCTCGCTCATCATTCAGTCGACACAAAGCAACAATCCGAAAAGAGGAAACAAACACACTGATTGTCAGCCATATGGCAACACCTAGTGGAGGGGGAGGGATTATGAGGATACACTTACCAACCTTCCCGACATATCACAGTGTATACGTATAGTTTCGGAAGTCGTCGATCTCACCCTGCACCGATACTTTTTGGTGGGAGTGTACATTCTTCCCAATGTCTTCAGGAGATATAGGGAGCTTTCCCTCAAAGTGCTTTACTCGTTTGAGTTGACTATTCATACGGTCGTTCTGAAATGAGATAGTCTGTCCCAGTGTTGTAGAGATTGTAGATTGTTGTTTGAGATTTTGCAGAGTTTGCATAGCTGTTTCATTTTGGACAGCTATTGACCTCAGGTGCACTGGCATGCGCAATTACTGTGGAGCTCGTACTTGGCAGTTACAACATCTTGTACTACAAGTACTTTGGATAGTGGGGAAACCTGAGCCCCGAGTTCGACTATGTCTGCTGGGGATGCGGCTGTTGTCACCACACTCCAGACCAAAATGAGTAATTAACGATTTTTGTTTGCTGAGCGTGCTTTTGACGATATATATTGTCTATTGTAATATTTTGTTGAGCAACTGTTGTAGTTGAAGTAGGATGTATTTGATTTACATCAGGAGTCCCTACTAAGTCTCTGCTGACTATTTTCAATCTATCTACATGTACTATATCTGTGACATTTCTCCTTGGCTCAACAACTTGGAATTTGCTTCCATGTTCTTTCGCTCTAATCACGTACGGACCTGTGAATTTAGGCGAGAGTTTTGATGTGCGTTCTGGCGCTTTTATCATTACTTTGTCTTCTATTACTAGACTTATAGGTTTAGTTTTTTTTATGTTGCCTGCAGATCATTTCAGCACGTGAGGCTGCTAAATATTTTCGCACTTTTCCATGGATGATTGTGAAAACATTGATTTGTTTTTTTGTATATTCATCCATGTTGTACACAGGTTGCGGGGTTCCTGCTAGTAGATCATATGGCAAGTTTATTCGTACCGTAAATTATGTAGTATGGCGATTTGCCTGTAAAGCTATTTATAGATCCACTGGTGGACGCTGCAATCTGTGTAAGCCAGTCCTCCCACGAACTATGCATTGGATTCACCACATGTCGGAGAATGTCAAGAATTTTTCTATTTGTACGCTCGACCAACCCATTTGAAGGTGGTTGGTAGGCGGTTGTGAAGGTTTGTTTGATGTCATATTGTTGACATATTGCAGTTTAGAGTTCATTCTTAAATTCTGCCCCGTTATCTGAGAGTATCACCACAGGTGAAGAAAAAGGACAGATAAGATGAGTGACTAATGCATGAGACACTAATTCGGCCGACTTGTTCTGCAATGGTGCTAGTACTCCATCTCTAGAGAAGTGGTCAACACAGACAAGTACGTAACTAGAGCCTTGATGGCTTTTTGGTAGCTGCAATAAATCGAGCGCAACGGTATCCCATGGACGTTCGGGCTTCGGGTATTCTAAGGTTGTTCCCTTGTGTTTTGCACAAGATAAAGATTTAGCAATGTGATGCTTGATGTCGGTCCTAATAGTTTTCCAATAATATTTTTGTCTAATTTCTGTTAGTCATCTGTCTCGCCCGGGATGCCCAGCTTGGGATGCATCATGAAAGAGAGCGAGGGTGTTTTCTTTTAATGAAATAGGAATAACATTTTGTGAGATTGACTCTTGTGTTTTCACTGAGCGATACAATATGTCGTGCCGCAGCTCAAACTGTGAGAGTGGCAGACGTAATTTGGGCAAACTTACATCATCTCCCGATTCTAAGGCATAGATAACCTTGGACCAGAGTGGATCCTGTAACTGTTCCGCCCTTAACTGTGACAGGGTGAACGTAGGTAGTGGCGTGACAGGAGCTATGTGTCTAAATAGCGAATCAGTTGGTCAGATACCAGCGCGCTAAATGCCCTCATAAGTTCTTCCCATTAAATAGTTCTGTCACGGCTGCATGATCTGTGTGGGCTGTGATTGGATATCCAAAAATGATATCCCGAAAATGCTTCAGAGCCCACACTACAGCTAATGCTTCTAATTGAGTGACTGAATGGCGTGTTTCTGCATCGTTGAGGATGCGACTGCAATATGCTATTACACGCCATTTTCCTCGATGATCAGTTTGCATGAGCACCGCCCCGAAACCTCGGCCTAAGACATCAGTGCACATGGTAAATGGTTTTGTGTAGTCCGGAAAGGCGCTCTTAAGGGCATTAAAACTGTCCTCTTTTCTTTGGTCCACTTATACTCTACATCCTTTTTGAGGAGTTTAGTGAATGGTGAGGCTAACTTGGCATAACCTTCAATGAAAGAACGGCAGTATCCTGATAATCCTGGGAAACTACGAAGCTGATCAGTGTTCTTGGGACAAGAGAACTGCTTCACCGCCTTTACCTTGCAATCTCTTGTGTGTATACCATTGCCATCCACTACGTGACCAAGAAATTGGATTTTTTATTTGAGAAATTCACATTTGGAAGTCTTACTTTTAAACCAGCTAGATGTAGCTTTGTGAAAATTTCTCGTAGTTTCTTTAAATGGCTGTGTAAGTCTTTGCTTACTATGATAAGATCATCTAGATAGGCATAGACTGAGTTACCTATCATTCCAGCAAACAAGGTATTCATCATTCTTTGGAATTTTAACGGCGCATTTCTTAGGCCAAATGGCATTCTTAAGAATTCGAAAGGTCCCATTAGTGTACTGAACGCAGTTATTTCGCGGGATTCCTCATGTAAGGGAATTTGCCAGTACCCGTTAAGTAATTCTAGGTTACTGAAGACGGCGTTGTCTTTTCCTAGAGACTGTAGTAAATCAGTTAGGACAGGCATTGGTAAACCTGCCTGGTACAGTTGCCTGGTTAACTCGTCGAAAATCTATGACTGGTCTCCATCTTTCTTGGGAACTAGGAATAAAGGTGAGTTCCATGGTGATGAGGAAGGTTGGATCACCGGTTGGTCCACCATGTCTTGTACCATCTGTTGGACTACCGCCCTTTGTCTGTGGGGTTGCCTATATGCTGGGATGTAGATTGGGTTAGTGTCCGGCTTGAGTGGAATATGATGGTTTGTCAACGTTGTTTTACCTTGGGGTTCTCCAGGTAATGCTATGATTTCCTTGAACTCGGCGAGTAATTCTAAAAGATCACTTTTGCCTTGAGGATGATCGACTACTTTCACGTGTGGCGTTATTAACGTTACTTTATCAACAATATGTGATTTTTTTCGCTCTATTCCCCCTGTGTTATACTACCTATTGGTAATTCTATTGGCTCTGCGACAACCACTTTGTCGTAAACAAGGAAATTACCTAACCAACGCCCTACTCAGGGAGGGATGACGTCACGTCTTACGGTAATCCACCTTGGGGGGTTGACCTTATTGTGGCTATCAGCATGGGGAGCTGACCTGGGGCTGTCCTCTGTGTTACAGCGATCAGCCTGGGGGCTGACCTGGGCCTGACCTGGGTCTTGCGGTGATCAGCCTGGGGGGTCTGACCTGGGTCTTGCGGCAATCAGCATGGGGGGCTGACCTGGGACTGTCCTCTGTCTTGTGGCGATCAGCCTGGGGGCTGACCTGGGGCTGACCTCTGTCTTGCTGCAACGAGTCTTGGTTGTTTAAGCAAGAGATTGTTTGCTTGTCTGGAACCACTTTGACAACCTTCCTAATCCCCGGTGATATGGTGTTGGCTGGTAGTGATCTCAGTCCACACTCGGATATAGGCTCGGCTGCTCTTGCCTCCAGTCCGGGTAACCATCAGTCTGTTGTATAGCTGAGTATTAGATTGCTATGTTTGCGATCTTTTTTATAGTGTCTTTTACCACTGTTTTTCTGTGTATATGTCTTGCAAGTGTTTCTAACCACTGTCCACTTATTTTTCTTGTAATTGCTTGTTTGTTGATGATTCACTTAAAGTGCCACTTAAGTCACTGGAATCACGTGTTTTGTTTGTTTCTGAATGTTTCGCTGATTCTCGTATTCGTCTCACCGTTTTGCCATCGGTGTCTTAGTCAGTTTTATATATCACACACAACTATGTATAATAGTTCTGGAACTCTTAAGTGGCAGGGTTGACGTAAACACTTGTTCTGGTCTTTCTTTATTTCTGACGCAGTTATTTACACAGGTTTTTAGTTTGGGAGAGAGTGTAATGTGAATTCTCTCCAGATAAGTGTCTTGAGTGCACTTATATATGAGAACACTTAAGTGAGGTGTTCACGCAGTTACTAGTGGTAATAGTCTGGCTTCTCCTCTCGCTCAGAGCGTGAGAGTCAGATAGATTTAGATTGCCCCCGAGGGGGCTAGTTTATTGGGCACCCCTTTACATCCTGTGCAAGGTGAAGCGCAGAAGCGTTTACAGCTCCCCTCTGGGAAGCATGCGGAGTTCATGTTTACCTTTATGACTCATGCATTTAGGGCGTAAAAGCGTGAAGGGTCATGGGTTTTGTCAGCAAGTTACATAAAGTGACAGAATGATGAGTGTGTGGGGGGAAAATTTCCGGTAAAATTTATCTGTTTATGGCAAAGCGTGGCAGGTCCCTAATAATGTCAAGTGCCAGGCCATAGGCATTGACAGTATTGAGGGACATACCTTTTAGTGTGATTGTGAAGGCGTGTACGTCGGTGGTGTCGGCTTCAAGGGGGACGTCGAGTGGTTGGTAGGGGACATCCTTCTTGGCGTAGATACGTAGTCCACTTGCATGTCCGTATGATGGTCAATTGATGTGGAGAACTGGAGTGGATGGGCCCCAGGTGCCAGCATGCCAGTGGGGGACGGGGAGCCGGGGATGGTGTCCTCGGGTCTATGGGCAGGCGCCGCTTGCGGTGGGTGGACGGGGACAGCCAGGCACGGGGCAAGCTCGATAGCGTGGACGCCAGCAGTGATGCCAGGCGACGGTGGAGTAAGCCATGGACAAGAGGGGCACACAGGGGGGGCTACCAGCTTGTGTCAAACCAGAAGAGGAGGGGGTGGCTGGGTAGCAGGGGTAGTCAGTGTAGGTTGGAGATAGCGGTACAGAGTGTATCAAAGAGTCTTTCAATATGGTTGGTAAATTCGTGTAATAGGGATATGATCTGTGTCGTGTCACCGGAGGGGGGTTGTGGGGGGTACCGATGGAAGCACAAGGCCTGACAGCGTCAGAGTAAAGACAGGGAGGAGGCCCAGTAGTAGTTGAGTTAGGAGACGGCCGGGACTGCTGTGTTGTAGCTAGGTGAGGCCAGTCAGGGGCAGGTGTTGTTGAAGAAGGCGTTGCTGGAGACAGAGGGGACGCAGAGGGATGCGGCCCGGTAAGCTGAAGGGGAGGTTGAGGTTGACGCAGCCTTCGGGGAGGCTTTCCTCCTGGGACAGGCAGACGTTTGGGGCATTGCCGTGAGTCAGCATTGTGCCAGTCACTACAATTACAACACCTGGGGTCAACAACATAGCCCACACCATCCCCATGGAGGTGGTCTTTGATTTTTTGGGCACAGGCGGAGGAGTGATAGTTAGGTGAACAGAAGTGAAATCTGGGACGATCATGTCAGAAGCAGACGGTGAAGGTGTGACCCCAATGGGAGCAAATGACACAAAAAGTAGGCCCGGGGTAATAGGGTTCTGCATACAGTGGAGGGCGGACTGGGTGGGCCTCAACAGTGGTTGGGCACTCCCTCCCATTCCATTTAACTATGACAGCTGCTTGTGGAGTCTTCTCCCGGTAGTGTCGACATATACTGAGTATACGTGGATTAAAGTTACGAGGATCTTCGACTTCAGCGTATAGGGAGAATTGTTTAACTAGGATGTGGCAACATTCCGCTGCGTCAGCAGGAGGAGGCACGAGGACAGCCCCGTCAAGTCCAAGAGTACTGAGTGTTTCATAGACCTCAGGTGTCTGACACTTGATAAAGTTACGGTTCTTCCTTTTTCGGAATTGAATGGTGAGACCATGTTGCCTCCAATACTTTATTGTCCAATTAAACTGTTCCTCGACGATTTTCAATGAGTCCTTGGGGAAGTGCAGATTCAGCTTAATTGGTTGGTTGGCAGAGGGATGGGTGGCGAGGGGAAGCTCACTGCCCTTGGCATTGGTGTTGCCACTCCGGCAAGTGTTTCCCATAGAAACATTACTGTTACTGTCACTATCACTGAGGTCTGACTCTTGCGGGATGTGGGATGCACTGTGACTATCCGTATCATAAATGTCTGTATCCATGAGAGAGGGGACGCCTCTTCTCGGGCGTTTACGTCGATCCCCCCCCCCCCCCCCCATTGCTGGCAACACTTGCCGGCGAAGGGGTAGGTAGAGACTGAGGTGGCCTTTGTGTGACGATCGGAAGGACAGGAGCACCTATGGGCACACTTCTGTCCTCTTACGTGGTCAGACCGCGACTGCGCGTGAAAGTCAAGGAGGAGCGGGCGAGGTATTTGCTAAATCAGCTTGACCTCGCTCAACCTCTTATGAAGTTATAGACTCAGCAGTGGCGGACTGGGTCAAAAATTTATATCGGGAAAACTTGTAAAAGGGCCCACTCAAAAGGGTCCAAAAGGGCCCACTTAATCCCAAAACGTAGTCAAATGAATCAAATAAAAGTAAAGGTTTTAAGCAAATAAAATGTTACATCTATTCAATATTGTTGTATTTATTTATGTTAATGCGTGCAGCATAATACAATTACTAGAAAATTTTAATAATCTTATAATAAAAATGAAAATCTCAATCATAGAACAACCAATCCGAGTAATTTACAAAGCATAATTTGAAATTGTTTTCAAAGTATAATTAAAATTGGAACGTGTACATTTTTTAATGTGTGCACACATCACTAAAACAGTCAAAATTCAATCATTTACAAAGCACAAATCACCTAGACAGCAAACAATCTAGAAAACTGTGTCGATTTTTTCACAACAAAAGGAATAATGTCATCCACAGAAATTTCAGAAAGTAAATCTTTTTCGATGCTCATGAGCATTGCAGTTTCAAGTAACTCATTTGATAGTGAAGAGCGTAATCGAGTTTTTACAATTTTCAACTTACTGAATGCGCGTTTGAACCTGACTTGTGTGAACGACAGGTTCCAAAGATATTTGTAAGCCAAGAACAAATTCGAGTATGTAGATGCTTGTAAAGAATACTTAAATAGGATACGGAAACAGCAAAGCAGGCACTCCCTACATTACTTTCCAGAAGTGCAACGTGAACCTGAAATTACATCAAAGTGAGTTTGAAGTGATGGACCATCACTTTGGAGCCCACCGGGAAATTTCCCGGTATCCTGGTGGGCCAGTCCGCCACTGAGACTCAGCCTGTATGACATGAACAACTATTGAGTCTTTGTTGAATAAGTTAATGAATAACTACCGAGTCATTTGCAACCACATGAAATAACTTTCAAGACCTTTACTGGCGCTGGTGCCTCAGTTGTATAGATAGGTGACAGATAATCTTGATTTTTTTTTCCATCCATACAACTCCGGCTGTGGTGTTTCTCCTCACCACGTTTGAACTTGGTGATAAACACGATAACTATGTTGCCGAGCTGCTGCAGAAGTGGGTGAAAGACGTAATAAGAATACAGCATGATTTGAGTGACTGACTGATCTCTTAAATGATACAAATGTAAAATGATTGAGAATTGTCTCACTGCTTGGAGTTTTATATAAAGCAAGAATGAACCATTCTCCAGCAACTGCTACTTCGTCAGGAGTTAACGGAGGATTGTTGAATGCCGACACAATATCTTGCAAATGATCATCTTGTTGAGAAGACTAAACAGTTTTCATTTTTCCATGTCCATAAAACGAAGACGTTGTATCACAGCCGCTGAAAGCATGAGCAAACAAAATTAAGTCTCCGATGTTTTTTTTTTTAATGCTGAAGCACTGTATGTCTTGAGAACTGTAAACCTTTCTTTGGAGGTTTCCATGGGCTTCTTTCAAAAATAAAATAACTTTATATGCTGGAGTTAGTGCAACAAGCAGTGTCAAAAGGTCCACATCCTGTCCAACCACAACAGCAGACTCATGCTGATTTGTTACCCTGATTGCACCTATGTCCCAATACCATCATTCTGAAATCTCTGCTCCGGTTGTATGATTAGACGCTACTTATTTTTAGATTACTCAAAAACTTCTCATGGGAGCACACTTAGAGGGATATTCTCATCAAATATCAAATATTATTTCAGGTAAAATAAGTTTCAAAAGTCGTTGTTGACCCACGATGCTCTTTGTACTGACTTCATTTGTGGAATAACCATAAAAAATTACTGAGACACCTTCACTGTAGTGTTTCCGAATGAACTGAACATACGCAGCATAAACATCTGCAAATGTACCTTGCTTCGGCCAGACAACACGATGGATCAAGTTACCTCCATCAATGACCTACTTTGCTCCTGATTGATGAATTACTCGTTCTTTGACATAGTTGAACACGTTGTACAAAGAAGACCTCTTCGTCTTTCTCATTAATCCTTTCTCATCAAATGGATAACGGGACAGAAGCCAACTCATGACTGAATCATGTCATCAAGTCTTCAGGTAACTTTATAGTGCAAATTATTCGCTGAAATAATTGAGTGTGATGTAATCTGCAACTTTAACACTGGTATTGGTAAAATAAATTGGCTTCACTCTCTCGCTGCGCTGTACTTTTAATTCGCTAAATGTTTCTTTATTTCTCAGAGATTCATCCATTATCTTCTTGCCAATATCTTTAGCTTCGTAGCAGTTTATGTTTTCAGGTGCAACCAGACCACTCGGCACTGAAACGAGGTCTTCTGTATTGATGAATGGGCAGTGATGTTGAGGCCATACAACAAACGTCTCAACATCCTCTTCATCCTTTCTTATGCTTGAATCCCTTAATTCAATATGTTGAAAGCTGCTGCTGGTCAGAACTCCACTAAACTCTTCTACATATTTACATACGTGGTGAGCTACAGGTAAAGCAAAGATCCATTTATTTAGAACACTTTCGGTGAAGCCTCTCCCATGAGTGATGCCTCCAATACTCTTCATATTTTTCATCAGTCTGTTCTATTGTCATATCAGACCATACACCACACCAATACTCTTCTGAACGTCGAATTGTGAAGTAACCCTCTGATGCAAATTTGTGAAACTCATTGTATGGCATGTTGAGATGAAGTAATTCCATATCTCAGAGGTATAGCTGGCAGGGTTTGGCGTACAGAATATGTTCACTTGCATAAAAGACGTACAACATAGCTCTTATGCAATCTAATTTAAGATTCCAATATCCCATGCGCTCTGCCTCAATGAAATACAATGCGACAGTCACAAGATCAAAGTACTGTAACCATAACTGAGCTGTCTTTCCTGTTTGCATTAGAACTGCAATCTGATTTGTGAACTTCACTTGGATTTTTTTCAGAACATCATTGCTTTCCGCTGAGTAGAATGTTGGAGGCTGACTCCTGAAAGTTGAGAGGATTTGTTGTACTTGTCAGTATCATCAACAGCAATTTCTTGAAACATGATTTTTGTCAGTGCACAGTATGTCAACAGATGTACTAGAATAGCTTGTGCCTAGGCATGTCCTGAAAGCATGTGGGGTACAGATGAAGAAGCAAATACCGTAGAACATAGCTCTGAAATTCCACTGCCTGCCATTATGTAACTATATGATCCGAGATATGACATTAACTGATGAAATCCCCCCAGTCTCACAATACTGTTTGGAATTTCACCTTCTTGATGATCTTTACCTGAAGACACTATATCCTTAGCTTTCATATACAGTAATTGGTCAAAGGTAACAAAGCACGTCATTTGTTTGGATTTCTTTGTTTCTTCAGTAGCAAATTGTAAAGCAGTTAGCACTGTGTTATACTCTGTCGGTGGCAGATTAATGGAAGGTAGTGCAAGAATCTTTGTCTGATCATAAGGTACAGTACCTGTTATGGCTTCCACGAAACCTTGCCATGATGGGAAAGAAGGGGTCTGCAGAAATTTCCCATACATCCATAGATCATCCTTTGGTGATGGGATTGTGACATTTGTACAAGCTTCACCTCTGTACACAGTTTGCAGTTTTAAAGCATTCAAACCTTCCTTTCGTTGTCCTTGAAAAGTTTGTATTTTCATTTGTTCAGTTTTTGCAATTTCTGTTGAAGATGGAACAGTTCCCAATTTGGTAATTTCCTGATTTATTACATTCTTTGATGGAGTTAGGTATTTTATTCCACCCATCGAGTGAAATGTTCCTTTGCCAGTTAAGGTATTTCTTTTAAAATCTGCTTTGTCAAGAACGTATTGACAAAAAGAATCTTTGTCAACATCAGGTTTCCAAGAAGTTACAGCAGATGACTCGAATAATGTGACATCATTATAAGTAGAACAAAATCCAAAGTTTGACACTGTGTTGACAATGCTTTTAGAAGCAACTTTCCGAAATAAGTACAATGACAGACCAAGTAGTATGGAAGATAGAAACGATCGTGACCAGGTTGTAGCAATTATTGAATGAACGATCACTGTACACTGTCTTCCTACTTTTTCCTTTTCGCTCTTTCCATGTTTTTAGATAACTGTATCCAAAAAGGCATGCAGTGTCTCAGGAACCACATCTTCTGCATTCTTCATAAAGTCTGTGACATCTGGGTAATCTGTGGTGTTATAAGCAGTTGTTCTAATGTCCTCTCGAACTATAGTTGCTGCAGTTTTTACAATTCTTAACCGCTCATCTTTCTCATTTTTCTCTCGCTCTGAGTACCAGGTATTAATCAGTTTCAGTTCAGGGCCACGGAAACAAACAACTGTTGTTCTTTTCTTCATCTGTGCAAACATCACTTCATATCCGTATGTGTTCAGTAATTTCGATCTCAGTGTTTTCTTTTTAATGACGAACCTTCCGGCATATTTTCCTCAAGTTTCTTCATCAAGCCGTGTAAAGAGAACTGGCATTCCTCAGAGTCATCAATATACAAGCACAATTTTTCAAATGCAGAAGCAATGTGTTCATCCTGTGGCCGTCCTCGTTTTAGAGTCGATGGTCGGTTGCATGCAAATTCTTAGTAACATTTTCCATGACGCTGTTAACTCATCTCGATACTTTCTCACCCCATTCGTCTTTCCTTTGCTCAGCATCCTCCAGTAGTTTGTTTTTCAAAGTCAGAGTACGAACTTCCCACATACTTCTCGTTTATTTACAGGTTCTCTCCTTTCTGCAACAATAGCAAATTTTTCACCACCACACCCAGACCATCACATTCCCACCAGCACATCCACACCACCACACTCACACAACCATACCAGTACTACCACACTCACACCACCACACCCACACCACCACACTCACACCACCACACCCACACCACCACACCCACACCACCACACCCACACCACCACACCCACACCACCACACTCACACCACCACACCCACACCAACACACCCACACCAACACACCCACACCACCACACTCACACCACCACACTCACACCACCACATCCACACCACTACATCCTTGACCACCGAAGGGTCAAGACGTACCTGGCGCTCCTCTCCGAGCAGCCAGGTCAACTGTTAAGTTGGCCCATACCAACCCCCTCCCCTGAACCCTCCTCCCCACCGGAATATCAACAAGTTCTCGCCAGAAGTTACAATTTCATTTATGAAAGGAACGGAACCAGTGTTAAACAGAGGTGAACAGTGGTGAACAGTGCTTAAGTCAGTGAGAACAACTCAACAGTAACAGTCGTACCCAAGTTAACCTTCACACAGTGAGGTCCCAGGTACCCAGTGATAACGGCCCCCGCGAAACCCAACAACAACCAGCGATGTGTTAATCCGTCTATGATAGGAAGGCCTGGGACCAAACCTCACTCATATAACACCATCTGTGAGGGAATTACTACACCACATGTCCCTCATAACACCATATGTGAGGGAATTACTACACCACGTCAAGTCCCTCATCACACCATCTGTGAGGGAATTACTACACCACGTGAGGTCCCTCATAACACCATCTGTGAGGTAATTACTACACCACGTGAGGCCCCTCATAACACCATCAGCGAGGGAATTACTACACCACGCCAGGTCCCTCATAACAACATCTGAGGGAACTACTACACCACGTGAGTTCCTCCTAACACCATCTGGGAGGGAGTAACTACACTACGAGTTTGCTGTTCAACACCTACAATAATCTGTATGTTCACTGTATGTTCCTTTACCTTTCTCTAATGAAGGCTTTTGTTAAACCACCAATGTATGTAATAAGTCATTTACGTCCAATGTATATTTTCAGCCTTCTGGCTGCAGAATTTTTTCAATAAACCGATAATTATTATTATTACACCACCGCATTCACACCACCACACCCACACCAACACACCCACACCAACACACTCACACCATCACACCCACACCAACACACCCACACCATCACACCCACACCAACACACCCACACCATCACACCCACACCATCACACCACACCCACACCAACACACCCACACCATCACACCCACACCAACACACTCACACCATCACACCCACACCATCACACCCACACCAACACACTCACACCATCACACCCACACCATCACACCCACACCAACGCACTCACACCATCACACCCACACCAACACACTCACATCATCACACACCACACCATCACACCCACACCATCACACCCAAACCACCACACTCACACCACCATACTCACACCACCATACTCACACCACCACAGCCACACCACCACACCCACACCACCACACTCACGCCACCACACTCACACCACCACACCCACACCACCACACCCACACCACCATACTCACACCACCATACTCACACCACCACATCCACACCACCATACCCACACCAACACACCCACACCACCACACTCACACCACCATACTCACACCACCACATCCACACCACCATACTCACACCACCACATCCACACCACCATACCCACACCACCACTCTCACACCACCACACCCACACCAACACACCCACACCACCACACTCACACCACCACACCCACACCACCACACCCACACCAACACACTTACACCACCACACTCACCCACCACACTCACACCACCATACTCACACCACCATACTCACAACACCACACCCACACCATCACACTCACACCACCACACTCACACCACCACACTCACACCACCACACTCACACCACCATACTCACACCACCACATCCACACCACCATACTCACACCACCACATCCACACCACCATACCCACACCACCACACTCACACCACCACACCCACACCACCACACTCACACCACCACACCCACACCACCACACCCAAACCAACACACCCACACCATCACACCCACACCATCACACCCAAACCACCACACTCACACCACCATACTCACACCACCATACTCACACCACCATACCCACACCACCACACTCACACCACCCCACTCACACCACCACACTCACACCACCACACTCACACCACCATACTCACACCACCATACTCACACCACCACATCCACACCACCACACCCACACCAACACACCCACACCACCACACTCACACCACCATACTCACACCACCACATCCACACCAAGATACCCACACCACCACACCCACACCACCACAACCACACCACCACACTCACACCACCATACTCACACCACCACATCCACACCACCATACCCACACCAACACACCCACACCACCACACTCGCACCACCATACTCACACCACCACATGCACACCATCACACCCACACCAACACGCTCACACCATCACACCCCCACCACCACACTCACACCACCACATCCACACCACCGCATCCACACCACCGCATCCATACCACCACATTCACACAACCACACCCACACCACCACACTCACACCACCACACCCACACCACCACACCAACACACTCACACCACCACACCCACACCAACACACCCACACCATCACACTCACACCACCACATCCACACCACCGCATCCACACCACCGCATCCATACCACCACATTCACACCACCACACTCACACCACCGCATCCACACCACCACACTCACACCACCACACCCACACCACCATACCCACACCACCACACACACACCACCACACTCACACCACCACACTCACACCACCACACCCACTCCAACACACCCACACCAACACACTCACACCACCACACTCACACCACCATACTCACACCACCACATCCACACCACCGCATCCACACCACCGCATTCACGCCACCACACCCACACCACCACACCCACACCAACATACCCACACCAACACACTCACACCACCACACTCACACCAACACACTCACACCACCATACTCACACCGCCACATCCACACCATCACCCCCACACCCACACCATCACACCCACACCAACACACTCACACCATCACACCAACACACTCACACCATCACACCCACACCATCACACCCACACCACCACACTCACACCACCATACTCACACCACCATACTCACACCACCACACCCACACCACCACACCCACACCACCACACCCACACCACCATACTCACACCACCACACTCACACCACCATACGCACACCACCACACCCACACCACCATACTCACACCACCATACACCACCACACTCACACCACCACACCCACACCACCATACTCACACCACCATACTCACACCACCACACTCACACCACCATACTCACACCACCACACTCACACCACCACACTCACACCACCACACTCACACCACCATACTCACACCACCATACTCACACCACCATACTCACACCACTATACTCACACCACCACACTCACACCACCACACTCACACCACCACACCCACACCACCACACCCACACCAACACACTCACACCAACACACTCACACCATCACACCCATACCACCTCACTCACACCACCGCACTCACACCACCTCACTCACACCACCACACCCACACCGCCACACTCACACAACCATACTCACACCACCATACTCACACCACCACATCCACACCACCATACCCACACCATCACACCCACACCACCACACTCACACCACCATACTCACACCACCATACTCACACCACCACACCCACACCACCACACCCACACCACCACACCCACACCAACACACTCACACCAACACACTCACACCATCACACCCATACCACCTCACTCACACCACCGCACTCACACCACCACACCCACACCGCCACACTCACACAACCATACTCACACCACCATACTCACACCACCACATCCACACCACCACACCCACACCAACACACCCACACCACCACACTCACACCACCACACTCACACCACCACACCCACACCAACACACCCACACCACCACACTCACACCACCATACTCACACCACCACATCCACACCACCACACTCACACCACCACACTCACACCACCATACTCACACCAACACACTCACACCACCACACTCACCCACCACACTCACACCACCATACTCACACCACCATACTCACACCACCACACCCACACCATCACATCCACACCACCGCATCCACACCACCGCATCAATACCACCACACTTACACCACCACATCCACCCCACCACATCCATTCCACCACACTCTCGCAATCACATCCACACTACCACACTCACACCACCATACTCACAGCACCACGGTCCCGGAATCACATCCACACCACCACACCTACCTCACCACATCCACACCACCACTCTCACACCACCACATTCACTCCACTACACTCACACTACCACAACCTCACTACCACACTCACATTACCACACCATCGCCACCACACCCAAACAACTACATTTTAACCACCATACCCACACTACTCTGCCCTCACCACCACATCCACTCTACCACATCCCCCGACACTACACCCACGCTTCCACACCCTCGCCACTTCACCCACATAAACCGGTGGCCAAATACCGAAAATATCCCACCAACCCTCCATCCATTTAACTGTTGCTATGGTTTTTGGTTAGTTGGTGCCTATATCTTCCAAAAACCATCTGATATACACGCGATATCTGGTTGTGGGTACCCGAAAATGGGAAGCAAAGATGGCCGCCATGCGTCGTCAGTGAAATTTAAGAAATATGCAACTTTTGATCCAGTTGGACTACAAACATCTTTAAGGGATCAATTTCCACTAATATGGGGATGAGAAATTCACTGGTGACATTACTTTTGTATTTTGTTGGCATCTTCAGGCCCAGAAATCTAAAATGGCCGCTGGAAAGTCTAAAACTGACAATATTTTACCAAATCATTCATCTTTTTTGTAATATTTTTCTCTTCATATTATCCTTTTATCTCATTTGGTCTTTGAGTAAGATGTCACAATGGCGGACGAGAAGCAACTGAACTCAAAAAAGAGCTTAAGAAGAAGAATATACATGACTGCATCAAATGCTTTACACCACTATCGAAGGAGCAGATCAGTCCCATTAGCCAAGAAATCTATAGATCGATAAGAAAAGCTGCAAGAATCCGTCAACTAAGTGGAAAAACTGACTCTAAAAGGTGCAATGAACTGCGTGAAGCTCTTCCAGATGCCACTGTCCATCACCAACATGGTTATCACCGAAAATGTTAACAGCGATTCACGACTTTTAGTAGAATTACAAAACATCAGCATGGATGAAGTAGAGGTGAATGGTTAAGTCCAAAGTCCACGGAAAGGCGGAAATGTAATCCTGTCTCACCAACTACAACTCTCCTGCCCCAAGATCAATGCTTCATATGTTCAAAAAGGGTCAAAAAACATAATCAGAAATATGATCCATTGATGAAGCTGACATCAAGAAGTCGAGAATCTGATATAAAGTAGAAAGCTCAACTTATACACGACCATAAACACCTGTGTCTGCGTGACTTGGATCTCCTAGCAAAGGATGCAAAATATCACAAATCTTGCTGTGAAGCATACATCCCCCCAGAGAGAGGCTCCACATCTACACCAACCGGTGTGGAGGCTCATGCCAAAGAAGCATTACTTGCCAATGAATCTGCGCTCCAGCATACATGTGAACATGTCGAGAAGCAGATCATCCAAGGATGTAATGTGGAACGAACCACAATGTTACGAGAGAGATATCTTCAGTACCTGCAATATCACCATTCACAGTTTTACAATCCAAATTACAAAACATGTAAACTCAAGGCAAAGTTAATCAACCATTTTGTCCCCTCTATTGAATTCTGGCAACCAAACTACCGCAGTGAATTGGTGCACAAGTATTCGTCCAACATTGCACAAGGTACGGCAGTAGAGGCTGCATTCGAAGCTGCTGCCTCGTACTCAAGGATCCTTGAAGAAGCAGTGCTCATTTTGTGGAGAGAAGTGCTAGACCATGCAAAGTCATTTGAGCTGCCATGGCCACCACCTCCTGGTCACACCTTACGTGACCAAACTCCTCCGCCCCAACACTTTATGCAGTCCCTTCTGTCTGGAGAGAAACACTTATCAGACCAGAAGCAGAGAGTGGCAACCTCACTGTAACATGACATAATGTATGCAATTACTAATGGACATTGGATGACTTCCAAGCATAGTATGCTTGATTTGTCTCTGTGGCACCTGACAGGTCAAGCAGAAGCTATCACCCTTCTCAACCGGAATGGGCACTGTGTCTCCTATACAAAAGTGCTGGAAATGATGACTGCTGTATATCTAAGTATGAAAGAGCATAGTGGTCTTCTTCCCCCACACATAGTAACGCTCAACAATTTGGTGGTCCATTTCTGTTTTGACAATTTCGACCTCACTGAAGAGACACCATCTGGACGAGACATTACACATAGTACACAAGGGTTAATATTGCAGGAGAGGCTTGCCATAGAAAGCATGGAGACAGTCAGTATCCCTAAGACCAAAGCAAGATCAGCTCCACGTGAACAGAAAGGCCTACATCCATGTTATGTAAAGAAGAAGCCTGAACCACCAAAAATAAATGTTCCCTTGGATATAAATGGCGACGTGACTGTGGCAGCTCATCAGTCTGATACACTGTGGATATTGTGTCGTCGAATGTCAAGTATCCTCTTATAAATAGTGCCTGGATGGAAAGGTTGGGTGTCCTGTACTGGAGTCAGAGGCGTGGAGGCTCTTACAACTGTGGAGTATTTGCCACCAATAAACGCGCCAATCACTGAGAACAGTACAGTGCAATTCATGAATGCCTCACACAAGCACAAGCCATGACAAAAGCTTTGCACCAAAGTTGGACAGTCATTACCTTTGATTAAGCTGTTGCAATAAAAGCCTACAAGGTGACATGGCAGTATGGAGATAAGTTTCAGAAGGTGTTCATCCGACTAGATGTCTTTCACACTACCTGTGCCTACTTTGGTGCAATATTCAAGTACATGAAAAGCAGAGGGCTGAAACAGATCATCATCCAAGCAGATCTGTGTGCTAGTGGGTCCATCACAAAGGTCCTGGAAGGGAAACATTATACTCTAAGTCTGTATGTACTGAAGACTTTGCTGCAGGCCCTTGAGCGACTTCTCATTGAGCAATTTGAGAGTACAAAGGGCAATGTCCCTGACAGCACTGTCTCCATTCTCCAAGCACTGGCCAGTGAGCCCACAGATGAGAACCTCGAGAAAACCCCGACCAATGATGGTGTGATTGATATCTCTCATGATCAAGACTGATGAATTTAAGAAGGAAATGTGACAGGGCCATCATGGGAAGACTGCTCAGTACTGGATCACCATCATGGACAAGGTAGAGGTCGCATTACAGTTGCTCCATGTTACAACAGAAAACAACCTTGATCTGCAACAATAGTAGGACTTCTAGCGTTTAATTAACCCTTAGTGAGTCTTATGTTAGCCTTTTAGGTGGAAAGTGGCTATCATTCATTTCTGTACTCAGATATTTGCAATGAAACATGATTAATTTAGCAAGCAATGCATGAATTTTACTAAATTTAATGTCTAATTGCGTTTTTAATTCCAACAAGGTGAAATGACTGTGACGGAAGGAAGAAACAACATGGATACTTGAGTTTTAAAAATGTTTCATTTTTAGCCTTCGTTATTACTAATTTGGGTGTTTGGGCCTGAAGATGCCAACAAAATACAAAAGTAATGTCACCAGTGAATTTCTCATCCCGATATTAGTGGAAATTGATCCCTTAAAGATGTTTGTAGTCCAACTGGATCAAAAGTTACATTTTTCTTAAATTTCACTGACGACGCATGGCGGCCATCTTTGCTTCCCATTATCGGGTACCAGCAACCAGATATCGCGTGTATATCAGATGGTTTTGGGAAGATATAGGCACCAACTAACCATAGCAGCAGTTAAATAGACAGGGGGGGGGGGGGTTTGGTAGCCCTTGGACTAACACTACCACTCCCTCGTCACAATACCCACCACACTACCACACCCACACCACCACACCCTCACCACCACAAACACACCACCACATCCACACCACCTCACCTCCACACCCACACTACCACACCCTCGTTACCATACCCACGCCAGTACTTCCTCACCACCTCACCTTCATCAATACAATAGACATTACAAAATCTTCTCAACCACAATACCACTACTCTACCACTCGCGGTCCTTGTCACTACGCCACGCATCTCTCACCATTTACACGCCCCTGTCACTACACTACATAACCCACTATCACAAGACACCCCCGCCACAAGGCAAAGCCCAATATCATCATGCCGAAGCTATACCATCACATTTATGGCTAATACAATCATACCCACATCCCCTACCACTACGCCCCTGCCACTGCCCCCTACTAAACCTATGCCCCTACACATACGCCCACACACCCTACCGTCACGCACACACCCTCTACCGCCACGCCCACCACGCCCACACCCTCTACCACCACGCCCACACCCTCTACCACCACGCCCACACCCTTTACCACCACGCCCACACCCTTTACCACAACACCCACGCCCTTAACCACCACGTCCACACCCTTTACCACCACGCCCACACCCTATACCACCACGCCCACACCCTATACCACCACGCCCACACCCTTTACCACCATGCCCACACCTTTTACCACCACGCCCACACCCTTTACCACCACGCCCACGCACCTTTACCACCACGTCCACATTCTCTACCAGAACGCCCACACCTACCACTACGCCCACACCCTCTATCACCACGCCCACACCCTTTACCACCACGCCCACACCCTTTACCACAACGCCCACACCCTTTACCACCACGCCCACACCCTTTACCACCACGCCCACACCCTTTACCACCATGCCCACGCCTTTTACCACCACGCCCACCACGCCCACACCCTTTACCACCACGCCCACGCACCTTTACCACCACGTCCACACCCTTTACCACCACGCCCACACCCTTTACCACCACGCCCACACCCTTTACCACCATGCCCACGCCTTTTACCACCACGCCCACACCCTTTACCACCACGCCCACGCACCTTTACCACCACGTCCACATTCTCTACCAGAACGCCCACACCTTCTACCACCAAGCCCACACCCTCTATCACCACGCCCACACCCTTTACCACCACGCCCACACCCTTTACCACAACGCCCACACTCTTTACCACCACGCCCACACCCTTTACCACCACGCCCACACCCTTTACCACCACGCCCACGCACCTTTACCACCACGACCACACACTTTACCATCACACCCACGCCCTTTACCACCACGCCCACACCCTTTACCACCGCGCCCACGCCCTTTACCACCACGACCACACACTTTACCACCACGCCCACGCCCTTTACCACCACGCCCACACCCTTTACCACCACGCCCACGCCCTTTACCACCACGCCCACACCCTTTACCACCACGCCCACGCACCTTTACCACCACGCCCACACACTTTACCACCACACCCACGCCCTTTACCACCACGCCCACACCCTTTACCACCGCGCCCACGCCCTTTACCACCACGCCCATACCCTTTACCACCACGCCCACGCCCTTTACCACCACGCCCACGCCCTTTACCACCACGCCCACGCCCTTTACCACCACGCCCACGCCCTTTACCACCACTGTAATGGGCCCCTGTCTCATCAACAGAGCATATTATATAAATGGGTCAATACATCTGATATTATATTCAGATTCACCACCCTGTAACTTTCCACTGGCTATGAGGTGACATGTTCAATGCACGTGATAAGGTGTCCCCACGGTAAGCTGCGTCATACTATGCTGAATAAAGGCATAAGTAGCAGGCTCTCTGGCCACCTGAAGCGAGTTGTAGTTTGATATCCTTGACTAGAGGAAGACGTTATTTGAGAGCTGCAGTGGATGACTCCGTCTTCCCTCGAGGGGGAACGACATACCCATACCGTTCTCCCTCGATGGGTCACTACTCATCAGTCACTCACAGCAACTTATATCGTAAGGACATGAGCTTACGTTTATAATACATAAGCGCCGTCCCTTTCTCATTCACTCATATACAGTGGAACTTACGGTCGATCTACACTCAGGAATTATAGATACAATCCTTTTATAATAAAACAAGGAACTACAGTTTGGGTTTCGTTACTTAAACCCAAATAATAAATATATGTGAACAGCCTGGTTAATTGGACAATCCAGTCGATTCACCACACCCACGCCCTTTACCACCACGCCCACGCCCTTTACCGCCATGCCCACGCCCTTTACCACCACGCCCACGCCCTTTACCACCACGCCCACAGCCTTTACCACCACGCTCATGCCCCTTACCACCACGCCTACGCCCTTTACCACCACGCCCACGCCCTTTACCGCCATGCCCACGCCCTTTACCACCGCGCCCACGTCCTTTACCACCACGCCCACAGCCTTTACCACCACGCCCACGCCCTTTACCACCACGCCCACGCCATTTACCACCACGCCCACGCCCTTTAACACCACGTCCCCACCTTTTACCACCACGCCCACACCCTGTACCACCATGCTAACGCCATTTACCACCACGCCCACACCCTTCACCACCACGCCCACGCCCTTTACCACCACACCCACACCCTTTACCACCACGCCCACGCACCTTTACCACCACATCCACACCCTTTACCACCACGCCCACACCATCTACCACCACGCCCACGCCCTTTACCACCACGCCCACACCCTTTACCACCACGCCCACGCACCTTTACAACCACGCCCACACCCCTTACCACCACGCGCACACCCTTTACCACCACGCCCACGCACCTTTACCACCACGTCCACATTCTCTACCAGAACGCCCACACCTTCTACCACTACGCCCACACCCTCTATCACCACGCCCACACCCTTTACCACCACGCGCACACCCTTTACCACCACGCCCACGCACCTTTACCACCACGCCCACACCCTCTACCACCACGCGCACACCCTTTACCACCACGCCCACGCACCTTTACCACCACTCCCCTGCCCTGGGAGTGACTGAGCCGAGAATAACCAGGAACAGCGTGGTGCTGACGGCGGCGTGAACGTGTTTTTGTTGTGGCGGAAGCTAGGCAGTCTGGCCACCCCCATCCTCCCCATCTCCTATCCACCTATCCACTCCTTCCCCATCCACCTATTCCTCATCCACTCCTCCACACCCTCCCCCATTTACCCCTGCCCTCTCCATCCTTCCCTCCCTCCGCTACCTACCATTCCCCTGGCTCTATCCAGGCCATCCCTCTCCTATCCACCCTTCCCCTCCCGTATCCACCCTTCTCCTCCCCTATTCACCCTTCCCGTCCCCTACCCACCCTCCCCCTCCCCTATACACTCCACCCCTCCCCTATCCACACCCCTTCCCTATCCACCCTCCTATCCACTCCAATGTTGGTCCCACACCCACCCGGAGAGATACCTTAGTAAAAATAATAATAATTATAACATTAATAATAATAATAATAAAAATAATAATAATAATGATAATTATAATAATAATAATAATAATAATAACAATAACAATAATAATAATAATAATAAAAATAAAAATAATAATAATAATATAATAACAATAATAATAATAATAATAATAATAATAACAGTAATAATAATAATAATAATATTAATAATAACAGTAATAATAATAATAATAATAATAATAATAATAATAATAATAATAACAGTAATAATAATATTAATGATAACAGTAATAATAATAATAATAATAATAATAATAATAATAACAGTAGTAATAATAATAATAATAATAATAACAGTAATAATAATATTAATGATAACAGTAATAATAATAATAACAATAATAATAATAATAACAATAATAATAATATTAATAATAATAATAATAATAACAGAAATAATAATAATAATAATAATAATAACAGTGATAATAATAATAATACTAACAATAATAATAATAATAATAATAACAGTAATAATAATAATAACAATAATAATAATAATAACAATAATAATAATAATAATAATAACAAGTGAATACTCCAACTCACAGTACATGTCTCCTATATCATTTGTTGTTATATTTGTCAGTTTATGTTTTACAACTATCAATTGAGATTACTAAATTTCATTTATTGGCCTTCGTACGTCATCACCAACTGAAAAAACAGTCCATTCGAGTCGAAAAATGCTGTAAATAGGAGCTGGTAACTCTCTTGGGCTATGACCCTTGTGCGAGCATCCCTCGACATCCAGCGACCTCGTTAGAAAACACTCTACTTAATTTTTTTATTTTTTTTTTTTTTTAGGTCGGGAAAGGATGGAAAGCACGCTGGGGTTCAAGGCACAGCCACACATGAAGGATAGAGAAGTCACGACATATAGTCGTGGGGTGAAAGGTTGGAAAAGAAGTTTAATGAGTTAAACAGAGGGGGACGACACCCCTTGTTTTACATTTTACAGAGTTTGTTGGCTAACTAAGCTAACCTAGGATTTAGAATGAGGTGGCACAATGGTTACTTTAGTAGACAATGACTAGTTTGATTTTACAGTTACATGCTCATTAAAATCTTATATTGTATTACGTTATGGACTTACTAGATTGTGACTTGTTAAATGTGTTCATATTGTAAGGGCGGTAACGAGCGGGATGGTTGTCCGCCGCTCGTTTACTTGTTCGCGGCCCCACTAGGGAGGGTAGATGGAGGTGAGAAGGTCGCTGCTGCTTCGTCACACATCAGACACGACCCAGACGTCAACACAGCTGTACTTGCTGTTCGTTCAAATTCTGGTTGTGTGCTCACCTGAGGCTCCTGGGGCTCGTGTGCTGATTCCCAGTCCTTCACTATTCGGCTGTCAATCTCAAGACACCTGCTCCAGCTACTACCGCGGCTGCCACGTCATCGCCACTCCCTCCACGCCCTATCCACCGTCTCTCCTGTATGGCAAGACTTTGCCCACCCACGCTGGCTCCAAGCGAGGAAGCTGCCCTGGACCTTTCCCCTGAGAGAGAAACCACCGCGTCAACGGAACATTCCACTGGGCTGCCGCCGTAGGAAATGGAGATGTTCGGGGTACTTGGTTCTAACTACAGGAGCGAACATAAACACCTGTAGAGTTCTATAGGTTCTTATTAACGGAAATATACAAGGGCGCTTACAAGCGCCGGTAGTTCATACACTCCTATAGGGGTCAACTGACCTCTCAGGCGACATGTGATAAGTGGTACATTGGGGGATCGGTGGTAGAAGCGGTACCGTTCTTGCCTCGCAAGCGAGATGTCACGGGTTCGATTCCCGGGCCGGTGGAAGTTGTTTGGACTTACTTCCTAGCCCCCATTAGTCCCTGTTCACCTAGCAGGAAAGTAGGTACCTGTTGTTAGTCGAAAGTTGTTGGAGCTTCCAATAACTTGATGACATAAACCACTGACTCTTCAGGCTTCTACGCCCTTGACTCTTCAGGCTTCTACACCCTTAACTCATGAGACATAAAGGCAAGCATGAACTTAGCATGCTTCCGTGTTGGGCGCTGTAAACGCTTCTGCGCTTCACCTTACACAATGATGTAGGGGGGTGCCCAATAAAAACAAAACAAAAAAAAAAGTGGTACATTAGCAGCTTCCAGATGTCGCCAAGCACATTTATCTAAGCGAGTGGTGACATGAAACAGGGGCATTGCCACACGCTACTGGCTAGAGAAGTAATGTATATAAATAGAGTACATACATGGTATACATACACAAATTGTTTAAGTTTTAAATTTATTATAGAGAAAAAAATGATGGTATACATACAACATACATAATATATATACACCTCCCCCCCCCCCCCTATACGCTCATAGCAAAGTCTTGAGCGGACCTTTTCCTGTGGATCCGTTCTGAGCGTCGAGGGGCTTAATCACTGGGGGGGAATATGGGACTCGGCACTGGTGGCAGGGTCAGCAGAAGGTGTTACGGGGCGGAGAAAACGGCGGTTCCTCCACCACACACGACCGCTGGGTAACCGCACCTGGTAGTCCCGTGACCTACCGAGACCCATGACTGCGCCCACTTTGTCCCAACATAGGGAGGCCGGGTCCTGGACACGGACTTGGGTGCCAACACTCAACCTGGGGAGAGGGCGGGCGTGGTCGTTGTGGCGAGAGACGATGTCTTGAGCACGTTCGGCGGCTCGGCGATCAAAATCCTCTGTCTTGGCCTGTCACTCCTTGGAGAAGGATTGAGGGTGAGCAGGGACACAAGAACGGAGGGGGCATCCATGCAAGACCTGGGCAGGGGAGCGTCTGGTGTAATTGGGTGTGTTGCGGAGCTCAAGGAGACCCTGGTCGAAGGCCTCGCAGTCAATATTTCCAGAAGGGGCCACTTTGAGGATGAGGCGCTTCAGGGATTTGACAGCAGCCTCAGCGTGGCCGTTGGACTCCCCATCAATCGAGGAACGCAGCGAAGTCCCGGCTTGTGAACTGGGGCCCTCCGTTGGTTCGCAGGCGCGCAGGAACACCCACGTAACTGAAGTAGTGGCGGAACTTGCTGATGGTGGCGGCAGACGTCGTGTCATTACCGCACTTGATGACAACCGGCCAACCAGAGAGACGGTCGACGATAACCAGGAAGGACTTTCCTGACACAGAGAAAAAGTCGGCCGACACAGACTCAAAGGGGTTCCTGCTGCTGGCTGGGTTGTAGTACTTGGCGGGGCTTACACGCCTGGACAGCATTGGAGATGTTGGGGTCGATGCCAGGCAGGAACACAGTCTGTCTTGCACGCCGTTTGGTGGCCTCGGCTCCATGGTGACTGTCGTGGAGGCGAGCCAAGGCGTGGGGACGTGAAGCAGCAGGGACAACTACCGAAGGAGAGGTGTCACTGGCCAGAGGTAGGGGTAGGGCGACAGCAGGGTAGTTGTTGCTCCCTTCGTGCACCCTGTTGGCGTATTTTACCTCGAGAATCGGTGTTGGGAAGTCCTGGGAGATGATGGCCAACTCATGGCAATGTCTGTAGGACAGCAAAGAAGTCGGGACACCATTATGCACGTCAATCCAGGCTTGACACGACCTGTTGCCAAAGGTGACATGTGCATAGAGTGAACCTAGGGCTGGGGCCATCTGTGAACCATCTGCCGTGACGCGGAGGTCCTTGGGAGGCGGTCCTAGATCACTTGGAGAGAGCCCCAAGCATTGCAAATGCTGGGGACCGATGACCGTAGCCTCAGCGCCGGTGTCGGGCAGCACCCCAATACAGGATGACACACTGCCGTAGGTCACGATGACGCTGACGTGCTGGGGGACTTTGGTCCTGGGACGCTAGGAAGAGTACACCCTCCTAATATGGGTCGGGCTTTGTCCAGGGTCGTCGTGCCTCTGATTTGGCGACTGTGGGCGGCCCTCACTGGTGGAAGGGCGCTGCTGCTTCCGCCGACGCTGTTCCTTGGGTTTGTTGGTCGGGCAACACTTGTCGTAGTGGCCCAGACGACCACACACATTGCACTGGACGCGTTTGGCTGGGCACCGTACTGTAAGTGACCAGTGGCCCTTGCGGTTACAACTGTCGCAGGTAGACTCAGCAGCTGGGCACACCTGTGTTCCGTGCTGCCTACCACAGCTGTGGTGGGCGTGGTGGGCGTAGGAGTTGGGGCAGACTTTTTGTCTTTCTTGTATTGGGACATAGCCCGTACGGCTGTAGGGGGAGCTCGGATAGCAGAGGTAGCACACCTGGCAGCCTCATAGGAGCGACATACTGTCAATACATCCTTAAGAGAGGAGGAAGAGTTGAGGGAGGTGAGGCGTTGGACAAGCTCCTCGTCCTTAACACCCAAAAGGATCACCTGCTTCAACTGGGTCTCCTCGCACTGCTGGTGATTACCGGGACATATGTCTATCTCTTCCGAGGCTCTTTGAGTCGTACGTAGATATCGTCAAAAGTTTCGCCCTCCATCTGTCTACAGCTAAACACTTCCCTCCTGCAGAGAGCTTCATTCCGCTGAAAGAGAATAAGGTGCCAAAGAGGTTGGCTTTGTCAGGGGGAGAGTTGGCTATAGAGTTATCGGGTCAGAAGAGGGGAGGAAAAGAAGGAGTGCAGAAGTTGTTACAGATGTTTTTGGTTAAGGACCAGAAGGATTTACTAGAGGAAGAATTAGTCAGGACAGCGGTCTTTCTTTTTAGAAAATTCCGCTTGGCTCTACGATGAATAACCTTACAACTATTCCTAGAAGCAAGAGAGCAGGAGCGATCAAATCATGATTGTAATGTGAAAGTTTTGGTTGAAGATGGGATAAATGCACTCATACCGCCCTGTATAACTCCAGCAATGCTGTCAGCACATACCGAAGCGTCCCAAGTGGAAAAAGCAATATTCATCCCAAGGAAAGTCGGTGAAGAATTATCGCAAGTATTGCCAACTTGCCCTCCGATAGTGCCATAGTTGACGTTTAGAGGGGGGTGGGGGAGGTGGTCGTGCCCAGTTTGATTTAATAGAAATAAGGTTGTGATCAGAAGACTCTAAGCAGGCAGAAATGCCATCCCTCAGTGACCTCCACCACCAAGCACTGGAGAAGTTTGGCAGTGGACTACTGCACCACCCTCGCCATCGCCACCTCCTGCCACCTGCAGCCCACCATCCAACTCGCGCAGTCCGCCACTACAACAAAATTCAGCCCATAAGAGCCCGCACCGATAGATATAAGAACAGCACCATCCCATCTATTGTTAAAATAATAAACAACTCCTGATTTATGTACTGTACAGCCCTGTAAATGTATTAAATGCATATTATATCATTATGTCTAAATCAAATGTAAGTCTGTATATTTTCAGCCAGCGGCTGCAACTCTATTAATAAACCGTTTATTATTATTATTATTATTATTATTATTATTATTATTATTATTATTATTATTATTATTATCATTATTATTATTATTAAATTGAGTAAGAATAGTGTGAGGGGTAAGAGGTAAAACAAAGATCAAGAATGTTAGCAAGTTGATCGTGTCGATCAGGAACGCCTGTAGGTGTGTTTGATTATTTGTTCCAAATCATTAAGTAGGGAAAAAGAGAGTGCCTCAGCTCCACCTGGGTCATCCCTCGCACATCCAAACCACTCTCTGTGATGTACATTGAAATCCCCTAGGTCGGGGATCTCGGTGTTGGGGTGTGTGGATAGCAACGACTCATGTCAAAAAGTGAGATAGTCAAAGAGTTCGAAATAGTTGGTCGAGTTGGGAGAACAGTATAGGAAACAAAGAAAAATAGTCACAACAGGTAGAGATATTTTGAGCCAGATGACATCATAAAGAGAAGATCCAAGATCCGTGAGTCGAGTTATAGGTGTACGTGTGTTGCATACACCTCTTTTAAAACGGAAGGAGGTATAAAGGTTGTAGTTGGAGACTTGAAAAGGTTTGGGTGAAGCTGCTTTGGACAGTTGAAGTTCGGAAAGTAGTAAAAGGTTGGGGGAAGAGGCTAATAAATGGTGCTCCACTTGGATCTCAGGTCGCGAATGTTGGAAAAATGAAGTGTGAAAAAAGCCGATCATCCAGCAACCGCGGTGGCGTCAGTTGAAGCCCGAGTAACTTGATGATTATCAGGACGGCCCTGGGGTCCACAACCTTCCCGACCAGTGGGACCCATCGGAGAAGGCACCGCTTCAACATAAATATCAACTGACATAGAAGAATAAAATAAAATGAATAAAACAGATCAAGAATGAGTACGGTTATATTTGTTGTGTTGTCAATAGTAAGAGAAACAGTTGAAACCCTGCAATTGTGTGTAAATGAGGCAGAAAGATAGATCAGCAACCTGGGACTTGGTTACAATTTTTGTGATGCCATATGACAGCAGGGTCTACCATTAGACAATATATTATGCTTCCAATATCTTCCCAGGCGGTAGTACCTCCCTGTTTGGTAGCTGCCTACTACCTACTACTGGACAGGCACAGGCACAAGCTCAAGCTGTCTTTGCGGGAGTGAGTGTCGTCCTGCAACAACTGCTCCGGAATGATGTACTTCACCTTACCAGTAGACATCACATTATGGAAGTGGTGGCCGCAGCAACCTTCAACGAATGTATGGGTCCCTCCTTTGCTGTGGAAATCGTACTCCTTAAGCGCTTCCAAATACGTTAAGAGCACATCAATCAGGTGCGGTACGATGATTTTATTACCGCCTTTGAAGGCCCAGTGTCTCACATAGTCTATCAAGTCACAGTGCATAGGTTGATGTGAAGAAAAATTTTGGTGGTTCTGGACTTTGCTTTTTTTTTCGGAACAAATTGCTGTTTTGTTGTCTTTTTATTCTTTATAGTTATTTACTTATTTATTTTTCTATTTACTTATTCTTACTTCTTTCACTTACTCTTATTCTTTCTTTTACTTATTCCTGCTATTCTTTCCCGTTACACTCGTGAGAGGTGGAGAGGGTGAGGGAGTTTTTTTTTAGTTTAACAAATTTATTGGCAGAGCTTGTAGTACAGTTTGCCTATTCTGAGTAATTCAGTCAGGTCTTGACACTGAGGGTGGTATCACTTCTCACTGTCACGCAGGACAGAGGTTCACATACAAAGAAATACATCATATTCATTAACAACTATAAATGTATTTAGGTCAGGTTCATATGGATAATGTCACTGTTCACTGCCATGCAGGACAGAGGTTCGTACACAAAGAGTTGCATCATATTCATTGACAGTACATATACATATATGTAAACACACACATATACATACATATACGTATATACATACACATATACATGTACACGTACATATACATGCACACACGCACACATACATACATATCCGTCGGTCAGATTCATGTGGGTAATGTCACTTTCCACTGCCATACAGGACAGAGGTTCGTACACAAAGAATGCATCATATTCATTGACACTATATACAGGTCAGATTCATGTGGGTAATGCCACTGTTCACTGCCACGCAGGACAGAGGTTCGTACACAAAGAAGGAAATACATCACATTCACCAGCAGCATATATAGGTCATTGGATCACATACATTGGAGTCATATTCTAATTGAAGACTAATCAGTTTGGGCTAGCAAATTTGGGATAAACAGCAAGAATGTCCTCAAGCACACCTGATTCAATGAAGTAATTACATAGTTCAAGATACAGTAAGTCAGGTGGCCTGAAGTCTTTGACAGTGTCACATTCAATAATATAGTGTTCAAGTGTATGCTTTAAAGGTTTATCACAAAGTTTACATGCTGAGTGTTCCGGTATGGGTACAGCGTTACTAACTTGCCAGATGTGTCTGTATCCTAGCCTAATTCTGGCCACGACTACATCACATTGTCTGGTTCTGTCCTTATGCTGGCCATACCGGTACCTCTTGTTACAAAATTTGTCATATTTACTAATGCTACAACTGTCAGGTCTCTCTGCATTTCTCACTTCTTCTAGATCAGAGTTCATGATTCTGTTGAATGCGGTCTCATAATATCTGTTGACAAGACGAGGGTCCTCAATCCTCGACCTGCTCACCCTATGTAGCTCCTGTAAATATCTTGGAATTTGTGTGAATGATGCAAACTTTGTCAGCAACCTTCGTGACAAACTAATGCAGGGCATTAAACCCCTCAGAACCCTTGTTGGCAAGGGCTATGGAATTAACATCACCTTTGCTCGTACTTTCTATCTTCACTTCATTCGTTCTGTAGTTGATATCATGCTCTCCATCTTGTGACTATTCCGCCTAAACAACTCAACAGCCTTGAGGTAGTGCAAAATGAAGCCATGCGCATCATCCTAGGTTGCCCAAAATCAACCAGAATTGTAAACATGAGGAAAGAGCTCGGACTGCCCTCCCTATCTGAGAGGATAGCCCTACTCAATACCATGTTTTGTGTCAACGCTTTGAAGAACAATGGTTCTCAAACTACAACTCAAACTGAGATGATGTTCTATCTAAGTAATCCCGACCATCTCGCCAACCTTCCACAAAAGACTCTCTTTGGGGCGTGGCTTCATAAAAGTGTTGCAGATCTCCTGAAACTGAATGTCCCAATCACCCCAGACGAACCTATTAATGCCATTCCTCCTTGGCTGGACATATCAGTTCCTATTAATTACACTCCTGTTGGTAGTAAGCAAATGTTAAACACCGATGTGGTGAGATGTGTCACACTAGAAACTATTAACAGACACATAGAGAGTATTAAATCAAGTGAATGTTATGCTTTTACTGATGGTTCTGTGCAGACAAACACAGGTAGAACAGGCTGTGCAATTGTAATATATAAAGAAAAAGAGATGATAGTGTCAAACAAACAAAGGCTGAACAACTGGGCCAGCACAACACAAACTGAACTAACTGGAATCTACTTAGCCACAGACTACCTCAAAGAAAATGGAGGTGGGGTGATATTCTGTGACTCTCAAAGTGGTTTGAAATCAATGAACAGCCCGTCAGGCTCTATGTCTAAAGTTGCATGTGATATTAAAAGGAATGTGATAACTGCCAATGAGAACAACTTTCGTATCGACTTTGTGTGGATTCCGTCCCATGTTGGAATCAGGTATCATGACCGTGCTGATAGACTGGCCAATGAGGCATGTAAGAAAGAAAATGTTGACTGCGACCTTGGTCTGTCCATTGCCGTAATTAAAAACATTCAAGTCAGAATCATGAACTCTGATCTAGAAGAAGTGAGAAATGCAGAGAGACCTGACAGTTGTAGCATTAGTAAATATGACAAATTTTGTAACAAGAGGTACCGGTATGGCCAGCATAAGGACAGAACCAGACAATGTGATGTAGTCGTGGCCAGAATTAGGCTAGGATACAGACACATCTGGCAAGTTAGTAACGCTGTACCCATACCGGAACACTCAGCAACTTTGTGATAAACCTTTAAAGCATACACTTGAACACTATATTATTGAATGTGACACTGTCAAAGACTTCAGGCCACCTGACTTACTGTATCTTGAACTATGTAATTACTTCATTGAATCAGGTGTGCTTGAGGACATTCTTGCTGTTTATTCCAAATTTGCTAGCCCAAACTGATTAGTCTTCAACTAGAATATGACTCCAATGTATGTGATCCACTGACCTATATATGCTGCTGGTGAATGTGATGTATTTCCTTCTTTGTGTACGAACCTCTGTCCTGCGTGGCAGTGAACAGTGGCATTACCCACATGAATCTGACCTGTATATAGTGTCAATGAATATGATGCATTCTTTGTGTACGAACCTCTGTCCTGTATGGCAGTGGAAAGTGACATTACCCACATGAATCTGACCGACGTATATGTATGTATGTATGTGTGCGTGTGTGCATGTATATATACGTGTACATGTATATGTGTATGTATATACGTATATGTATGTATATGTGTGTGTGTGTGTTTACATATATGTATATGTACTGTCAATGAATATGATGCAACTCTTTGTGTACGAACCTCTGTCCTGCATGGCAGTGAACAGTGACATTATCCATATGAACCTGACCTATATACATTTATAGTTGTTAATGAATATGATGTATTTCTTTGTATGTGAACCTTTGTCCTGCGTGACAGTGAGAAGTGATACCACCCTCAGTGTCAAGACCTGACTGAATTACTCAGAATAGGCAAACTGTACTACAAGCTCTGCCAATAAATTTGTTAAACTAAAAAAAAACTCCCTCACCCTCTCCACCTCTCACGAGTGTAACGGGAAAGAATAGCAGGAATAAGTAAAAGAAAGAATAAGAGTAAGTGAAAGAAGTAAGAATAAGTAAATAGAAAAATAAATAAGTAGATAACTATAAAGAATAAAAAGACAACAAAAGAGCAATTTGTTCCGAAAAAAAAAGCAAAGTCCAGAACCACCAAAATTTTTCTTCACATCAACCTATGCACTGTGACTTGATAGACTATGTGAGACACTGGGCCTTCAAAGGCGGTAATAAAATCATCGTACCGCACCTGATTGATGTGCTCTTAACGTATTTGGAAGCGCTTAAGGAGTACGATTTCCACAGCAAAGGAGGGACCCATACATTCGTTGAAGGTTGCTGCGGCCACCACTTCCATAATGTGATGTCTACTGGTAAGGTGAAATACATCATTCCGGAGCAGTTGTTGCAGGACGACACTCACTCCCGCGAAGACAGCCTGAGCTTGTGCCTGTGCCTGTCCAGTAGTAGGTAGTAGGCAGCTACCAAACAGGGAGGTACTACCGCCTGGGAAGATATTGGAAGCATAATATATTGTCTAATGGTAGACCCTGCTGTCATATGGCATCACAAAAATTGTGACCAAGTCCCAGGTTGCTGATCTATCTTTCTGCCTCATTTACACACAATTGCAGGGTTTCAACTGTTTCTCTTACTATTGACAACACAACAAATATAACCGTACTCATTCTTGATCTGTTTTATTCATTTTATTTTATTCTTCTATGTCAGTTGATATTTATGTTGAAGCGGTGCCTTCTCCGATGGGTCCCACTGGTCGGGAAGGTTGTGGACCCCAGGGCCGTCCTGATAATCATCAAGTTACTCGGGCTTCAACCGACGCCACCGCGGTTGCTGAATGATCGGCTTTTTTCACACTTCATTTTTCCAACATTCGCGCCCTGAGATCCAAGTGGAGCACCATTTATTAGCCTCTTCCCCGAACCTTTTACTACTTTCCGAACTTCAACTGTCCAAAGCAGCTTCACCCAAACCTTTTCAAGTCTCCAACTACAACCTTTATACCTCCTTCCGTTTTAAAAGAGGTGTATGCAACACACGTACACCTATAACTCGACTCACGGATCTTGGATCTTCTCTTTATGATGTCATCTGGCTCAAAATATCTCTACCTGTTGTGACTATTTTTCTTTGTTTCCTCTACTGTTCTCCCAACTCGACCAACTATTTCGAACTCTTTGACTATCTCACTTCTTGCCATGAGTCGTTGCTATCCACACACCCCAACACCGAGATCCCCGACCTAGGGGATTTCAATGTACATCACAGAGAGTGGTTTGGATCTGCGAGGGATGACCCAGGTGGAGCTGAGGCACTCTCTTTTTCCCTACTTAATGATTTGGAACAAATAATCAAACACCCTACAGGCTTTCCTGATCGACACGATCAACTTGCTAACATTCTTGATCTTTGTTTTACCTCTTACCCCTCACACTATTCTTACTCAATTTAATAATGATAATAATAATAAAAATAATAATAATAATAATAATAATAATAATAATAAACGGTTTATTAATAGAGTTGCAGCCGCTGGCTGAAAATATACAGACTTACATTTGATTTAGACATAATGATATAATATGCATTTAATACATTTACAGGGCTGTACAGTACATAAATCAGGAGTTGTTTATTATTTTAACAATAGATGGGATGGTGCTGTTCTTATATCTATCAGTGCGGGCTCTTATGGGCTGAATTTTGTTGTAGTGGCGGACTGCGCGAGTTGGATGGTGGGCTGCAGGTGGCAGGAGGTGGCGATGGCGAGGGTGGTGCAGTAGTCCACTGCCAAACTTCTCCAGTGCTTGGTGGTGGAGGTCACTGAGGGATGGCATTTCTGCCTGCTTAGAGTCTTCTGAACACAACCTTATTTCTATTAAATCAAACTGGGCACGACCACCTCCCGCACCCCCCCCTCTAAACGTCAACTATGGCACTATCGGAGGGCAAGTTGGCAATACTTGCGAGAATTCTTCACCGACTTTCCTTGGAATGAATATTGCTTTTTCCACTTGGGACGCTTCGGTATGTGCTGACAGCATTGCTGGAGTTATACAGGGCGGTATGAGTGCATTTATCCCATCTTCAACCAAAACTTTCTCATTACAATCATGATTTGATCGCTCCTGCTCTCTTGCTTCTTGGAATAATTGTAAGGTTATTCATCGTAGAGCCAAGCGGAATTTTCTAAAAAGAAAGACCGCTGTCCTGACTAATTCTTACTCTAGTAAATCCTTCTGGTCCTTAACCAAAAACATCTGTAACAACTTCTGCACTCCTTCTTTTCCTCCCCTCTTCCGACCCGATAACTCTATAGCCAACACTCCCCCTGACAAAGCCAACCTCTTTGGCACCTTATTCTCTTCGAATTCCACCTTAGACGATTCCCACTCTATCCCACCTACCCCTGTACCTCCTACTGAACCTATGCACTTTCCTATAATCTCCACTCGCAGGGTTGCCGGTGTGTTATCCAGGTTGGATGTGAGTAAGGCGCATGGACTGGACGGAATACCCCCTCGTGTTCTGGGGGAGTATGCTGAAGCTCTGGCCCCTGTGCTTGCTCTCCTCTTTCGCCTCTGCCTCAAAACCCAAACTTTTCCTACTTCTTGGAAGCATGCCTTGGTTCAGCCCATCCCGGAGAAGGGTGACCATTCTAATCCTTCTAACTATCGCCCCATTGCCCTAATTTCATCCCTCTCTAAGATTTTCGAAACTATCTTGAACTTCCATTTTCTCCGCCACCTTGAACGCCTTTCTCTTTTGTCGGATCACCAGTATGGCTTTCGCCAGGCGAGATCTTTGATCATCCTCTTTTCGGGATTATGGGGAAACTCGACATCTCCAAAGCATTTGACAGGGTATGGCACACGTCTTTGCTATCTAAACTTCCCTCTTTTGGTTTCTCTCCCCCACTTTTTTTCTAATCTCGAGCTTCCTTGAAAACCGATCCAGGGATCGATCTCTCGCTCTTTCTCTACCAGTAGTGGTGTCCCACAGGGTTCTGTTCTTTCACTTACTCTCTTCCTTCTTTTTATCAATGATTTACTTCACACTAAAACTAATGCTATCCATTCTTACGCTGATGATTCTACTCTTCACTCTTCTTCACATTTTCCCCTCCCTCCTAACACTCAAACTAGATCTGTTTCTAGAGCTGATATCATTACTTCTATCAATGCGGATCTGTGCAGCATCTCTGAATGGGGAGGTACAAACTTGGTTAAGTTAATTAGTAATAAAATTCAATATTTACCAATTACACTTTGTAAATTAGACGATCTCCCACCAATTACATTTCAGGACGCTATCATCCTGCCAAATTCTGAAATAAATATGTTAGGCCTCACCATTTCCTCCAACATGTCCTGGAAATCACACATCCTTAATATAGCTAAAGCCGCCTCCCGAAAGTTGGGAATGTTGTGCAGATGCCGTAGCTACTTCACCCCTGAGCAGTTGCTCCAAGTATATAAGGGATTCATTCGTCCTAACTTGGAGTACTGCTCTCATATCTGGGGTGGCTCTTCTTCTGTCCAACTATTAGATCGGGTGGAATCAAAGACATTTCGTCTTATTAACTCTCCTCCTTTAGTCTATAATCTCTCTTCCCTTTCTCTTCGCCGCATTGTTGCTTCACTCTCTCTCTCTCTTACAGGTACTTTAAAGGGCATTGTTCGGTGGATTTGGCATCCTGTGTACCGCCGGCAAGGCCGTTGGCTCGTAACACACGTTTTGCCCGCGGTGCCCACCGTTTCTCTGTGGATGTCGGTCACGCGAGAATAACCCGTGTTTCCATATTTATATAATCTGTCTCACTTTAAAAAGCTGGTTTTCCGGCATCTTCGTGATGTAGTTTAACACAGTATAACCTTTTTCTTCTCTATTTTCAATTTCTTTCTGTTCTTTTTTCTTCGCCCCCCAGGCCCCGTTGTGGGTCGTTTGACCTGTGCCCGGGTGGGCTATTTCCCGTTAAAAAAAATAAGCTGAGGAGAGCTTGGGAACAGAGAGAAGCTGATAGACCCCATCTTCAAAGTGAGTTCATCTAATAGCACATTCTGCTTGAAATTTTCCCGTGTGATATCGGCAGATGACTCTCATTGATACCGTCGTTGTCGTCAGATGGTGGTCCTGTTTAAAGCCAGATCAGTGATATTATAAGACGAAGATTGACAGTATGTCGATAAGGAGGAGGAATCTTGGGTAAAAGTAGTGCTCACCGAAAAATAAAAACAGTTTCATCCAATAACCATGGCCGTATCCCTGCGTGGCGCCGAAACAACACAGGGTAACATACCTATAAAGTTATGTTTGCCACCTGTAACGGGGGTAATTTTAGTATACTGTAAATGTATATCATATTACTCTATGAGCTCCCACATATCTTACAGTAAATAACAAATCATAATTTGACATGAAAGTGAAGAATATAGTAAAGCGATAAGGTACACATCATTTTACGGAGATGTGATCAGCGCACTATGTATGAAGAACAACGAAGTGGCCGAGTGAGGTGAATGTGTGGGGGTGGATGACTCTCCATGGCGTCGGGGATGTCACAGATATTCAGGGACAGTTTAGTGCTGAGACATGTTGACATCCTTAATGATTTTTTTTCTTCCCTCTATCCGCGAGAGGTATTTTCTCTTCCCTTCCGGACCGAAAATATTTATTACTACTGACAATCACAAGGTAAACTACTGCTACAAACTGCCTTACAGTAGTTAATAGTTTGATTATTTGCACAGGTAAACTAAGAAACGCTTTTACATCTTGTCTTTGAACACCTTTCAAAAATTATGCTTAAGATCATTGAAATTCTTTAGTCTGTCTAAAATATTAAACCACACAATATACCAGACAGATGTGTGGAGACTCTTGGTAGGTTTGGTTGGTTGTTCGTCCCTAGACAACACACACGTCTCCGAAAGCGTTGATTCGGAATATAAAAATAATTTAAAATGTTTTCCATCGTTACTTGTTATGTTAAATGCAGATTCATTTTATTTTCGTTTTTTCCTGGATACTTTATGTCACCAGTTGACTGACACCACTTTGAGACGTCGATGACGTAAGTGTTTCGAGGGTTCAGGAACAGCTGATCTGTTTTCGACACATCAGACGAATTAAAATATTGACATATAATCTTGTGTAATACATTGCCATAATGAGAACAGATAAAGACAAAGACCTCGAAAGCTACATGTGTAGAAAAAGGAAAAAGTAAAACACGACCAAACTCTCTTCGTTATAGCACTGGGACGAGGTTTGGTCGGTTCGGTCGTCTTGAATCTGCATCGTTTGGCGATTTATGACAAAACATACTCAGTGTGTCTCTGCCTAGTGCCGGTGAGAGAGTACGTGAAGGCTTAGAGACAAACAAATAGCCGGTGAAGAGACTGAAATTGACGAGGTCTGTAAAGTGTCGTCAGTGTATTAAAGTGTTTGTAAGTAACATAAAGTGTTTATAAGTGTTGTAAAGTGTTTGTGTCAGAAACACCCATACGTGTCATAAGAGTGGTATAAAGTGTCGTCAAGTGGCAGAAGGTGTTAGAGTGCCATAAAGTGTCACGTTTTGTCACAGAGCTTCATGTAATATCCAATAGTTCTATAAACTGCTTTTAAGTGCCAGTAGGTCTGATGAAGTGCCATTAAGTTGAATAGGCGTCGTATAAAGTATTAAGATGTGGTGCACGATGAAAAGGCACTGTTAAGTGTCCTAAAGTGTCTGAAGTGTCCTAAAGTGTCATGAAGTGTCCTAAAGTGTCATGAAGTGTCCTACAGTGTCTTCTAGTGTCCTAAAGTGTCTTCTAGTGTCCTAAAGTGTCTTGAAGTGTTCTAAAGTGTCGGAGTGTCCTAAAGTGTCATGAAGTGTCCTAAAGTGTCATGAAGTGTCCTAAAGTGTCATGAAGTGTCCTAAAGTGTCTTGAAGTGTCCTAAAGTGTCGGAGTGTTCTAAAGTGTCCTGAAGTGTTCTAAAGTGTCAAAGTATCCTAAAGTGTTAATGTGCCATAAAGTGTTAGTAGCCTAAAGTACCCTAAATTCACTTCTAAAGTGCCCTATAAACCCATATTATTTCATAGTGTCAAAGTGGCACACGAGTCATAAATTCTCGAATAATTATAAAGTGTCCAAGCAGCATATAATAGTGTCATGCGGTGTCGAAAAGTGTCGTAACGTGCTGTGAAGTCTCTCAAGGTGTCGTAAGGATGTCATTAATGTCGTAAAGTGTTACAAAGTGTCTTGACCTATCACAAGGTGTAAAGTGCGTCATGGAGTACAACAAGGTGTCGTCAAGTGCCATGAAGTGTCATAAAAGTGTCAAGACGGTGCCAGGAGATGACCCTTTACGGCACCAGGGTTCCCACCAGCACAAGGTAACTATACTGCTGTTGTGTTCTGGACATATTAAACAAGTTCTCTTAGTCATCCATTTGACATCCATTTCTGCCTTAGTTGTTCCTGTGAGTTAAGTGTAGATGATCTTATACGTGTGGGGAGATAGGCGGCAGGTAATCTCAACTGTATTTTTTCCTTTTCTTTTTCCAGGTAAGTGTGAATTAAAACAGCTCTTCGAGGGACATTAACACACCATATCTCAGGTACGTCTAAGTTATCATATTCATTGATTATCGTTTTATTCATCAGTTAAGTCTGGAGTCCTTCGTATCCCACAACAGTTTCAAAGGAACATTACGCTTTCTCATCCATCTTTGAGGACGCGTTTTTAATTTCGACTTTGCATAGAGGTAAAACGCCTTTGTGTTTGACTTGACCTCGCTTGCAACCAGCCTCTGGAACTCCTTTTCTGCCCTTCTACACTCTATCTTTGCTTGGTTTCTGGCTCCTGTCCTACTCATCGTTTGACCCAACCCACGTCTTGAATTTCTGGGTTTTCTTCTTAACTTTGTCGACCGCCGCATGTTTCATGTGTAGGGAACCCCTCGTATTCCTAGAGGCACTGGGTTTGGTCTTGGGTATATATTTATCGATCAAATGGGTCACTTTACTAGTCATGATATTCAGCGTAGTGTCTGTGTTCTTGTGCCTTAATAAGTCAGGCCAGTTGATACCTCTCATCTCTTCCCTCATCCCGTTGCAATTTCCCTAGTAATATTTGCACCTTGGCCTGGCCTTATCCTGAACTAGGTAACAGTTAAATCTGAATGACAACACTATATGGTGACTGGTGCCAACTGGGGCAAGGTGTTCCAGTTTGGCCACCATACCCTCCTCGTTCGTTATGATGAGGTCTAGTGGCTTGGGTGTTTGCTCCCCTCTGTAATGTGTCGGGTCTCTAACATGTTGGAACAGAAAATTATCTCTCAGAGTTTCTACAAAAAGAGTAGCTGGGTTATTCAAGTATTTGGGGTGAACTCGTTTCTCCAGTCGATGTCGCCATAGTTAAAGTCCCCCATGATAAGGAGGTGGCTAGGGTTGGGCATCGCCGCGTTGTCTATTAAGGCTCTTAAGTTCCTTTGATTTAGTGGGCCACAGTTTGGGGATCTGTAGATACACCCGACGATAAGTAAGTCTCCTCCATTTAATTTAACTTTACATCACTTGGACTCTTAAAATACATCCTCTCCCTGTACCGTCGCTTGGCTGGCTCTAAAGTCTTGCCTAGCATAGATAACCACACCCCTCTTTCAAGTTTATCGAGAAAGGTTCGTAAATGAGTCATATCCAGCAATACTGAACTCGCATTTCTCTGGGTCGATTCTCCTGTTCTTGTACAACAGTTCGACAGCTCCCACAATATCTGGTTGGTGTACTTTCAGTAGAGTTTCAAACTCCTCTCTCTTATCAAGAAACGTGTCAGTATTAGTGTACATGACATTCAAGCCATAATTTGTTCTCGGTAACGTCTCTGCTCTTAGTAGTAACCCCCAACCCCCCTCCCCCATTCTCAGAAGCTGCAGCATTTCTTCAGATTCATAGTCACCTACAATGTTGTCCCAGTCAATATTTCGGAAGTTGAAATCCCCCATAATGCACAGGTTGTTGTATTTGGCTGCCCTACTTATTTCCTGCCATATGGGCTGAGCTGCTTCTTTCCCAAGACTTGGGGGCCTGTAAATCACTCCCATAATTATTTTTTTCTCTTCCTTCTGCAATTTCTACCCACACAGACTCGGTTCCTATTTCACCCTTTATTAAATTATTAATACAACATTTTAATGTATCCCTGACGAAGAGTGCAACCCTTCCTACCTTCCCTGTCCTTGTGAAAAAGGTTGTACCTTCTATGTGGTATTCTGATAAAAAGTTCTTGCTCGCTAGATTCATCCAAGTTTCGGTGATTACTGTGAAGTCTACATTCTGGGTACATACAACCGTGGTGTAGTAGTTCCCTCACAAAAGGTGTTATGAGGGGCCTCACATGGTGTAGTAGTAGTTCCCTCACAGATTGTGTTAAGAGGGGCCTGATGTGGTGTAGTAATTCCCTCACAGATGGTGTTATGAGGAGCCTCACATGGTGCAGTAATTCCCCCACAGATGGTGCTATGAGGGACCTAACGTGGAGTAGTAATTCCCTCACAGATGGTGTTATGAGGAACCTCACATGATGCCCAAGCGGCTAACGAGCCGATCAGTGGTGAAGAGGGTAAAAGTAAAAGTAACTCATTCACTACGTGGTGTCGTAGCATCATGGGGACAGCACGTGGTCTGGTGTCACAGGACCTCACTCACTTAAGCAAGTGAGGTGTGGTCCAAGGCCTCCCTATCATGGACGGATTAACACATAGCTGGTGTTGTTGAGTCTCACAGGCAGTTATCACTGGGTACCTGGGACCTCACCGTGTGAACGTTAGCTTGGGTACGATTCAGCTGTTACTGTCGAGTTGTTTTTCACCGACTTAAGCACTGTTCACCACTATTCAACACTGGTTCCATTCCTTTCCTAAATGAAATAATAACTTCTGGCGAGAACTTGTTGATATTCCGGTGGGGAGGAGGGTTCAGGGGAGGGAGTTGGTATGGGCCAACATAACAGTTGACCTGACCTGACGTATAAACTTTACAACTTCTAATGTATATCAATTAAGAGTCATTTACTAATCATGATACAACCACTCGTAAGGTATGAGGCACATGCCCTTCCTCCGAACCCTACCCCACCCTATACTGCTCTCCAATCCCTCTACACAGCTCTCCTCCCCCCCCCCCTCCTAATGCACACTGCCACCTCCATCCCTAGCACACCCCTACAACTCACATCCCCTTTCTAGTTCTTCCCGTTTCTTCACACTATTGTTACATTATTAGGTAAATGTGACAGACAGACATGTTTATTTTATCAATATTCTGGCGAGGTTTGTACATTTGATTTAATATAAGGATTTTTTTTACTAGCAAGAATTCTATAGATAAATGTACAAGTAATGTGTACACCCTATACAGGGTGCACCAGGTTGCATACAGTAGGAAAATTAATGTAGATTAGGGAAGCTAGCTTAACGAATCAACGAAGGAAAAAATCATTTTACACACTGACCATTTATAAAATAATTTAATGAACAACACCCTGGCATATGTGCAATGTCGATTAAATCCTTTTGTGAAGCAAATGTATCCATGAGGTGGATCTTAGGGAGACTTTAAAAATTTTGACAGATGGAAAATATGATTCAAGCCGTCTTTTTTTGTGATTCACACGCCACCAACTTGAGGGACATAACTTCAAGCTCGCCAAATTGTCCTGCAAAACGACCATAAGTAAATAGATTTTCACACAGAGGGTTGTAGATCGATGAAGAACCAACCAGCTCAAGCTGTGAAATCGAGAACAATGCTGGGCTTCGAAATATCGGTCAACAATACTATCAAGAACACTGGACATACAGGCTAATGAAGTAAATAGGAGATAAAATGTCCTGGGTTCAATCCCCGGCACAGGACAAATGTCAGAAGGGTGTTATCCAGTGCGACACTACCAAACATTGTAGGTTTTCTCCGGGCTCCTGCTTTCTTCTTTACTAACACTGGACAACAAAGGTTATAACAAAGAACAAATCAATCGCCCGAGTGGCGAGTAAGCCAAAAAGTGGTAAAAAGTTGCGAACTGATAATTATACAGTATGAATAATAGTTTAAGTTGTGAATAGGAAAGGTTACCCACGAGGCTTTCATTCTTCATTTTCTATGGTGGTGATGATGAATTGTTAACATCTCGGTTTTTTTTCGGAACATCAAATATACGTAAATTTTTACTCTATTAAGCAATGAAAAAATTATTGGTGTTACTTTGTTATGTTAACTTTTACCAATAATTTGTATTTCAATTTATCAATAGGAGGCTTTATTATTTATGAATTTATTTTCAGGGAGTCTTCCATTCTCTTTTTTGTTATTTTGTCATTATATCAAGCTTTATTAATCAAAAGTCGCTACTAATATCACTTCCACTGAATTTTAATTAATCATAATAATTGGCATAATTAGCGGAAATTTACTAACTATTGTGGTGTAGAAAATTGACGCTGAACTTGACCATTTACATATCTTACTTCTCTCGTGGGAATTATACAGCTAGTGTTGCAAGGTAAGAGCGTAAGTCATCATGTATGTCTTGTAGAAGGCATTTAGTCGCGAGTTACTTAGGATTTATCAATAAGAAGACTGAGTAAGACTGAAGTGTCAAACGCTCACCCAAACAACGGACGCGCGCACAAGGAACGAAGCCAGGGGAAAAACTCTGTCAAGAAACTACTCTTTTATGATAGTTTATATACGGTGAGAATCTTCAATCAGCTAGTAATGAGAATGACTGATAGTGGGGAAGTGTTATGACGTGTGATTGACAGTTGTAAGGTGCTAGGTGTGATGGGCTGGCTGTCAGGTAGTGCGTGGCTCAGTTCTTGTTTGTCTAAGAACGGTTTCCCACCGCCTTTACCTCTTGTCATAGTGATAATATTTGCTGGATGTCCACTACAGTAAGCAGATATATATATATATAGCATTGCTTGTAGCCCTATATCAATGTTATTTAGGCAATACTTTGGATGAGTGACGGAGTGGTAGAAGTTTAATCCAGCTCCTGCACACCTGTATTGTGTACAGACATTTTCAGAAGCCCACACACACACACACCTCGTTAAAATGGGTAACACGATATAGTCATTAGGAATTATGTCTTACCATTTGTTTTGTTATATAATTTGAGATTATAGCTTGTTAAACCTTCCACAGCTAAATTAATTGTACAGTACCTTACCTGGCCATCCCTTATCTGATCTGTGTTAAATTGCAGGAGCTTCACAAGAACCTTGTTACTAACCTACAGGACCATTGTCTTGAGGCTGTTGCTTCATGCTGTTTAAGGAGTTGGTATTAGTTATCAGATTTTTTTTTTTATGAAAATGTACTTCATTTCTTATCTTGGGTAAATGTTTTTATAGATTGGTTATGTACAGCACAGTACAGTGCTGTAAAATGTGAATCTTTACCCAATCATTTTAGACCAGATCAATATTTAATCATCTGTATTTTACAATGTGACTGAAATAATTAAACATTCTTGTGCATATAATTTATTGTACAATATTGTGTGATGTTATTATCGTATAGTGTTCCACTGATGAAAACTTTTCTTTCTTTGAGAAAACAGTGAATCAAGTGCATGAATAAAAAATAAAATACTTTTTTTTTGCTATTTTTCTTTTAAAGTTAAAATATGTCCATCTGATGCCAATTTTGTGGTTAATGTATTGTTGTCATACAAACTCTGTCAGCAACTGCTATATTGTATCATTAATCTGAGATAACATGAACAAATCTAACGATGATGTAATATCTAGTGGTATTGTTGCATTGTCAACCATTATGCAACTGAAGGTTTTTACTTAAAAATTGAATAATAAGTTTACCTTAAAATTAAAAGTCATATTGGTGGGTTCGGTTGGTTCATTATGTCGGGTAAATGAAACGACGTGGCATTTGCTGAAATTGTTCAAAGCTATGGAAACATTATTGGAAGTGTTTGCCTTCAAATGACAACAGATCATATGTGAAAAATAGGGTTTGGTAGCCATGGTGGATGGGCAAAGATTATTTTTATGAAGAAAACCATTATAAGAACAAAAATTTTAAAATTATAATTCTTGCACTTGATTTGCAGTTTCCTTGAGGAAGTAACGAAGTTATCTTCAATAGGAAACTAATCAAAAATAGATAATGTAGGTGCACTATTATCATTAAATCTTACCAACCACAGTTTTATCTTTAGAAGAATATTTTTATTTGTAATTTGCAAATCTGGAACCTCATGTGTTAAGTTGGTTTTCCTTGTGTTACTTTATGTTGTCGTTGGTATATATAATAATTGAACATTATCTGGCTTTAACAGTAAGAAACCATTGAGTGAGGTAGAGGGTTCATTGCTTTCATCTTGCTAAAACAGATATAATTCAGTTATTTATAAAGTCACTGAAGCACTGAATGCTCTTATGCAGTGATTTAGAGGAAAAATTATTGTACATATTGGGAGATTCCAAATGCTGAAGATACAGAGGAAAATATACTTCCAGTGAAAAACTCAAGGACTTGGAACAGCCTGCTGGAGAGTGCTGTGACGGCACCAAGTGTGAGCTCTTTCAAGACCAGACTTGACCAACACTGGAGCAGGTTCACATACATTCAAGAGCCAGTGCAGCACTTGCCAACAGTGCATAACAGAGACGTGACCGACCGCCCAAGCAGCTAATGAGCAGATCAGTGGCGAAGAGGATAAAGTAAAGAAAAAATATACCGTACCTTTTTTATTACAGGTATTCCTCCTATACGAACGTTTAAGATAAAAAAAATTCGCTTATACAAATTTTCTAAATTACAGTAAACCTCTTTTTCGTGTTAAAAGCTTCCCATTCTTTTACAAAATTGGGTTCCGCCAAAAATTTAAATCGCACATCCCTGGGAGCCAGGTTGGGCAGTCACATCCCTACTAGCCCCTTCCCTACCAGGCTGAGGTGTGTTGTTATGTTATGTTATTATAAATTTTTCAACTTGTAATTTTGGGTAGACAAACTTAACTTTCATCACTTTTTTTTTTTTTTTTTTACTGTTACATGCATGCATAATCCTACATAAATAATGTAAAGAAAAAATTATAAGAAAATTCACTTAATGATTGTTTTTTTTATGAACCTAACCCAGTCGTATAGAGAGGGATACCTGTACCACAATACAAGTGCTTTATAAATTAAGTTACTTTTATTACAGCAAGTTTTTTGTGTAATAAGGTACCAGTAGTCCTCAAACAGGTATCTCATTTAGCAGTCAGGATGCATTCCTGAAAAACAGATTGCTCAATGAACAGAAACAAGAAATAATATCCTAAACAAGGGATAATAAGGTATATTATCTACAGGATGGCACCTACAGTAATTGGGTAGCCGACTCTCCACCCAGTAGCCTTCGGAGCGGGTGAGGCTGAGCTGTGAGTGATGTTATTGTTCAACTCTTAATTTCGGGTAGATATACTATGTAATTTTCTTAATTTTCTTTTAGTATTCTTTTACATGCACACAGTCATTCATCCAGAATGTGAACAAAATCATCATAAGGTCAAAAACATCAAGGGAATAAACAGTTCTTACGTGGTCGTCAGTTAGCCAACAGAGCGGAGGAGCGAGGTGCGGCGTATGGGATCTCTCGGCTGTTCTCTGTCTCGTGTCCTGTGAGTCGTGTGATTCTGCTGCCTGTATGCCGTGACGTCACATGGGGGGGGGGGAGTGCAGCTGGCCACAAACACTGCCTCAATACAATCCCTCATTTCCCACACATACACACCCATGCTCTTCGCATATTATAATTTTATTTTACAGTACTATACTATATGCAGTAAAACTATTAAATACTGTACAGGTAGTCGTCGACTTACGACCGAGATTGGTTACGGCCAACCGGTCGTAAGTTGATCTGGTCGTAAGTCGGCCTATGTTATAATTACCTTACGTATATTATAATGTGTAATGATAATATAATCATCTTTAAGTCATATTTTATCAACATTTTCTTTGTTCATTATTGTTACGGTCGTCAGGTTTAAGTAAATCACTGCATATTACAGTACAATTGGTTTATTATTTACACAACATACAAAAAAAAAAAATACAGGTGCAAAACATATAAAACATTTTAGTTGCAAAACATACAAACATACAAAAAACATCTTATTGGCCGCTGGTGCTTGGCTGTGGATCGTCGGGGTCGTCAGCTGGGGCAGCCTTTGGGGTAGCCGGAGGAGTTGTTTTTTTCATGAACATGGTGAGCTTTGTCTGAATTGTTCGTTTCTTCTTCTCCTCGTAAATTTCTTGATATGGACGAAACGAATTGCGTGCCATCCGCTCAATCCTTGCAAATCGTTCAATGTTTGGGTCCATTCCTTCAAAATGGGCAAGAAGTTTATTTAGTAGAGATAAACCTTCTGATAATCCCTTAGTGGTGAACGTCCTTTGTGGCTCCTCCTCCTCTTCGTTATCCGCTGCTTCTCTCCTTTCTTCTTCTGCTACATTTTCTTCTTCCAATTCGATTAGCTCTTCATTTGTAAGTTCCTCTGATTCTTGGTCTAGCAACTCCTCAACATCTTCCACTTCACATTCCAAAGAAAGATCTTTTGCCAGTTTTACTATTTTTTCCCGAATAACTTCAAGCTCATTTTCACTGTCAAATCCTGCAAAAGTATGAACATAGCGCTTAACACACTTTTTCCAGATGCCATTCATGCACTTCTCCGTCACAGCCTCCCAGGCGTTTGCCAGATTCTTGATACCCATAAGAATGTTGTACTGTTTCCAAAAGTCACGCAACGATAGTTCTGGGTCGGCATCTATAGCGGCTATGGCTTGGGCAAAGGTGGTTCGGAGATAGATAGCCTTGAAAGTAGCAATTGAACCTTGGTCCATAGGCTGCAAAATTGAAGTCGTGTTTGGCGGCATAAAAATCACTTTCACGTCCGGATGAATATCTGATAGATGAGGTGGATGTCCAGGCGCATTGTCCAGTAGCAATAAAATCTTGAAAGGAATTTCTTTCGTCAAACAATATTCACGAGCTTGAGGAATAAAACAATTTACAAACCAGTCTTCAAACAGTGCCTGTGTCATCCATGCTTTACGGTTAGAACGAAAGTAAACGGGCAGCGTGTGCTTGTTTACATTTTTCAACGCCCGCGGGTTTTCTGAATGGAAGATTAGGAAAGGTTTCAGCTTAAACCCCGCGATGTTCCCGCCAAGCAGCAGAGTAAGCCTATCCTTAAATGCTTTAAATCCAGACATGCTTTTGGCTTCTTTTTGGATGTAAGTGCGTTCTGGCATCCGTTTCCAATACAATCCCGTTTCATCCACATTAAATATCTGCTCTGCTAGATATCCCTCATCCGTAATTAATTCATCCAGACTGTCAACAAACTTGCGTGCTCCTTCCTCGTCTGCACTCGCTGCTTCCCCAGTCACTCGAACATTATGAAATTGAAATCTTTTCTTGAATCTCTTGAACCAGCCAGTACTTGCTGCAAATTCTTGACTGTAGTCTTCTCCGGCGCGCTCCTTCAAAGTCTGAAATAGACTTCTAGCCTTCGTCTGCACAGTAAAAAGGCTTAACGGTGTCCGTTTCTGGATCTGATCTTCCATCCAAATGTAAAGTAATTTCTCCATTTCGTGGAGAGGCCCAGTCCGTTGCTTCGTTATAACTGTCGCTTGCATGGGTGCAGAACCTTTCACAGCTTCACGAATCCTTTCTTTATCCTTCAAAATCGTCGACACAGTAGAGTGTGATAGCGTCAGATCACGTGCAATCTCATTCACTTTCTTACCCCCTTCGTGCTGTTTAATCACCATCATTTTAGTGTTTAAATCAATGGCCTTTCTTTGCTTCTTGGCAGGTTGAGGAGTAGATGAAGACAGTTTCCTCTTGGTAGACATCTTGGGGGGGGTGGTGGTTCAAGAAAAATTTCCGAGACAAAAGAAAGGCACAAGGCAAACAGACACGGAGGGAAGTGTGCTGTACCAGCGAGCGTGTTTGTAATTGAGCGCGGGGATGCGCGCGGCTCCAGCTCCCGGCAGCGTCAGGAGGCTGGGGCCAAAACTGTCGTACCGCCGGTCGTAAAGTCGAACAGACGTAAGTCGCATAGGTCGTAAGTCGACGACTACCTGTACTGTACAGTATTTTCTTTATTTCTGTGCCACACAGTTTTGTAATGATACTCATTTAAAACACAGAATCCCCAGTTTTTCCGACTTCACTCCCAAATTTTTCCTGTCACTTAAAGATCATTAAACCGAAAATTGCAGATCGTTAAACAACAAAGGGTGTTAACAATTTTAAATTGCCAAACCGAAATATTGCTAAATAAACAATCTCTTTTGAACGGCAGATACCTGTATAAGGAATTTCTAGAGGTAATATGACTAAACTAGCAGTTTTGGGAGTTTATTCACCGAACGTGTGACTTAAATGTACTTATACAGTGGTTTGTAGATCTATTGGTGGAACTGTTTAAAAACTACTTTGTTTAAATAGCTACTTAAGAAATGGCTCTGTGGTTCAGTCTTTCTAATATCAGACAGCTTGGTTTAGGGAAGTGCCAAACTTGTGAGGACCACAGCAAACTTTTCATCTCTTGAGTTAGTTCATAGCAATTTTTTCACAGACCTGACACTGGATTCATTAACTACAGGTATATACAGTACATTGAAGCAAATTATATCTGATAAACAAAATTCTTATGACTCTCAGTTCTAAATTATTACCTTAAACAAACTTGCAGATAAGAATGTATTAATGAATTTTACCCCCTCCGAGTCTGTTGGAGGTCAAATGTGACCCATAAGCAGTTTTTTATGTCAAGTGAAGGTATAACGCAGGATAGAAAGTTGTTATTTTAAAACGTGTTTTTTGCACTGCATTTAGAGCATTCACTGATGCTATTATTTTGAAAAAAGATCTAAAGTTGACAAATAGTAAGGCACAATTACTACTATTATGTACACCCAATGTTTACAATGAGAAAGTAGACCGTAGGTGTACAAGGTAGGAATAATATACTATTTATGGTTTAGCACTGTCAGCAAGTTTGTGTCAAGTTTGACCTAAACAGACTGCATGGTTGTGTATTTTAATATAAAAGAATGATTAATACCTGTAATTTATGTTGTTCTATTAGTGGGGCAGACTTGTGAAACATTTATGGGTTTTGTGGTAAAAGCACCACAATTGGCACAAATATTGTTGAATATGAACTAAAGGATTTCAGATATACTGTGCTGTGCCAAGCTGAATATTTCATCAGAAGCCTGTACAATGTATGGGAAAAATCAAAGATGGCCATCTCATAAATTGAAAACTTAAATAGTCCCATATCTTTGGTAATACAGCTAGACCCCGACTTATGACGGGGTTAGGGACCCAAATCCAGGTCGTAAGTCCGAATGGTCGTAAGTCCGACATAGATAAAAAAAAAAAAAGAAAAAAAAAATAACTAGAAAATCTGCAATGAAATACAGTATACAGTAAAAGTAATAAATAATGAGGAATGGATACAGTATAGTGAAAGTAATAAATAATGAGGAATGGATACAGTGTGACTGAGCACTTACCTTTAATGTAGTCAGCTGAATGCACATGAGGCCCCCATAATTTTCTAATTATACATGGAGAATACATTAACTGGAAACGTTTCGGTATAGAAAATGCGTGTCATTTGAAAAAAAAAAAAAGTCACAACTGCGGCGGTCATAAGTCCCGACGGTCGTAAGTCAAAGCAGTCGTAAGTCGGGGTCTAGCTCTATCACATATAAACATGAATGACATATCCTTTTATTTATTCCAATAAAAGGTTTAGAAATCTTCAGGTGCAATTTTATGTCTTTTCCAATCTTTGATTGATACATACAGAGAACACAAGTTCGGTTTTCTTTTTGGTGGCTTGCACATTGAGGTGACTGCCTGGAGAACTCGCGGAGATTTCCACGATGGTAGTGGCTGGATAAACGCTCTGACTCGAGCAAATATTGCTACATTAGGAATATTTCTCAGGTGTTCACACATCAAATAAACAGGACGTACACAGAACTCGTGCAGTGCTTTATCAATTATCCTTCATAAACCCTATGACTCGTACAGCAGTGAAGAAAATGAATCCATTCTATTTGATGACGAGAAACAAGTTGAGGCATCTGCACAATTTCAGTACAGGTTGTGTTGTGATTTAACAGCAAGTTTGGGACCAGAGCCTTGTTGTCGAATTAAAGCCTGAATCACAGACATGCCGTTAAACCTATACCTGACCATATACTGTTCTGTATTTTGGTAATTAATCAATCAAAATAAATATTTGCACTCCTGTTGCAAACTAAGTTCCTTGTGGAACTTTTTCACCTACTGAATAACAATTTCACCTGAAAGTTTAACACCATTGTTCCTACGCTGATGAAACCACTGCATCAGGCATCCTTACTCCTTCCCTGCTTCACATGTATACATATTGTCATTCCTTTCTAAGTGTCACTGTCTCCTCCATAATAATTCAGCAATTTTTCCTTTTGCTCTTTTTAATATCCAACACAGTTGAGCTCCCAACACTGTATCTACAGTTCACACAGTTTCAACACTGACATACACTGTACCTTTGTTAATTGGGATTATGACTTAATTTGTATGTTTTTTGTTGTTTTTAATGAATTAAACAATTTGATTTCGTAAAGAATCTGAATTAACTGAGCGGTTCTGAAAAGTCAATTATCATTACAGGAATAAATTGTGAAATAGATTAAGAGAAATGAATTATGGGAATAAATTATGAATTATATTAAGATACTGCACAAAATTACGTTTGGTGTGTAACCGGGGTGAGGAGGAGAGAGGGAGGACGACGCTATGCAATTCACCATTATTCCCATGTTATTTAGGTTCATTAGGTGTCAGGTTAATAGAACATTATCAAAAAATAATTAATTTTCTCCCCAATTCAGTCCCAGATGAGCTATTGCGCCATAGTATATTCTCCGTCTCTTGTTTACAGAACAGTAACAGCTGATCAGTAGGTAGTTGGCAGCTACCAAAGAGGGAGGTACTACTGCCTGGGAAGATATTGGAAGCAGAATGTGTTGTCTAATGGTAGACCCTGCTGCCATATGTGACCAAGTCCCAGGTTGCTGATCTGACTTTCTGCCTCATTTACACACAATTGCAGGATCTCAATTGTTTCTCTTAAGGTGCCCACACACTATCAAATATGTTTGTCAAACATGGTGTTTGATCATACAAATTTGAGTGAGTGGGCAAACCAACATGTTTGAAGAAGATTAAACAAGTTTGATATTTTCTCGTCCAACATGACGTTTGTCAAGCATGTTGGATGGTATGTGGCAATGTATGATCAAACATGCTCAATCGAGTGGCAGTAGCCTTGGCGAGCGCACTTGACTCCCGTGAGTTTTGGAGAGAGTTTATTGAACTTTATAAGCAGTCTCCAACATTGTGGCAAATAAGAAGTGAAGATTACAACAATAGATCTCTTAACCCTACCTGGTGCAGGTGTCTGGCATCGGTATCTATTACAGTACGTAAAGGAGTGAGTGTTAAGTTCTGGTGACCATTATGGCCACAATGTCATACAGCACAGTTTATTTGTTTTATTAATTCTCCAGTCCTTCTTCCTGTCTCATAAATATTTTGCATAATTTTTTTCTGTACATTCTAATGAGTTTGTTACGATACTTATGTATAGATATACAGTAGAAGTCCAAAAATTCGGACTGCTTGGGGATTGGGTCAGTCCGGATTTTCCGGATTCTCAGGCAGTACTTTTAAAATTCAAATTTATGGAGGAATAAAGAAGAGATGAACAGGTACATTTTGATAGTTTATTCATTAGCAAATATATCATGCTTCATTTATCAAAACGAGCAGTTTTAAAGAAAAAGCTGTGAATTCTAGAATTTTATTCTTTGCCTTTTTTATATCATAAATTGTAGACTTTCCAATGTCGTATGTTGCCATTAGAACAGTATTGCTCACACCACGTTCTAGTTTCTTAAATATTTCAAGTTTGTCACTCAATTTCAACATGTTCCTCTTTCTCTTCACACAACGAAGTTTAACCACTTTAGGAGCCATTATTATGGGCTTGTACAGTACTCTGTAAATGGAAAGAGTAGGACTCAAAATTACATATGTTGTCACAGTTTGATTGCTCGTTTTAAAGTGGCGACCACGTGGTCGCTTGGTGTTGTTGTGCAGCTGTGGCGCTCACGTAGGCGCACATACACACAAAAACCCGCTAAAAAAAAAAAAAAAAAATTGAGTTTTCGAAAAGTCCGGATTCTCGGGTGGTCCGGATTTCTGGCATCCGGATTTTTGGACTTTTACTGTATAATGTACATAATACAAACATGTATTTGGTATAGATCTCGCGCATCTGTACATAATCTATAGTTTGTAATGCAGTGTGTTAGGGGCGACTGTAGGCTGAGGAGACCGTTATGGCCAGGTTATCGTACCGCATTTTTTTCATTTTATATTTCTTCCTGTGTCATAAATAATTTACATATTCTTCAATACATTCTAACGAGTTTGCTACGATACTTATATATAGGACTTCTGTATAAGTAATATGCTAACTGTATAAATTTATACAAACCGAAATTGGGATTGTCGACTTGTAATTTTATAGCGATTTGATTTGATGTAAGTAAATAAGAGTGACACAGACAGTACAAGGAAAATTTTCAGGATTATCAAGAAAATTATAAGATCATTTAGTGTATATTATGTTTACCTATAAATGTTTTATAAAGAAAGTGTTTAGCTACTGTAGAGCAGTGAGTTCTAGGCTTGGGCAAACAGTATTGGCCAAATATTGTACAGTAAAATTATTTGTTTCTTTACTTCCTCTTTCATTAGTCAGTGACATATGTTTGTTTCTTTACATCCTGACGAATTTACAACAATAGTTATGTGAACAGTTACTGTTGCCTGGCTCTCACATTATATATACGACGCCAAGTAATACAACTATAGTTAGCAGGCCTACCATATTGTCCTTGTTTCCTTGTTAAGAGTAAATAGAATTTCCATTGGCAGCATAACTATGAGTGAAAATCTATTACCGGTACCTGGTTATTGGACTATGTACGCTCTCCCAAAAGAGTATTGCCCCCTCCCGACCTGATGTATTTGGAAATGAACGCAGTAACACGTGCACAACAGTCTCGGTTCGATTGGTATTTCTGATTGCGAGGAGTTGCACCTTTCGTTCTTTCTTCGTGCACCTGCTGTCACCATGATACCTGCAGTACACCACCTTTTCTCTACATAATGTAATGAAATAGAATGATTTGTGGTACCATAATGAAAAACTAATAACGTCACGAGTAACCCCTCTGATTTATGCACCTTGGATACTATTTCAGCCTCGGGATGGGTTGCCAAATAGGAATATAACGTTACTATGTTTTCATGAACCTAGGTTAAAATGGAATCGCCTCTAATGAAATATGAAACGCTATAATCCGATATTATATTCATTTGCCATATCCAGTTATATTAACATTATGGTTCACTGTATTTCAATATTATTTCAACTTCAATTAATGAGGTAATATAACGTATCATCTCATGATTGGTGCTGGCAACGGAACATTATCTGATAAACACTACAAGACGATGTGGTCAAGTCCTCCCTTGGAATTGACAGTCACTATGGAGACATCACAGGCAACATGAGAGGGTGGATATACTAAACATTGATAGGTAAAAACTCTAATAATAAAATTAAAAAGTAAAAAAGATCTCTGAATATTGTTTTCATTTCCTAGAATGCAGTGTCATTGCCTCACCTAACCTAGTGTTATTATTTGATAGTCATTAGCACTATATGACTATTATACCTATTACAGTTACAATGAGGTAAACATAATGATAACAAGCATTGATTTATAGCTATGCTGTTATTCAGAAAGTGACATCTCTCCATGTCTGTCTGTTCAAGCCGTGTCTTCCAATGAGTCTCGGGTACTAGTGTTGGTCATGGATTTCCAGCAGAAAACACCCATTATATGACCGTCGTTGATATATTATTCGATGCATTAATATCATTACGGCTGTATATTATTCTATTAAAGATGGAGTACAGTGATTCACCATAATTACAACAAATGTCAGCTATAATAACTGGCAACTCACAGACACTAGGAAGGCAGGTCTATAGGGGGCAGGGAAAAAACTCTTTTATTTGAGTTGCAGGCTGCACTTTTCAGGCATCGTTTGTATGGCTGTAACAAACACCTGTGCAAAATTTCATGCCATTTCATGCATACTTACCCTACCGCATCGCGAACTACTTTTTGTCAACTTTTAGTGTATACCAAAAATTAGGTGTCATTTAATGTTTTCCAGGATAATGATAAATTTTACATGGGTGACATCGATTTAATTCACATGTTATTTTACAGGTACACCGTATAGAAAATCATTACAAGTTCATATTGAAATTCTTTTTTGTGCGGAACCTTGGCATCATTTTCCTAGACAATAATCTTTGCCTAATATATCCATCTCTCGATTCGTATCCCGTCACTTCAGTGCAAGCTTCAGTCATCACTTTTATGCCTCTCTCGACCGCCTGAGTGCTGTTTGGCCACTTGGGCACCACTAATGGTGTCTCAAGAATGTCATTAACCTGTAGATTTGACAGAGAAGCAATGTAAGGAGGCTCAGTCTTGAGTTCATTCCTCCAGTTAATCATGGAATGATAGTTTTTTGCTTGCCACTTTAGTTTCGGAGTCACCATCTTTCTCATGTTGACTACAGGAGGCACATCCTCATTCCCATTTCCATCTTTACCCTCCTCATCAGTATAGTTTAACAAATTCTCGTCAACAGCAGCATCAGAATCTTCCTCCTCCTCCTCTTCAGATCTGCCAGTGCATTCTTCCTTATGCTGATTCTCCTCTCTAATTTTTCTTATCATTGAGACAGCTTTTTCTCTAACAATCATGTCCTCATCTGCACACATACCAAGAAGAAGTTGATCTGTGTGGGAGAAGTATGCATTTCTCTGGACAGCCTTCTTCACTATCGTCTCCTCCTCACTATTCAGGTGTTTCATATATAGCAGGGACTGGAATACGTTCCTTGAGCCGTGTGTTACGTAAGGGTGTATCTTGGTGTAAAACCACATTGGAGCACTGAACTTTATTATTGTAATGACAATTCTTTTCAACTCATGGCTGGGTCTTGATGTTGCTACATACAGCCTGAGGATTCTACTCCATAAGGTGTTCCACCTTGACACACAGGGAGGACCTGGCTCAATAGCAGCCAAGTCATCTTCAACAACACCTGTGATAACTCCTTTACAAATCCTATACAGGTATTTCTGATCCCAGGACAGATCTTTCTCCACTTCATCATTAAACACAGGGAAATCAGGGAAACTGACTGGCTGGAAGGCGACAACTGGAAGCTCAGACAGAAACTCCTTGAACTGCTTTCCAATGGGACCACGCCAATGCTCAGGACCACTTGGTTTACCATCATAGTGATAAAAAACTGCGCGGAAAGGCAGCTCATTTCTGTGAAGCTGACATATGAAATAATGGAGCGGGTGACCAAGTAACATTTCAAGATGATGAATGACTCCATTTTCTGATCCTACATTTACATTGGTTCCATCACAACCAACACACATAATGGGCTGCTGGGTTAGATTTTTCTCCACCAGAAACTCATGAATAGTTTTGGCAATCTGCTTTCCGTGTCCAGTCTTGGGAGTCACATGTGTGAGATATTCATTGCCAGGCTCAACCATGATGACATAATGATCTTTCACCATCATCCTCGAACTCCATTTTTCGGTCTTCTCATTCTTTATCATCACACGAGTGGCGGTCTTCTTACCATCAAAATAGAGTGACGTCAAATTATCTAAACTAGCCATCTCAATTTCTTGCCTCTTAAATCGGTATTTTTGTCTCGCATCCCGCAGCTTATGTGGTCCAATAACCTGACTCTTGTCATCCTTTGTGATAATGCCATAGTCAGTTAAGGTGGCAGTAGCAATGGCAGCTCCAGCATAATCACTAATCAAGTATCGGTCACAAGCGGCAGCCAGTGTAGGGAGTCTTGTCCGGTTCTGTGAACTGGTGTCTGTCAGAGCCCTGATAATCAATATAGACATAGCACCATACTCATCTGCAACAAGAAAACTTAAATGAAATAAGAGATATGAAAAAAAAGTTGATAAACACTGAACAGAACATTGCACTGCCACAGCGGCTGTTTGGCTAGTACTGTAGGCAAATTTAAAAATTTCAGTAGAAAATGCGGCAGACTAAACCTCGACATATCAACTTCAAATTTGGCATGGAGTCTTAGATATGTATAAGGAACAATGCCTGAAGAGTGCAGCTTTGAGCAAAATTTCACTGCCCCCTACAGGTCTACCAACATAATACAGGGATCACATTTAGTTATCAGAAATATTCATCCATTGTGACACATTGTATCGATGAGGAAAGGGGCCAATACTTTTTGGGAGAGTGTACATATGCTTAAATATGTAAAATAAAATATATTAAGAAATTCAGAAAGTGAACAGGGTAAATTGAAGGGAAAAATTTTAATTTTTTTTTTTTAAATATCAGAGTACAGTATTCTCAGTATGGAAAAATGTGATTATTGTGGCAGTTTTGAGAGAATATATGGCTTTTAGTGCAGAACGTTTGTGCCAAAATTATGAAATGGAACTATTAGTGGAGGAAGGGTTATGAATCTTTCATCTTGAAATATCAATGTATTTTAAAAGACTGACAGAAACGACTCACAGTCGACCATGATTTTGCATATAGGGATATTGAAATACCACACGTGTATATGTACAATAGGAAAATTTACTATGGTGAAAAATTTTTTACAATAGCTATAAGTATTTCCACACTAATCTGGCCCATAAGCCACGCCCCTTTTCTATACTAATAGGTGATTGGTTCATAGAAAATTCAAACTAAATGTGTTCACATTTGTTAAGCAGACCTGCTATTATCTAAAATAATGTTAATTATCTGAACTATCAAAATCCAAATGATTTCAAGGCATAAGCACTTCAGAGAGTATGTTAGAAAATTTTTAATATTTGTCATAAAAGTTCGATAAAAATACGAGCTTGTACACGCGCAGTCTAGGGGGAGGTAAGACGCTCAAGGGAACCAATCGGTTATTTGTAGCTATGGACGAGGGGCGTGGCTTATGGGCCAGGTTAGGGTATAGGACTTTAGAGCCGTGAGCGTTAATCACACGTCTGGCAGTGTGTGTCGGCAGCACCGTCTTTCTCACAACTGTTCGTCCGAGTTTTATATTGTTTCATGTTCATTTTTTTTTTACCATAAATCCAATAAAAAAGAATTCATTGGACGGAAAAGACAATAATCACTAAGTAATTCGGTTGTTTTTCATATTTTCGTAAGTTTTGTAGGAGAATTAAGGAAGTCTGTGTGTATATAGCTAAATATATACCAAGGAATAGGCTGAGAGAGGGGCTAAAAGAGCCCCGTCCAGCACCAGGTAATGTTAAACAAGAATGTTATGGGAAATTAGCAGAAAAGATGAAATAAATCATCCCTACTGCGACCAAGGCCACTGTGACTAAGAGGATTAATTCCTTCAACACCAGCTACAGGAAGGAATTATAGAAAGCTCTTATAATCTTGAGATGATACCACTAGTTCCTTTAATAGGGCATCAGGAGAGAACTTTGGTCTTTTTCTGTGCCATTCCGTCAGCCATAATTTTCTTTTTCGTTTTTCTTTAAAGTCTCTGTTTCAAGAGCAAGTATAATAGTAATACAGGCTGCCTCCTTACTCATGCTGTCACCCAGTGTTGAGGTGGCGAGTACCAGATGCCAACTGAAGTTTGATCATTGTGGTTGTAAAGTGTGTGGCGATGTATGATGCATGATCAATCATCATGTTTGACAAACATATTTGATAGTGTGTGGTCGCCTTTATTTTGACAACACAGCCTACATACAGGTATATCGTTTCTCACTATTGATCTTTTTTTTATGTGTATTTATTTGTGGTCCTTTTTTATTATTATTATTATTATTATTATCATCATCATCATCATCATCATTAATATTAGTATATTATATTTTTATTTAATATTTGTTATTAATTTGTAATTATTATTATTATTATTATTATAATTAATATTATTATTATTGTTATTATTATTATTATTATTATTATTATTATTATTATTATTATTATTATTATTATTATTATAATATTTTCGCCCCCAGGCCCTGATGTGGGTCATAGACCTGTGCTCTGGTGGGCTATTACCATAAAACAAAAATAATGTTGCCAGCACTGATCATCTCTCAGGCACTGTTGTTATCACTGCTTAAGAGGGTTGGTGCTCACCACAGGTTCTGTCTTGAGCACTTAGTAAATAATATTATTGCATACAAGTACTTATCAGAACTTAATGAATATTATTCTAGAGTATAATGGGTCTACATATGCCTTGTTTATGGGTCTCCATATGCCTTGTTTATGGGTCTCCATATGCCTTGTTTATGGGTCTCCATATGCCTTGTTTATGGGTCTCCATATGCCTTGTTTATGGGTCTCCATATGCCTTGTTTATGGGTCTCCATATGCCTTGTTTATGGGTCTCCATATGCCTTGTTTATGGGTCTCCATATGCCTTGTTTGTGGGTCTCCATATGCCTTGTTTGTGAGTCTCCATATGCCTTGTTTATGAGTCTCCATATGCCTTGTTTATGGGTCTCCATATGCCTTGTTTATGGGTCTCCATATGCCTTGTTTATGGGTCTCCATATGCCTTGTTTATGGGTCTCCATATGCCTTGTTTATGGGTCTCCATATGCCTTGTTTATGGGTCTCCATATGCCTTGTTTATGGGTCTCCATATGCCTTGTTTATGGGTCTCCATATGCCTTGTTTATGGGTCTCCATATGCCTTGTTTATGAGTCTCCATATCCCTTGTTTATGGGTCTCCATATGCCTTGTTTATGGGTCTCCATATGCCTTGTTTATGGGTCTCCATATACCTTGTTTATGGGTCTCCATGTGCCTTGTTTATGAGTCTCCATATGCCTTGTTTATGAGTCTCCATATGCCTTGTTTATGAGTCTCCATATGCCTTGTTTATGAGTCTCCATATGCCTTGTTTATGAGTCTCCATATGCCTTGTTTATTCACTGATCAGTTATCTAAGTGCAAAAGTAACCAACTCGAGCCATCATGTATCAATTAATTTTAAAATATAAATGATAAATTAATAATAAGAAAAGGGTTCAGTAGAGTAATTAATGTGTTTGTTGTGTAAGTGTCTTTTGATGTCACCTCGCCTCATCACCTCACCCCTCGCCTCATCGCCTCACCCCTCGCCTCATCACCTCACAGCGTTACATTTATTTATTACTGTTATGTTCCTGATAATGCGACGTTAAGCGGATCAATTTTCCCCATAAGAAATAGATAAAACACGGGAGTTATGTTCCCCAGCCTCACCTTTGACCCGTGGAAAAAGTTACAGATACAGAAAATATAAGTACAGTACAGTACTAAGTTTGTATTGGTACTAACCGATGGTTGGAGGTGGTAGAGCGAGTGTGTGGTGGGTAGTGGAGCGAAGGTGTTGGGTGCCGGGAGAGGAGGAGTTGGGTGGGAGCGGAGGAGGAGGGTGGTGAGTCACTGAGACTGCTTCCTCCTCCTCCTCCTGTTCTGACTGAGGTCCCTCCGCCGCTGGCTGCTCGTCCTCCGTTGTTGTTGTTTGCTCCTCCTCCATTACTGTTTGCTCCAGCTTGGCTGCCGGCTGTTGTGAAGAAGCTCCTGCTGTCCCGCGACGAAAAAGTTAATCCAGTGTTGACTGCTTCGTGCCACTCATCTTCTTCTCCTTATAGATTTCGGTGTAGCAACCAAGACTGTCATCAATGCTGCGTTGAACCTTTGAGCTACGTTCTCTGTTTGGGTCGTCATCTAGAAGCATTTGCATTGCTTGCTGGAACATGTTGAATGATTCTGCCATCATCTTTGAAGTTAGTGTTCGTTGAGATTCTTCTTCGTCGTCTTCATCTTCAACAGGACTGTGTTCTGTTAATTGTTGCAGATCTTCGTTGGTGAGCCACACACCATTCAGGCAACTTTCTGAAGCCTCTTCCCATGCCTTGCCAATGTTGTCAATCTCATGAAGAATGTTGAAGCCGCGCTAATATTCTCGGATCATTGGTTTCTTTTCTCTGTCTGTAGCCTAGAGCAGATGGGTTATGGTACGGTGTAAATAATACTCCTTGAATGTGGCGATGACGCCTTGGTCCATAGGCTGCATCAGTGCTGTCGTGTTGGGCGGCAGGAATATAACTTTTACACTGTCATGCAAGTCGCCGGGATTGGGAGGATGAGCTGGAGCATTGTCAAGGATCAGAAGAATTTTGAAGTTAAGGTTCTCCTTGGCACATTATTCCTTCAGTGTAGGGATGGCGTACACGTTTAACCACTGGCTAAATATGGCAATGGTTATCCATGCCTTTTTGTTTGCCTTGTAAATGACAGGAAGGTGATCCTTAGAGTAACCTTTCAGAGCCCGTAGGTTGGCAGCGCGAAAAATCAGCATAGGCTTCAGCTTGAAGTCACCGGCAGAGTTCGCTCTAAGCAGCAACGTCAAGCGGTCTTTTGCTGCTTTAAAACCTCCCGCTCTTTTTCTCCTCCTTGGAGATATAGGTCCTCTCAGGCATCCTCTTCCAAAAGAGACCAGTCTCATCCACATTGAAGACTTGTTTCGGTGAGTAGCCTCCTTGCTGGATAATCCATTTGAATTCTGGCGGGAATGTCTTGGCAGCAACTGTATCAGAACTGGCAGCTTCACCAGTCATCTTAATATTGTGGAAGTTATAACAACACTTAAATCATTGAAACCATCCTCGGCTGGCCGTAAAGATCTCTTCCTTCAATCCTTCACCCTCTTCTGCCTTTAAGTCGTCAAACAGGGATCTGGCCTTATGCCAGATAACCATAAGGCTCACAAGGGTATTACGTTGATTCTGGTCCTCCATCCATATTTCCAGCATCTTTTCCACCTTCTCTATCACAGTGCTTCTAGTACGAGTCGTCTTAGCAGCACTCAGAGAAGAACCACTTCCAGCACTAACCTTAACCTTGTCATCGTTGGTCCAGATAGTACTCACCGTTGTGGGGGTTAGACCAAGCACAGCGGCTACGTCCACAGCACGTTCCCCTTTTTCAAATTGGGTTAATACATCCATTTTCGTAGCAAGGATAATGGTCTTACATTGCCTCTTCACTACACTAGCATCAGTAGAACTCAATGGGCACTTGGAAGCCATTTCGAATGGTTAGAGTACAGTTTAAGAGCAAAAACACTTAAGCATGCATGAATGATGTGAAGTCATAACAGAGACTGGCTTGGCGTCGCTTGGGGACACTGTGACGTTCCGCGAGTGACGGTAGACAAGAGCGGACAATGCGCTGTAGAAAGTAGTCCGTGACGACGCAAAACGACGTAGTATTGGATCACCAGGACGTTAAACGAATTTTTGGTATCTAAAGTTCAACGGCGTAGTACTGAAACAACTTTAAGCGGGACTACATTATACGAGGACTTACTGTATTGTATGTACAATGAAAGACAAAAGTCGTGTCGTGAAATTTGGTGAAAACATATGCCGAAGGGCTAAACTTATGGTGCGTTTTGCCTTGTGGTAGGGGGCTCATAATGTTTTACGAGTTGGTATACAGTGGTCCCTCAGTAACGAGCATAATTCATTCCAGACGGTTGCTCGTTAACCGAAAAATTCGTTAACCAAAACCATTGTTTCAATGGGTTTTTGGGTAATTGGTTCCAGCTCACTGAAAATTACATACAAACGAAAAATAAATGTAGCAAAGTATTGTACACTTACTTTGAGGCGTGCATGTAGAAGGCTTCTGGTTGATGATGATGATGATGGGAATTAGAATGGGGGTGGAGGAGAAAGGAGAAGAAAAGGCATTGGGGTGGAAGAGAAGTCACCCCATGCCGACATTTCACCCATAAAATTTTAGTTCACTTGGTGTAATTCAAAATTATTTTCTTTAAATCAACACTGCACTGTGCTATATATTATCAATATGTAAAATATATTTCAAAATGACCAATAATCTGACTGGAAACAGAAAAAAGGCATTTATGTTGAAGAGTCTCAAACAAGATGTTCCCTCCTCTGAACCTGTAAACAAACTGACGCCAAGCTTGGTGTGTTGAGTGGCTGTTTGGTGCGCCTAAAACTAGTTTCCTGTACTTCAATTATGTTCAATAATTGTTAAAATGACTAAAAACATTAATATAAAACTTTTAACATGATTGAATAGTACAACCTTCTTGATATTTACTAAAATGGTAAGGAATTTAAGCCCAAGAACCGATTACTGTATTGGCGGACTAATACGACAGCTAGTGAGCAAGCGAAAACATGTTGAGGGGCGCTCGTAAAGAATTCGTTAATCAAGGCATTGCTCGTTAACCGAAGTGAAGAATCTTATGGAAGGTAACTCGTTAACCAAGGTGCTCGTTAACCGAGGGATCACTGTATTTAATCTTTGGACAAAACCACGAAACAACTTTTGTCTTTAATTGAACATTTGAAAATTATTTTTGTTTGCACAGTAATTATAAATATAATATTTTATATGGCAGCCTAGGCAAGGCGCAAGAACTGAACAAAAAATGAACGAATAATCAAACCAAAATTAGGAAATTGTCAAATACTGTAACGTTAAAATATTCCAACTTGTTTAATTCAGATTTGTTTTTGCTAAATTGAGTGATCCAGAGCCTCTTGAGATAATGAGGGTATAGTGTACATATAAACCTGTGATGGTCCAGCATGGCTCTGGGCCCAAGGGTGATGGAAAATCAGTGGTCGACCTGTGTAATGATCCTGGGATGTGATGATTCCTGAAGTATGTACTATATAATCTCAGTACAGTAATGTGCTCCATAATGTGTTTGATTTGCTTGTAATGTAATGTGAAAGCAGGTTTAACATATGTGCAGAGTAATCATTATCATTATTATGTGATAATGGATTGATGTTGTTTTCCTAATTCTTTTCTCATATTTGCTGTATTATCTATCACAAAGCTTTTCATGGTACATTTAAATTTGTATTCACACTTTTCTACAGCAGATTTAGTCATTTCCAAAAGGTATTCTCTGTGTGCCTTGATTGTGTGTGTATGGACTCAATAAGATATATACAGTAAAGCCTCAAATAATGACGATAATATGTCCTCCAATATTGCAGTGTAAGGTGAATCATCGTATCGTAAATCATTAATTACCATTAAATTTAAGCAATAATAATGAGATGCGTTCCCCAGTGTGACCTTTTCATAACTTTTGTGTGGCTTTTTACCCTCTTTTCCCCCTAAAGTCAAACTATATTCTTTAAATAATGTTTATGAATGGACCTTAAGCAATATAAATTAATAATAATATGGTCACACAAGAGGAGATGAACACTGCTTTCTCACACATGGTCATCCAGGGAGTATTAAGTTTGCCTTCAGTTAGGTGTTATCCTTTTGTTGATAGCAAAGGGGAAGATATGCTGTATTTTGGTGGAGAACTCTTCTGTGTACTGTTGCCTGATGGCTGTCAGGCAGGCTTTGCTGAGAACATAGCCTATTGGTGAAAATATCAATACTGTAATAGGAGATTGCATGTAATTAAGCAATAAGTCCAAATTTTCAACTAATTGCTGGGAATCTGTTTGTGGAATATTATTCATATAATATAGATGTGATGCTTTTTAAATACAGTATTAAACAAAAATTGTATAGCCCTAAGTAGTGGATCAAAAGTTACACTTGATACTGTACAGTGAGTTCTGCTATAACGCGTGTTTTGATAACGCGAATTTGCTCTAACGCGATTTATGAATTAAGAACGATATTTGTATAATGCGAACGCTTGTTTGCTGTAACGCGATTTTTGCTTACTATTTCTCCAATTTTGTGGTACAGTGGGGTATGCTATAACGAATCTAATTGGTTCTAGAACCTTGTTCGTTATAGCATTCTTTCGTTATAGGAGTAATTCGTTCCAGGCCCCCAAATACAACCACTTAACACTGAAAAATATAATATAAAATTGTAAAAATTGTAAAAAAGTGCATAAATATGCATCTAAACCCCTGAAATAAAGAATATCATTAATATTTGTAATAAAAAAAACAATAAATTAGAAAAAAAAGAATTTTTTAATAATGTTCGTTGTAGGAGTTTCGTTCGTTATAGCATTCTCAATTTTATAGGTAAAACCGTTCGTTATAGGAATATTCGTAGTAGGATCCGTTCGTTATAGCATACCCCACTGTATTAACTGTGAATATAGTAAAGAAGAATATCAACAAGAAGCGTTCTGGTGATAGAATTCCCGGTGATGATCGTAAAAGAAAGGATATAACACTTGAAGAGAAGCTCGATTTTATCAACCTCAAAATCACCCTTCTCCCCCATCAAGTAAAGTGTTACATTTACTGTATGATTTCATTATTAGATATGAATGTAACATTTATTTAGACCGCTATCCTTTGTGTTAGGCTAACTACTAAATTTTTTCGATTTCGAGTAATCTGCACCTAACCCTATTTTCTCCATAAGCCCTGTTATTTCTATTACGCGATTTTCTATAACACGATATTTTACAAGAACACAATTATCGCGTTATAGCAGAACTACCTGTACTCTGGTTTATCTGTTGTGGTTCTACCCTAACCCTTATTTTTGCTGTGCAGTATTATATAGACTTGTAATTGTGGTATTTTATAGTTACTGTACACACTGCCACAGAAGTATCTAACCCTGGGGTAGTTGTGATCACAGGCTTGGTTTCTCGACCTGTTTCTGAATGGTTGGTAGTTTACATCCTCGACCTTTGAGCATCGATGAGTTTACACGTTTTTGAACAATACATACAATATTATAGCTTACTGGATTTCATGTTGTATTGAAGTACTATCTAGGACTACTCCCTCCCCCAATCCTAACCCCATCTTTAGCTGTTGCTGATACTGTATAATGAACAGGCATACCAACTAATGGTGATGCAGTGGGGATCATGTCAAAGCATTTCAAATTGTAGTGATGGAAAATCTAACTTCTGTTTTTGGGGACTGTACATTAGGGTGTGTCATAGGAGGGAAGATCAGCTAAAACTAATGGCCCATCACTTTTTTGGTAGATTTTAGTGTATATAAACAGAAAATAATTTCAGTTTCAATATTTTGCAACCTTTTGCTAGGTAAATTTTAGCGTGAAATTTATCGAAAATCTAATGTACAGCTGCATTAGTGCATTACAATTAAATAGTGAACATTGCTTTCTGACTTCATTCTTTAACAACCCAACTAACAATTTTTTTTCTGTTTCAGATTCTGATGCATTTATAAGTTGATAATATTTGTGATGGCTGCTTGTGTCAGGACGAGGAACCAAAAATCCAGCCATCTCAGTCACTATCTTGGGTCTGGGAGAGAGCTCCTGAAGTCGGAGTTGCCTACATTGAGAGATGCTTTGAGATACGGTGTTTTAATCAGGCAAATCAGTGAAAAGAACCAAAGAACTTACACAAACAAAGACATTGCCAGTGATATGACCAAAGCTGTCTTGGCACAGTACACTCTGGCTAACGCTCAGTTCAAGCCCCCAGTCATAACAAGTCAGAAGAAGATTAGTGAGAGACTGCTAGCCAGTTGGGAAAAGGCAAGAGATATCTCTCTTGGGAGAGGAAAACTTGCAGTTAAGGACAGCTTTGCCAAGCAACTGGACCAGTTATTTGACATAATTACTTGCAAGTGCCCAATTGTTCTCTGTCCTGAGTTTGGATGTGATCGTGACTGTAAATCCGAGGCCCACATCTCCTGTATTTGCAAGCATGAACTGAAGATTCCTGTGATCGAACTGGCATTTGTCAAAGCACAGAGAGAGAAGACTGGCAGTATAGGGGCTCTCATGATTTCTAGCCAAGATATTCCGGAGTCCAAGAGACAGGAGGCTGCCACAGAGAGACAGAAGAGGAGAAGAGTTGCCGAGGAAAAGAGACTTGAGAAGGCCCAGGGTGAGGTAAAAAAGGCCGATGATTGGAGTCAAGCTGATTCAGAGTTTAATGACTTCCCCATGGTTGATCCGAGTGCTGACCAGTAGAATGGTGACTTTGTCCCTAACCCAGAAAATAATGATCCCAAACCTTCCAGGCATAAGATTCGAAGTAGGAAAGATATCCCGAGCATAGCTCTGGCCAGCATGCGACACCACACTGGTCTCAGAGAAACTGCAGAGATAGCAACAGCTGCCTGGGTTGACGGTGGTTTGATAACACCTGATGATGTTCACCTGGTGATAGATCATAACAAAGTAAGGAGAGCTCAGGAGAAACTTGTCAGTAACCTAGAAGAGGAGTTTGATAAGGGGATAAGAGAAAATGGAATCAATTGTTTGTTCTTTGATGGGAGAAGGGATGACACTAAATTGTTCATGAAAGTTGGAGATACTGACAAGTTGTTCCCTGCCATGGTGAAGGAGGAACACTACTCCTGCTGCAGTGAACCAGGAGGGAAGTATTTGTGGCATTTCACTCCAGAGAAAGATGACATCAGGAAACCAGCTGAGATAGTGGCAGGTAACATTGTGAACTGGCTCAGAGAGAGGAACGTAGACCAGACCCTGCAGGCCATTGGAGGGGACAGCACCAACACGAACACAGGGTGGCAAGGGGGGGTCATACAGTGGATAGAGCGGAAGATTGGGAGGAAGCTGGTCTGGATTGCTTGTGACCTCCACACCAACGAGTTGCCACTCAGACATCTGATCCAGGAGCTGGATGGCAAGACTCTTTCAAACAACAGATGGTCTGGTCCTCTTGGCAAGATGCTGGACTCTGCCACTGAGTTAGAAATAAATCCGAGCTTTGAAAAAATCACAGTTGGCCCTCCACTCGTTGAGCTTGCACATACTGTCATTGACGACCTGAGTACTGACCAGTACTATGGTTACATGATTTGCAGTGCCATCAAAACTGGGGTCATGCCTGATAGACTTGCTTACCTGCAGATAGGTCCAGTCTCACATTCTAGGTGGCTCGCAACGGCTCACAGGTTCTGCAGAATTTGGGTCGCTCATCATAAACTGAAAGGGAACCAGCTTCACAACCAGAAACTTATTGTCCAATTCATCGTGAGTGTCTACTTGCCAAATTGGTTCAACACCAAGGTCAAGTCATCGTTCTCCGAAGGTCCGAGGCATGTTCTCTTCCAGCTTGAGCTCCTGAGGAGTCAGCCAAGGAAGGTTGTTCAGATTGTGGAGCAGACTGTGAGGAGATCTTCCTGGTATGCTCATCCCGAGGCAGTTCTGCAGACAATGCTCTGCAGTAAGGATGAGGAGGAGAGAAGAGTGGCAGTCAAAAAGATCTTGGATATGAGACTTATGAGAGGATCTGGGCATGACGAATCAGTTGGTGACGATTCCTTCAGGGTCAGGAAGACTCCTGAAGTCAATCTAGGTGCCAAGACCCTCACTGATCTCACAGATCTGGATAACATCCAGGCTGGCAGTGAGCCCCCTCTTACCTGCAGCCTCACCAATGTTCAAGTCAGAGCTTTCCTGGACAACCCCATGCATGTCCCTGCCTGGCCCTCGCACACCCAGAGTATAGAGCGTTGTGTACAGCAAGTGAGCGAGGCCAGGAGTCACGTGTACAGCGAGGAGAGGAGGGAAGGCTACATCCGAGCTCAGGTGGTCAGCAGGGAGGTGATGAGTAGAAACAGAAGCAAGAAAGACATGTTCTCTATGGGGTGCAGCAACACCGGGTCGTTGTAGTATAACCGGTTTTTGTATTTGATGATTTTGTTTTCTAAAGGAATATTAAATTTAATAAATGTGTCAAGATCATTCGTTTCACTATTCTGGATCATTTTCATCCTAATAAATTAACCTGATACATTTACTTTACTTAAATAAGCTATTTAGTGGTGTTGGTAAAAGGGTGGGAATACTGAAGTTTCATAAGATTTTAAGTTAAAATTTACCTAGCAAAAAATGAAAACTTTTCAAATCTGAAGATATCACATGATTCTGCACATAGAACTACATCATTAATACCATGGGCCGATTTTTCAAACTCAAAAAAAAAAAATTCGCCTTCGTATGACACACCCTACTGTACATGGCTCTTATTAGAAGGCAACATTGTAAAAAACTGGTGTTTAATTTGCTTAAAATACAGTCGCTCCTCGACTTACGACAACCCGGACTTATGACGGTCATTGTGGTTATACAGGGTGCGCATAAAGTCTTTCCCTGATTATGAAAAATCATATCTCGAAGACCATTCTAGATAGAAACATGAATGTTGTAGCATTGTGTAGACGAATTCATAGCATTGTTTTCATGCATATTTTAAGCTGCAAAAAACTGTATGTTTGTACCTAGCATATGTTTTGTGTAATATATGTTTGTAATCAGGGAAAGACTTCATGCTCACATTATTTTCGAATCCAGACTTTGGTCGTAATGTCTACCGACACCGTATGACAACTTCGGCCGGCACGCTGCCTCTTGTGTGCAGCATCCACGTCGTATCCCGCTCAGTTTGTGTGTTAAAAAGGTTAAAGTTTTACAATTATTACCTGTACAGTACTACGTATTAATTTCGTCGGTTCGACTTACGACTCAATCGACTTAGGACCCGATTGTCTGAACGGAACACCGTCGTAAGTGGAGGAGAGACTGTAGTGATAAAATATACTTTATCTTACTTAATCTTACCAGTACTTCTTTTTTCTAGTACAGTGGTCCCTTGGTTAACGAGCACAATTTGTTCCAGAAGGTTGCTCGTTAACCGAAAAACTCATTAACCGAAACCATTGTTTCAATGGGTTTATGGGTAATTGGTTCCAGCTCACCGAAAATTGCCTAAAATCAACAAAAAAGGTAGTAAAGTATGTACAGTAGAAGGCTCCTGGATGATGATGATGATGGGAATTAGAATGGGGGTGGAGGAGAAGGGAGAAGAGAAGGCATTGGGGTGGAAGAGAAGTCACCCCATGGCACCATTTCACCCATAAAATTTTAGTACTCTTGGTGTAATTCAAGATTATTTTCTTTAAATCAACACTGCTCTGCATTATATATTGTCAATATGTAAAATAAATTTCAAATTGACCAATAATTTGCTTGGAAACACAGAAAAAAAGCATTTAGTTGAAGAGAGTCTCAAGCAAGATGTTACCTCCACTGAAAAGACACAGAGACTGACGCCTGTATGGTGTGTTGACAGGCTGTTTGCCGCGCAAAAAACTATACTTCAATTATGTTCAATAATTATATATAATTGTTAAAATGACTAACAAAAATTAATATAAAACTTTTAAAATTATTGAATAGTACAAACTTCTTGATATTTACTAAAATAGTAAGGAATTTAAGCCCTAGAACCGATTACTGTATTGGTGGACTAATACTACAGCTGGTGGACCGCCAAATGCAAGCGAAAACATGTGGAGGGGCGCTCGTTAAAAACTCGTTAATCGAGGGATTGCTCGTTAACTGAAGTTAAGACTCTTATGGAAGGTAATTCGTTAACCGAAATCTCGTTAACCGAGGGATCACTGTATACAGGAATTCCTCCCATAACAAGGGTTCTACTAACTACGATTCATGTTTAAGACCCAGGTTAATTTAAAACCCAATTCAATTTACACCGTTAGTTTCTTTGTATTTACGACGAAAATATTATGAAAAATAAAATGAAATTACATTTTCATATTAATAATAACTAAATCCCAAAATGTATTATGCAAAAAAAATAAAAACACACTTTGCGCACGGAAGCTGCCGGGCTTGTGAGTGGTGACACCAACACCACTGGTATAAACAGTCGCAGCTGGCGGGCCCTTTGTTTCATGCATCTGATCAGGAAAAGGGGAAAAACATTCTCAGGTTTCTTACAGCATTTTTTCCATCCCTCTTCAACATGAGCAAGTGGTGGTAGTGTTGTTTCAAAAGCTGAAAGAAAGTGTATAAGCTTAGATGAGAAACTAGATGTGTTAAAACGATATGAAAAGGGTAAAAGGTCTGTGGATATTATATGGAGCAAACAATGAACATATTTACTGAAGTGGATCCATTAACAGAACAAAGCATTAAATTAACAAGGATGTGAAAAACTCATACCACCTCTACATAAAGATGTATAATGAGAAAAGAAAGCAGCTGTGCAAGGTTCTTTCGACAGCTACACCATCAAATTCAGCATCATAGCAACTTCAACAACAGCGATGACATCTTTCTGGAAAGCTTCAGCTTCAGCCAGAGTTGAACCTGATAACTTCGTCATCTGAGTAAAAATTCGCACAACATCATTGGCTGTCATTATGTTTTAGACTTTACCACCATTGGTCAGTAGAATTTTTTTTTTGCATTAGTAAGTATTATTTTAAACATTATGAACAGTAATAAGCATTGCTTTCATGTTCTTATGTAGAGAAATGATGTTTTCACATATATGCACTTACATACAATGGCGTTCCCAATCTATTTCGTTTTTTCTTTACCATTAGTGGTTAGCTACTTTTATTGTTCCATTTATTAACATTAAATAACATTACTTAATACATATACAGCCACTCCTCGACTTATGACGGGGTTAGGGACCCATATCCAGGTCGTAAGTCGAAAATGCGAAGATAATACATAGAAAATCTAAAATGGGTGTCTTATTTTCTTCTCAGCACCACAAAACTCTCACTTTTAAGCTTGCCAGCCATTTTAAATGGAATTACAGTGGGGTATGCTATAACGAACGATCCTACTACGAATATTCCTATAACGAACGAAACTCCTACAACGAACATAATTTAAATTTTTTTTTTCTAATTTATTGTTTTATTATTACAAATATTAATGATATTCTTTATTTCAGGGGTTTAGATGCATATTTATGCACTTTTTTACAGTTTTTACAATTTTATATTATATTTTTCAGTGTTAAGTGGTTGTATTTGGGGGCCTGGAACGGATTAATCCTATAACAAACGAATGCTATAACGAACAAGGTTCTAGAACCAATTAGATTCGTTATAGCATACCCTACTGTACAAACGAAAATTTTGCCAGTACACAGCACAATCACTAATGTCGGGACTCGAAAATATGTAATTTTAAAAAAATTTTGTACGACTGGGGCGGTCGAATGTCTGGGTGGTCGTAAGTCGAGTAAGTCGTAAGTCGAGGAGTAGCTGTATATTAATTATTTTTTTACATTAGTTTTACTACAGCAACAACCAGGGTCTTATTTCTTCAGTTTCTTATGTAGAAGTAGAACCATCGTCATTTGTCACTGGTGTAAACACTCACGAAACAATGCTGTCTTGTCTCCTCTTGTGTGTTTTAATATTCTACGTATTATTAATAATTTGCATTGTTCATTTCGTATATATATAAACATTAATTCAATCAAATACATACAGTATTTAGCAATAAACAATAATGAATCTTTTTTACATATTCCTAAGATAAATGACGTGGTTTCCTTGAGGGTGCAAGTATACATTGCCGTTCCACTATCACACACATTTTTCTTTAACTTCAATGGTTACTTTTACTGTACATTGTCAGTTGTCACGGGACTTTCAGACCAAGAGGAAGGGCTTATGGACACTTCTCGTATAAAAATGACATATGTTACACTATTTACATCCACAGAGCAAGTTTTCATGTCCAAATATCTCCAATTACTTTACTTCACCCACAACTCGGCGGCTATCTTGTACCCCACGTCGGCGTGTGTATACCAGGCCTTGAGTTCCTGGTTCTCCGTGCTGTCCGGTTCAGTCGGTGGCTCTGCCGTGACCATCACCACCACCACACTAATATGGCTCGGTTGCCAACTAATCCTAATACAATACATTAATTTACACCTTATACCCTATAAAACAGAATATGGCTCTTACATAATGTTTTAACAACCAAAACTAAATAACGCTGATATAAAAAAAACATCGTAAATCAAAACATTAGAAAACTTATTTAAGCATACAGGCCGTGAACCACCCTCATTGATATTGGTCGTTCCCGGGTATCACATAATTAGCCAATCATAGACAGCGGTGTGGGCCGACATGTGACACACATTAAATAACATTAATTAGAACATACATATTTTTTTACTTTAATTTTACTACAGCAACAACCAGGGTCTTATTTTCTTCATTTTCAGATGGATAACTGACACTGGGTGTAAACACTGACAACAACAATAGCATCCCTTCTCTTATGTGATGTTATCATTATTGATTTATATTGTATAAGGTGCATTCATAAACATTATTTAAAGAATATAGTTTGACTTTTTCATTAATTGTATTTTTTGGGGAAAAAGGGTAAAAAGCCACACAAAAGTTATGAAAAGGTCGCACTGTGCAACGCATCTCATTATTATTGCTTTATTTTAATGGTAGTTAATGATTCACAATATGATGATTCACCTTACACTGCAATATTGGAGGATACATTACCGTCGTTAATCGAGGCTTTACTGTATTTGTTAATGTTCGACAATTTAGAAAAATAGTGGAGGAGAAAAAACACATAAAATTCTTAGAATATATAATGTGTTAAAGTTGGTGAACAGTGCATTTTATGAAAATTAATGTAATTAAATGTATTAGACTAGACACTGATTAATTAATTTTGACATACTGTATTTGTTTGTCTATTATCTGTAAATAATTGTAAATAAGAGTTTTTATTTTTCAGGGTTACTTCATTCCCATCTGCCGAGTGTTCACATCACACCACTCTGGCGTACCGGCATTAAAATGGTAAATGTCAGGGATTCTTTTGTTACTTGTAAGAAAATAGATGTTGTATACAGTATGTACAGTGGATGTGCCTGTATACAGTACTTAAGTATCAGGGCCTGAAATCAGCACAACCTATTTTTACCATATCAGGCAAGTAAACATTTCATACTTCCTACCTGTTTAGTGGATAACTATTTTAGACATACTGTGCTGTACTGTGCTGTGCTGTACTGTGCTGTGCTGTACTGTGATGTGCTGTACTGTGATGTACTGTACTGTGATGTACTGTACTGTGATGTACTGTACTGTGATGTACTGTACTGTACTGTGATGTACTGTACTGTGATGTATTGTACTGTACTGTGATGTACTGTACTGTGATGTACTGTACTTTGCTGTACTGTACTATACTGTACTGTGATGTACTGTACTGTGATGTACTTTGATGTACTGTACTATACTGTGATGTACTGTACTGTGATGTACTGTACTGTACTGTGATGTACTGTACTGTGATGTACTGTGATGTACTGCACTGTGCTGTACTGCACTGTGCTGTGCTGTACTGTACTGTGATGTACTGCACTGTGATGTACTGCACTGTGCTTTTACTGTGCTGTACTGTGATGTGCTGTACTGTACTGTGATGTACTGTGCTGTACTGTGATGTACTGTACTGTGATGTACTGTGATGTACTGTGCTGTACTGTGATGTGATGTACTGTGATGTACTGTACTGTTCTGTACTGTACTGTGATGTACTGTACTGTGATGTGCTGTGCTGTACTGTACTGTGATGTACTGTACTGTATTGTACTGTGATGTACTGTGCTGTACTGTACTGTACTGTGATGTACTGTACTGTGATGTACTGTACTGTACTGTACTGTACTGTATTGTACTGTGATGTGCTGTACTGTGCTGTACTGTACTGTGCTGTACTGTACTGTGATGTACTGTACTGTGATGTACTGTACTTTACTGTGATGTACTGTGATGTACTGTACTGTACTGTACAGTACTGTGATGTGCTGTACTCTACTGTACTGTGATGTACTGTACTCTACTGTACTGTGATGTACTGTACTGTACTGTGATGTACTGTACTGTGATGTGCTGTATACTGTGATGTACTATTCTGTGCTGTACTCTAGTACTATACTGTGCTGTGCTGTACTGTGCTGTGCTGTACTGTACAGTACAGTACAGTACAGCACGGTACTGTACTGTACTCTACTGTGATATACTGTACTGTGATGTACTGTACTGTGATGTACTGTACTGTACTGTGCTGTGCTGTACTGTGATGTACTGTACTGTACTGTGATGTAGTGTACTGTGATGTACTGTACTGTGATGTACTGTGCTGTACTGTGCTGTACTATCCTGTGATGTACTGTACTGTACTGTTCTGTACTGTACTGTGATGTACTGTTCTGTACTGTGCTGTACTGTACTGTGATGTACTGTACTGTGATGTACTGTGCTGTACTGTACTGTGATGTACTGTGCTGTACTATTCTGTGATGTACTGTGATGTACTGTACTGTACTCTACTGTGATGTGCTGTAGTGTACTGTACTGTGCTGTACTGTACTGTGATGTACTGTACTGGGGTGTACTGTACTGTACTGTGATGTACTGTACTGTGCTGTACTGTACTGTACTGTGATGTACTGTACTGTACTGTGATGTACTGTACTGTACTGTGATGTACTGTACTGTGCTGTACTGTACTGTGCTGTACTGTACTGTACTGTACTGTGGTGTACTGTGATGTACTGTACTGTACTGTACTGTAATGTACTGTACTGTACTATGATGTACTGCACTGTGATGTACTGTACTGTGCTGTACTGTACTGTGATGTACTGTACTCTACTGTGATATACTGTACTGTGATGTACTGTACTGTGATGTACTGTACTGTGCTGTACTGTTCTGTGCTGTACTGTGCTGTACTGTACTATGATGTACTGTACTATGATGTACTGTACTGTGATGTACTGTACTATGATGTACTGTTCTGTACTGTGATGTACTATACTATGATGTACTGTACTTTGATGTACTATACTGTACTCTACTGTGATGTACTGTACTATGATGTACTGTACTGTGATGTACTGTACTATGATGTACTGTACTGTGATGTACTGTACTATGATGTACTGTACTGTACTGTGATGTACAAGCTATGATGTACTGTACTGTGATGTACTGTACTATGATGTGCTGTACTGTGATGTACTGTACTATGATGTGCTGTACTGTACTGTGATGTACTGTACTATGATGTACTGTACTGTGATGTACTGTACTGTGATGTACTGTACTGTTCTGTGATGTACTGTACTATGATGTACTGTACTGTGATGTACTGTACTATGATGTACTGTACTGTGATGTACTGTACTGTGATGTACTGTACTATGATGTACTATACTGTACACTGGTACAGTAGTTACCGTAGGTGATGGTTTGCAGTTAGGTCATGTTCAGTGGAAACAGCATTGTACAAATATTGTACATCTTTTGTGATGTAATTAAGTTTAAAGAAGCCTAAATTAAGGTAAACCATTTTGTTTAGTGTTTTAAATATGGTCCTGGTATTTAAAAAAAATAAAAATATATGAGTTGTTTTGACACCTCTAAATGAGATAAATATTTAAGCATTTGGACCCTGGCTTAAGTACCCTGGACACACCTCAGGTGTTGAATTGAAACAGTTTATTTAGCCAGTAAAACACATAGAGGGTGGATAATAATAACGATATTAACATAGCTGAGCCGGTTGAGAACCTGAGCTCTCTTGTTGGCACCTGATATATACTATACATTTATCTCAAGGAATTATTATGTTATACTGCCAGATTCTGGAGTCACTAATTCTAAGGGGGCTAACTTAACTATAGTCTTAATTTTAAAGGTTACTGCCACCAGACCCCCTGTGGGCAGTATGTAGCTCGTTAGGTAGCGTGCAGAGTGAACTAGGCATTGGGTTAGGTTTTTCATTGACCAAATCGATAAGGGAAAGAAGAGTGAAACAATAACATGTCTTAACTAATTTATTCCTTCTAAAACATTGCATTCCTTCAAAATACAAGAAGCGTTGGCCTTCCTCAGAAGAACAACTATGACTTTAGTTACACTGCTCACCAACAGACGTCTTACATTAATTGCGTGTCATCCACATACTTTTTGCTCATAACACTCAGTGACCTCCTTGCTTCGGTCATCCCTTCTTACCATAATACCCAACACATCAGACCGCTCCACCTGTTTGGAATGTAGCACCTTAGGTTATTATACATTATAGCACCATCTCACAACCTTGTAACATCATCTCACCACACCCCGGTTATACTCCTTGTGATTTCTAGGCACACCCTTTCAGGCACCTCGTTCGCACACAGCCCAGTACTGTTTCTACGCCTGGTATTATAGGTCGCTCCAAATGACGACCGGTGAGTTTCTCAAGCATTCCATTATGTATTCCTACTCAAGGGTGGTGGTATGCCGGGAATCCACAGGTTCACAGTGGAGTAGCATAGCTGGGAGTAGTCATTTCACATGGTGGGACGCTCACGTGGGTAATGGCCGCCGTTCTAGTGAGTTCTGAGCACACGGGGGACCTGTGTTGGTGAAGGAGCAGGCTTGTCTAAGAAATAATGCCTGATGGGCCGTTATCACACACCCTAACACATTACTATTTCACTTTATACATCAGGCAAAGGTTTAAGCTGTAATAACTGCTATATAAGTCTTGTTTTAGGGCTGAATACAGCCCGATGAAGTTCACTGACCTGTGTTGGTGAAGTAGCAGGCACGACTGAAGGCCGATGCCCCACGCTCCTCCCACCGACTAGGCCTGCAGTTTCCAATCTTTAATTTTCACTTTGATTTCTTATGGTTCTCACATGAACAGTTTCCTGTTTATTGTAACCTTGTGGCTTATAAATACATATTTTAATCCTAACTTACATACGAGAATACGGCTCAGGTTTGACAGTTCCTGGGGAAATTAATTGGGCTATATCATCAACTCAAACCTGTAGTCCGGTTACAAAGGACGCTACCCTGAAACAAAAGCCGAATGTTCCTAGCGTGGGTATATCCACTTCACTTAAAACTGTAATTAGGGATCCTCCTCTCACACATTGCACTATTTGAACACAGACATAAGATTCTCTGACCACTGTACATGTCGTGGGTATACGTCACACGAGAATACGAGGTGTATTAAGTTCACACTGATGCATACAGGATATTGCCTTTCAAGTATAGTTTCTGGATCACTTCCAACACCTCACATAGGTCTGATACATTTATCCTTTTACCAGATCATGTTCTCATGTATTTTCATATGATATCTGCGGAAGTTATTTTCGCTAAACGTTCACAGACGTAAATAGTATGACCTTCAAACTACGATCTACACTTAGCCCGTATAATACACTAGCCCGGATCTAGCCCAGATCAAATGGACTCTCACAACCATCCTATAGATACCTTGAGTTCTCCTTAATGCTATGAATACATACAATTAATATTATATACCCGTAGTTGGATATAATTCATCAAATAATTCCGTAACATTCATTAGGCGAGTTATTCTTTATCAATGTTTCCCGTTTTCTGAGAATCTACAAGCGCGGTGGATTTGAATGTTACGTAGCGTAATATGAATTAAAGTTTTTTTTTAGGAATGACAATGATGTGCGCAGTACAATGTAACATTTAGTAACATCTGGAATAGTACAATAACATGGTGGTAATAAGAACATCTCAGAATGCTACCACAGTTATCACTTCATTATACAGTATATATTTATTTTATTTATTTATTGTTATTAATATTTATTTATTTTTTAATTTATATTATAAGTATATACAGTGGTCCCTCGGTTAACGAGCACAATCCGTTCTAGAAGGTTGCTCGTGAACCGAAAAACTCGTTAACCGAAACCATTGTTTCAATGGGTTTTTGGGTAATTGGTTCCAGCTCACCGAAAATTGCCTAAATTCAACAAAAAAGGTAGAAAGGTACACTTACTTTGAGGTGTGTATGTAGAAGGCTCCTGGATGATGATGATGATGAGAATTAGAATGGGGGTGGAGGAGAAGGGAGAAGAGAAGGCATTGGGGTGGAAGAGAAGTCACCCCATGGCACCATTTCACCCATAAAATTTTAGTTCTTTTGGTGTAATTCAAGATTGTTTTCTTTAAATCAACACTGCACTGCATTATATATTGTCAATATGTAAAATAAATTTCAAAATGACCAATAATTTGCTTGGAAACAGAGAAAAAAAGTGTTTAGTTGAAGTGAGTCTCAAGCAAGATGTTACCTCCACTGAAAAGACAAAAAGACTGACGCCTGTATGCTGTGTTGGCAGGCTGGATGGCGTGCCACAAACTAGTGACCTTACCTTCAATTATGTTCAATAATTGTTAAAATGACTAAAAAATTTAATATTAAACTTTTAAAATTATTGAATAGTATAAACTTCTTGATATTTACTAAAAGGGTAAGGAATTTAAGCCTTAGAACCGATTACTGTATTGGCGGACTAATACTACAGCTGGTGGACCGCCAAATGCAAGCTAAAACATGTGGAGGCCGGCTCGTAAGAAACTCGTTAATCGAGGGATTGCTCGTTAACCAAAGTTAAGAATCTTATGGAAGGTAACTCGTTAACCGAAATCTCGTTAACCGAGGCGCTCGTTAACCGAGGGACCACTGTACATAAATTACAGTGGAATTGAAAAACATAAATATAATGGGGGAGCAGTACAACATGGGTTGTACAGTATTAAGGTTGAACAGGAGGACAGAGCTGTCAGGATTTTGTCTAGTTGGCAAATATATTTATTGCAATGGTAATTTCCGATAAAATGGTTTTGATGGTACAATAAAATCAGGTATTGTATATATAGTAGGTATTACAAGAAAAATTAATACTTAGACAATAGATATTTTTTAAGAGATGATTTAAAGGAAGGGAGAGTAGTCTTTGCTGGGATGGGTGGGGGTAAGTTGTTCCACACCTTCACTCCATGATGTTTATAGAGGTCTGGGACTGAGAGGAGCACATGGGGGGGTGGTCTTAGTAGCTCTGGGTGCCTTAAGTTGTATCTCTGATTATTCCAGAACTGGAAATAATTATTGTCAAGCAAGTGATTGGTAGATTTGTAGACAAAGAGGGCACAGCAGTAGGTGTTAATATCTTCGAATTTTAACATTTTCAATTTGGCAAATTTCTTGTTTGTGTGATCTGTTTTTATCAAGTAGGTCATTGTCCGTACAAATCTTTTGTGCAGTAACCGGGGATTGTATTTTTGAAGAGCCAGAGGCCCCCCATAGTGTGTGACAGTGTATCAGGTGTTGGTAAACAAGATCATGATAGATTTCTTTCTTTGCTGTGAGAGTGAGTGACTGTCGAGTGTGATGCATGATACCGCACTGTTTATCAACTTTGCTGTGAATGTCTTGTACGTGGTTTCTCCAGTTAAGTTTCTCAACAATAACTCCGAGGAATTTAGTATTTTGTTCGCGTTTGAGGACTGTATTACCAAGGTACAGAAATGAATAAAAATAATGCCAATAAATAAAAGAAAAAATAATATACTGTATCAGTAAATGTGAGGAGTAAATAATACTTTGAAAAATTCCAGGTATTGGGGATTTTTTCCAGGTTTGAGAGACGATGTAATGAGCAATTTCTGGAACTTTTGATAAAATTTTCCTGTTATCCAGAAAATTTCGGGGATGGGGTATATTTTCCGGGTTTGAGAGAGTCGTCTCATTACCCTGAAATCTCTCATTCCCAGAAGTGCTCTGCATCAATTGTTCCAGCTGATGGAGATATAGGTACAGGCGCGGAGCGAGTGTCTCCTACGTGTGAATTTTCACGTGCGTTTTCTGTATCATTGAACTTCATTAATTCCTAAAACAAGCGGATCCGTACGTGTGGAAAAACCCTCTCGTGTGTGAAGTGGCCTTATGTTGGAATACGAGAGCTACGGCTGGCCCGCCTGGTTTGAAATATTTCTGTAGGGTGTGTAAATTTTTATTTGCGAATAAGTGGGGAATTCTTTGTGACTATCAAATAGGGGTGTTTATATATCACTTGTGAATAGCCAGGTCTTCAGGTGCAGTCAGTGTTCTCTTTACAGTATCAGTGTTGTTCATCTAGGTTTCCTTATTTACATCTCCTAGGCTTATTACTTTATAATTTCCCACTGTTTATTTCATCTGCCATTTTTAAGACACAAAAATTGTTTAGATCTTCCGGTAATTATTTAGAGTCCTCATCGGATTTAATTACTGCGTATTTTAGTGCTGTCGGTAAATTTCTGTATGTTGTTGTCTACGCCTAAATGTCATTAATTTTTTGTAAGCTCTCTACTGTCAACCATATATTATACTGTTTATATAAATTCAGAACATGGTAAATATATTGACAGATTTCTATTTCATGACGTGTTTCACTCAGTCTTGCTGCTGAGTGAGAATTATATACCAATGTCATGGGACCTACTTATCCAACAGTTGATATTGTTCCAAACACCGCCAGGCACCTCCCACTCTTCACATTGTTAACCAATAATGTAACTTACACAACATGGGGTTACGTCAAGGAAGGGATTAGAGAAGTCGTACGTCCTTTATCCCGTGGCGGGAGTGAGATCCCGCCTCGCCCACCTTTGCTCTCCACAAGGTCAGTTTGATATGTTTTAATTATTGAATGTAATCATGGGAACGATTACAATTTCTCAAAGTAAGTGGAATTGATTCCAATGATTACAATTACAGCATATTTGAACACTTCTTAACTGCTTGTGATTTTGAATAAATACAGGATTTTATATCATTTTAATTTTGATATTTAAGCTACAGTAATAGGATATTATTTTATTTATATCATAGATTTAAATTGTTTCATTTTTGTCGTCAAATGGCCACAGGCTGCGATGACATATTTTACCCAATCAATCAATCAGTCAATCAACTACTGTAACAGCCTCAGAACCATAATTACCAGTTTCCCCCTTTTCACCTGTAGCACTTTCTTCACCCACTTTATGGTGATCAAGATCCCTATACCCAGTGCCGGGTTAAGACTTTCGTAGGCCTTAGGCACCTCCAAGATATGGGGCCCCATTTGACAGCATATTCACTAATAACACAAGCTAGTACGTAATTATAAAATGTGATGTCGAAAGAATAAGATTCAGTGATGTTTGCCATGAATTGAGTAAAAGAAAATGGGTTAGATCATTTGTTCTTGTATAGTACAGAAATAGTTTTGTTTACAAGAAGCACAGCTAGCTGGTGGACACTAATAGGATTAAGTAATAAATAAATGGAAAAAAAAGTACCTCAGTATCAATTTAATAATAACCTGTAGAAAAAGGGGAAGAAAAGTTCTCGTTTTATTTTTCGTAGGCCCCCAATATCTCGTAGGCCCTAGGCACTGTGCCTACTGTGCCTAATGGATAATCCGGGCCTGCTTATACCATCCTGTTCCAGACTCACTACCCTTCCAGAATATCTTGTTCAGTATCTGCCAGTGACCACTCTTTCTGAGACATTTTTCCACCTCATTTTTTACATAATAACTCACTGTCTCCATAGTTTCACCTACATACAAACTACCAGCTGTGAACCTATGTCGGGTGTCTTCCCTTTGATCATGTGCAGTTTCCTGTGGGCTTCATTCATGGTGTGTGGCTGACTTATGTTTATTACCAGGAAATATTCACTCATTAATATAAAACAAAACATCAATGTTCTCTATCTAGTTGCTTGAGGATTTGTATTAAAAATTTCAATTTATGAAATACAGTAGTGTACAGTAAAATATTTTTAACAAAATATGTTGGAGGGTAAAATGTTGGTGTGTACCGCACATCACCTCCGGTGCAGCCGTGTGTGTGTGTGTGTGTTGAGCTTCTCCAGTTACTAATAGTTTATAGAGTTGTTTATGAACGCATATCTTATTTTGTGGCGGGTGTGAATTGAATGAAAATTTAATACAACAGATATAATAATAATTTGTAAGAGAGGATAATAAGTGTCACATGCTGAGTGATGAGCACATATCCTTTTGTGGGTGACTGGGGCAATAGTGGTACACAAGACACTGGGACAACAGTGGTAGACAAGAGACTGGGGCAACAGTGGTAGACAAGAGACTGGGGCAACAGTGGTAGACAAGAGACTGGGGCAACAGTGGTAGACAAGAGACTGGGGCAATAGTGGGAGACAAGACACTGGGACAACAGTGGTAGACAAGAGACTGGGGCAACAGTGGTAGACAAGAGACTGGGGCAACAGTGGTAGACAAGAGACTGGGGCAATAGTGGTAGACAAGAGACTGGGGCAACAGTGGTAGACAAGAGACTGGGACAACAGTGGTAGACAAGAGACTGGGGCAGTAGTGGTAGACAAGAGACTGGGGCAACAGTGGTAGACAAGAGACTGGGGCAATAGTGGTAGACAAGACACTGGGACAATAGTGGTAGACAAGAGACTGGGGCAACAGTGGTAGACAAGAGACTGGGGCAACAGTGGTAGACAAGAGACTGGGGCAATAGTGGTAGACAAGAGACTGGGGCAACAGTGGTAGACAAGAGACTGGGGCAACAGTGGTAGACAAGAGACTGGGGCAATAGTGATAGACAAGAGACTGGGGCAACAGTGGTAGACAAGAGACTGGGGCAATAGTGGTAGACAAGAGACTGGGGCAACAGTGGTAGACAAGAGACTGGGGCAACAGTGGTAGACAAGAGACTGGGGCAGTAGTGGTAGACAAGAGACTGGGGCAACAGTGGTAGACAAGAGACTGGGGCAATAGTGGTAGACAAGAGACTGGGACAACAGTGGTAGACAAGAGACTGGGGCAATAGTGGTAGACAAGAGACTGGGGCAATAGTGGTAGACAAGAGACTGGGGCAATAGTGGTAGACAAGAGACTGGGGCAATAGTGGTAGACAAGAGACTGGGGCAATAGTGGTAGACAAGAGACTGGGGCAATAGTGGTAGACAAGAGACTGGGGCAATAGTGGTAGACAAGAGACTGGGGCAATAGTGGTAGACAAGAGACTGGGGCAATAGTGGTAGACAAGAGACTGGGGCAATAGTGGTAGACAAGAGACTGGGGCAATAGTGGTAGACAAGAGACTGGGGCAATAGTGGTAGACAAGAGACTGGGGCAATAGTGGTAGACAAGAGACTGGGGCAATAGTGGTAGACAAGAGACTGGGACAACAGTGGTAGACAAGAGACTGGGGCAATAGTGGTAGACAAGAGACTGGGGCAATAGTGGTAGACAAGAGACTGGGGCAATAGTGGTAGACAAGAGACTGGGGCAATAGTGGTTAGACAAGAGACTGGGGCAATAGTGGTAGACAAGAGACTGGGACAATAGTGGTAGACAAGTGACCGGGGCAATAGTGGTAGACAAGAGACTGGGGCAATAGTGGTAGACAAGAGACTGGGACAATAGTGGTGGACAAGTGACTGGGGCAATAGTGGTAGACAAAAGACTGGGGCAATAGTGGTAGACAAGAGACTGGGGCAATAGTGGTAGACAAGAGACTGGGGCAATAGTGGTAGACAAGAGACTGGGGCAATAGTGGTAGACAAGAGACTGGGGCAATAGTGGTAGACAAGAGACTGGGGCAACAGTGGTAGACAAGAGACTGGGACAACAGTGGTAGACAAGAGACTGGGGCAATAGTGGTAGACAAGAGACTGGGGCAATAGTGGTCAGACAAGAGACTGGGGCAATAGTGGTAGACAAGAGCCTGGGGCAACAGTGGTAGACAAGAGACTGGGGCAATAGTGGTAGACAAGAGACTGGGACAATAGTGGTAGACAAGAGACTGGGGCAATAGTGGTAGACAAGAGACTGGGGCAATAGTGGTTGACAAGAGACTGGGGCAATAGTGGTAGACAAGAGACTGGGGCAACAGTGGTAGACAAGAGACTGGGACAATAGTGGTAGACAAGAGACTGGGACAATAGTGGTAGACAAGAGACTGGGGCAACAGTGGTAGACAAGAGACTGGGGCAATAGTGGTAGACAAGAGACTGGGGCAATAGTGGTAGACAAGAGACTGGGGCAATAGTGGTAGACAAGAGACTGAGGCAATAGTGGTAGACAAGAGACTGGGACAACAGTGGTAGACAAGAGACTGGGGCAACAGTGGTAGACAAGAGACTGGGGCAACAGTGGTAGACAAGAGACTGGGGCAATAGTGGTAGACAAGAGACTGGGGCAATAGTGGTAGACAAGAGACTGAGGCAATAGTGGTAGACAAGAGACTGGGACAACAGTGGTAGACAAGAGACTGGGGCAACAGTGGTAGACAAGAGACTGGGGCAACAGTGGTAGACAAGAGACTGGGACAATAGTGGTAGACAAGAGACTGGGGCAATAGTGGTAGACAAGAGACTGGGGCAATAGTGGTAGACAAGAGACTGAGGCAATAGTGGTAGACAATAGACTGGGGCAATAGTGGTAGACAAGAGACTGGGACAATAGTGGTAGACAAGAGACTGGGGCAATAGTGGTAGACAAGAGACTGGGGCAATAGTGGTAGACAAGAGACTGGGGCAATAGTGGTAGACAAGAGACTGGGGCAATAGTGGTAGACAAGAGACTGGGGCAATAGTGGTAGACAAGAGACTGGGGCAATAGTGGTAGACAAGAGACTGGGGCAATAGTGGTAGACAAGAGACTGGGGCAACAGTGGTAGACAAGAGACTGGGACAACAGTGGTAGACAAGAGACTGGGGCAATAGTGGTAGACAAGAGACTGGGGCAATAGTGGTCAGACAAGAGACTGGGGCAATAGTGGTAGACAAGAGCCTGGGGCAACAGTGGTAGACAAGAGACTGGGGCAATAGTGGTAGACAAGAGACTGGGACAATAGTGGTAGACAAGAGACTGGGGCAATAGTGGTAGACAAGAGACTGGGGCAATAGTGGTTGACAAGAGACTGGGGCAATAGTGGTAGACAAGAGACTGGGGCAACAGTGGTAGACAAGAGACTGGGGCAACAGTGGTAGACAAGAGACTGGGACAACAGTGGTAGACAAGAGACTGGGACAATAGTGGTAGACAAGAGACTGGGGCAACAGTGGTAGACAAGAGACTGGGGCAACAGTGGTAGACAAGAGACTGGGGCAATAGTGGTAGACAAGAGACTAGGGCAACAGTGGTAGACAAGAGACTGGGACAACAGTGGTAGACAAGAGACTGGGACAACAGTGGTAGACAAGAGACTGGGGCAACAGTGGTAGACAAGAGACTGGGGCAATAGTGGTAGACAAGAGACTGGGGCAATAGTGGTAGACAAGAGACTGGGGCAATAGTGGTAGACAAGAGACTGAGGCAATAGTGGTAGACAAGAGACTGGGACAACAGTGGTAGACAAGAGACTGGGGCAACAGTGGTAGACAAGAGACTGGGGCAACAGTGGTAGACAAGAGACTGGGACAATAGTGGTAGACAAGAGACTGGGGCAATAGTGGTAGACAAGAGACTGGGGCAATAGTGGTAGACAAGAGACTGAGGCAATAGTGGTAGACAAGAGACTGGGGCAATAGTGGTAGACAAGAGACTGGGACAATAGTGGTAGACAAGAGACTGGGGCAATAGTGGTAGACAAGAGACTGGGGCAATAGTGGTAGACAAGAGACTGGGGCAATAGTGGTAGACAAGAGACTGGGACAACAGTGGTAGACAAGAGACTGGGGCAACAGTGGTAGACAAGAGACTGGGGCAACAGTGGTAGACAAAAGACTGGGACAACAGTGGTAGACAAGAGACTGGGACAACAGTGGTAGACAAGAGACTGGGGCAATAGTGGTAGACAAGAGACTGGGACAATAGTGGTAGACAAGAGACTGGGGCAATAGTGGTAGACAAGAGACTGGGGCAATAGTGGTAGACAAGAGACTGGGGCAATAGTGGTAGACAAGAGACTGGGGCAATAGTGGTAGACAAGAGACTGGGGCAATAGTGGTAGACAAGAGACTGGGGCAATAGTGGTAGACAAGAGACTGGGGCAATAGTGGTAGACAAGAGACTGGGGCAATAGTGGTAGACAAGAGACTGGGACAATAGTGGTAGACAAGAGACTGGGGCAATAGTGGTAGACAAGAGACTGGGGCAATAGTGGTAGACAAGAGACTGGGGCAATAGTGGTAGACAAGAGACTGGGGCAATAGTGGTAGACAAGAGACTGGGGCAATAGTGGTAGACAAGAGACTGGGGCAATAGTGGTAGACAAGAGACTGGGGCAATAGTGGTAGACAAGAGACTGGGGCAATAGTGGTAGACAAGAGACTGGGGCAATAGTGGTAGACAAGAGACTGGGACAACAGTGGTAGACAAGACACTGGGGCAATAGTGGTAGACAAGAGACTGGGGCAACAGTGGTAGACAAGAGACTGGGGCAACAGTGGTAGACAAGAGACTGGGGCAACAGTGGTAGACAAGAGACTGGGGCAACAGTGGTAGACAAGAGACTGGGGCAACAGTGGTAGACAAGAGACTGGGGCAACAGTGGTAGACAAGAGACTGGGACAACAGTGGTAGACAAGAGACTGGGGCAACAGTGGTAGACAAGAGACTGGGGCAATAGTGGTAGACAAGAGACTGGGGCAATAGTGGTAGACAAGAGACTGGGGCAACAGTGGTAGACAAGAGACTGGGGCAACAGTGGTAGACAAGAGACTGGAGCAACAGTGGTAGACAAGAGACTGGGGCAATAGTGGTAGACAAGAGACTGGGGCAATAGTGGTAGACAAGAGACTGGGGCAATAGTGGTAGACAAGAGACTGGGGCAATAGTGGTAGACAAGAGACTGGGACAACAGTGGTAGACAAGAGACTGGGGCAATAGTGGTAGACAAGAGACTGGGGCAATAGTGGTAGACAAGAGACTGGGGCAATAGTGGTAGACAAGAGACTGGGACAACAGTGGTAGACAAGAGACTGGGGCAACAGTGGTAGACAAGAGACTGGGGCAATAGTGGTTGACAAGAGACTGAGGCAATAGTGGTAGACAAGAGACTGGGGCAATAGTGGTAGACAAGAGACTGGGGCAATAGTGGTAGACAAGAGACTGGGGCAATAGTGGTAGACAAGAGACTGGTTCAATAGTGGTAGACAAGAGACTGGGGCAACAGTGGTAGACAAGAGACTGGGGCAACAGTGGTAGACAAGAGACTGGGGCAACAGTGGTAGACAAGAGACTGGGGCAACAGTGGTAGACAAGAGACTGGGGCAATAGTGGTAGACAAGAGACTGGGGCAATAGTGGTAGACAAGTGACTGGGGCAATAGTGGTAGACAAGAGACTGGGGCAATAGTGGTAGACAAGAGACTGGGGCAATAGTGGTAGACAAGTGACTGGGGCAATAGTGGTAGACAAGTGACTGGGACAATAGTGGTAGACAAGTGACTGGGACAATAGTGGTAGACAAGAGACTGGGGCAATAGTGGTAGACAAGAGACTGGGGCAATAGTGGTAGACAAGAGACTGGGACAATAGTGGTAGACAAGAGACTGGGGCAATAGTGGTAGACAAGAGACTGGGGCAACAGTGGTAGACAAGAGACTGGGGCAACAGTGGTAGACAAGAGACTGGGGCAACAGTGGTAGACAAGAGACTGGGACAATAGTGGTAGACAAGAGACTGGGGCAATAGTGGTAGACAAGAGACTGGGGCAACAGTGGTAGACAAGAGACTGGGGCAACAGTGGTAGACAAGAGACTGGGGCAACAGTGGTAGACAAGAGACTGGGGCAACAGTGGTAGACAAGAGACTGGGGCAATATAACATCATTTTTTTTTTGTAATTTTGGTTTATTTGAAATTTTTTTTTTTTACAGTTCTCTCATACTGAGAACCTCAAGACAATCTCCTACTGTATATATTCCCTAATTATGATTTCCTTTTGATACTCATAATGGAGAAAATATGCAAACAATGTAACTAATGAAACAAAATCATGCATTTACCTATGAAAAACCAACACTATGCTAGGCAGCAGCTGCTGGACCAATGGTTCTTTGCTGCTGGACCATAACAATTTCATACCTACTTGGGATTCTATAAAAGTAAAAATTGGTTGCATGTACAGTATAAGACAAATAGTCCCTAATTTGTCTATATTATTACAGTAATATCTCTGTTAGCGGGAATCCCTCAAACCCGGAACTCTCCGAGAGCCAGAATTGAAATTTTCTCGGAAAATCGTTTCCTAAGCCATGATTTTCCAGGAAATTATGAGAAAATTTTCGCAGTAACTGGAAAACTCTGGAGATGGGGGGAGTTTTTTCCGGGTTTGAGAGATGAAAATTGGGCGCATTTTCTGGAAATTCCGAGGAATTTTCCGTCGGGAATGAGGGATATTTTTCTGGGTTCGAGAGATGACATAACGGGCCATTTCTGGAACCTCTGAGAACGTTATTCCGTTACCTGGAAAATTCTGGGGACGAGGGATTTTTTCCGGCTCTGCGAGAGTCGTCTCGTTACCCGGAAATCTCTCCTTCCCGGAAGAGCTCTGCACCAATTGTTCCGGCTAACAGGGATATCACTGTAGCATGAAATTTTTTATTCCGGAAGTTTGTATATTGAGGAATAACTGTACTACAGTGTTCATAAGAGTGATATGTTTTAAGTCTATTTTTGGAGCTACCGGATGGTCATTAACTTGATGACAAGATCTAATACAGAGTTCCATTAGTGTGGCTCTTGGGTAAATTTAAGGTTGTGTGTGTACTGTACAATAAACCTTCAGGGTAACGGACTAAATGGGTGAAGACCATTGTCACTAAAGCCGAAAATCCATTAAAACCGATTTCCCAGTAATTATTTTAAACTAACCGGGGAAAAAGAGGGCTGCATATGCAGTACTGTACCAGATAGTTTGAAATAGGAGATTTTATTAATTACTATTGTATAAATTAGAAATACATTACTGGTAACAAAATATTTTACATTGATCCTCCATTAATGCTTCAGGTACGGTATGTTCTTAAAATTCCTTATGATTGAAAAAAATAATATTTACATATTTTGTCCATAAATATAAACATTAGCCTTTGTTCAGAGCACTAGATTCACCCTAAAAGAAGCTTTATCTATACACTGTAATATTAAAACTTAAAATTGTAAGCATATAAACAGCAAAAATGGAAGCATTTAAATAACAATTATGAAAGCATAAAAAGGGCAAAAATAATATAAGTCAGTATACACACTGCATCGCAGCTCTTGGAGACTATAGCTGCCTCGATACTCGCCTTTGCAATGTTCCCTAACAACGGTGCTCCACACTACGGACCCTCCCACCTACACAAATACACCACACGGCTTCACGGTGGAAACCCATTTACAGCTAAAACTTAACACAGTATGATAATTATTATTATAGTCTTTTTGTACATTCTGTACGTAGGATTGTGAGTGTATGTAACCAAGTAAAAAAAAATGAATTTAAGAAAATTATGTATACACTTGACCTCTCTATGCGCACTTACTATATATTTGAATTCACAATTATACGAGGGGGGGATTGGTGGTAGAAGCGGTACCGTTCTTGCCTCGCAAGCGAGATGTCATAGGTTCGATTCCCGGGCCGGTGGAAGTTGTTTGGACATACTTCCTAGCCCCCATTAGTCCCTGTTCACCTAGCAGTAAAGTAGGTACCTGTTGTAAGTAGAAAGTTGCGAATTCGTATTCAGGGAAAGTTGTTGGAGCTTCCAGTAACTTGATGACATAAACCACTGACTCTTCAGGCTTCTACGCCCTTGGCTCTTCAGGCTTCTACACCCTTAACTCATGAGACATAAAGGCAAGCATGAACTTAGCATTCTTCCCTGCTGGCCGCTGTAAACGCTTCTGCGCTTCACCTTACACAAGGATGTAGGGGAGTGCCCAATAAATAAAAAAAAAAAAAAAAAAAAAAAAAAATTATACGAGGACCATACTTCTACTGCAGTTGAATTAATGTGTTGTGTGCAAAATATGAGTAGGGGGAAAACTGGTGAATAGATCACCTGTGAAATGGCATGTTGCCATTTTTATTATTTTATAGTTCTGTGTATCTTATATATTTTTGTTATTTATTTCTAAGACACATTAGGGTATTGTAATGATATCTTCTCAACGTTTATAGTTAGTGTGTGTCTTTTATGAAAAAGAACCAGAATCAAGGTTGGGGAAGCTCCAGAAATGGTTGTGGAAAGCCTACCCATTTTACCCATAAGATTAAGAATTCACTTTATGCGTTTTCGAGTTATACGAGGTTTTCGCAGACTAACCCTAGCATTAAACGTACTGTATATCTACCCAAAATATGAGTTGAAAAATAAGCATAACATATTGCATAGCTGACAGTATAAAGGAGTGTGGTGATGAATAGAAAAATGCATAACATCATGGAACCTTGTTTAATCCTCATGTTTCTTAGTAATTTTAAACTTGTTTGTTTTCCTTTATTACATACAGTCCAGTATTACTGTTTTTGCAGTGACTAACTCAGTGGTTCTCAACCCTTTTCACTCCATTCCCCCCTTGAGGAATTTTCAACATCCTTGTGGCCTCCTTCATTTTTCTCCCAGACCCCACAAATAATGTTGAAAAATAAAATGCTTGAGTCAAGCTCAAACACAATATATGGTTCAGAGATAATACACTCCACTGTTTTCGTGATGGTATCCCAGGCCAAACTGAGATCATTCGGTTCTATCACCACTTGCAAAGGGATGACACACGGACACGTACTGAACAAGTCAGTTCAGCAGCTCGGTCCAGCGCCTGTCACACAAACAGGGACTGGACCTGTGAAATCTTAAATAATCCGTAAAAAATAAAAAAAATTAGCACCAGAGTATGTAAATATTAAAATTGTATTGTCGTTATGATTAAACAAAATGACAAAAAAAGAATAATAATTCAAAAAAAGAATAATAATTCTCCTGCCAAGTCAAAATAAGTAATACAAGTTTTGTTTAATTCAGATTCCCAACATTATTTGGAAACGTACAATTTATAACAACTCGCCGTGGCTCCCCTTAATTCTTGCCGTAGCTCAGGTTGAGAACCACTGGACTAACTACTGTATTGGACAACTCCTTGGGGATAATGGACATCTGTTGAGGGTTTGTCTGGTAGGGTCAGGGCGTCCGCTATAACCTGATCCTGAGGGTTTACCGGACTACCTCTTAATTACTTTTTCCGTCATGAACATTAATTTTACAAAATCAGTGATTCTCTTGTGTGGTTTTCACTTTACACTTGACCTTCTCATATTTCCCAAACTGATTCCTGTCTCAAAAAATATATTGGGAGTCTCCTCCAGCCATAAATGGTGGATCAAATTAACAAAATCCCATTTTGTAGTTGTTGAGACTTGCTAATTACCTGGTTGCCCGCACTCCATCCTAAAGGAATTCTTCAATTGGCAGGGACAGAAGAAGGGTTCTGTGGAGCCCCTTGTGGTCAGGTGGGGATCACAATGACCTCCATGATTCTTGAATCCTGCCATATAACTTCATTGGTTTTCAAACAACCACCAGGTTCAAGGCATCAGCTTCTAGATAGCAAGGTAGGTTCTTTCAGCAACAAATAGTTGTTTGTGTCATGTTAATAGTACCATGAGATAATGCACCCCATTAAGCAAATGTTGAATCTTACTACTGTAGTAGCTACTGTAGTTTCACAGGTCATTCACTCATCTCTAAGCCCACAAAATGTAACTTAAGGATTCAATCCCCCGTTAATAGTTGTTTTTATCAGATACATTAATTTCAGCCTAAACTGTGGTTGTTTACAGTAATCATGGAAGCCATTTGTCTTAATTACTTCAGTGATTTAACAGTCCACTCCTCTGTGAATAGGCTCATGAATTCACAGTTGGTTTAATTAAGGCAGTCAAGTGCAGTGGCAGCTACACTGCCTCCATGGGGACCAAAAGCTTAGTATGCTGTATCTACATTATCCCTAACAGGCCTTTGGGCTTATGGGTTCCACTTTTAATTTATGTAATGACATGATGTATCCACTTTGCCTCATTTAAGAGTAAGCCAGGTAGTCAGTCTAGTTATGTAGTTGACTGTTTTTTATTGTGTGAAAGGTTAATTAATCTTTTTATCTTACAGGAAATGATTGATTCATTGGAAATGTGTGAAACATATTCACAATAATGAAGACAAAACAGAAGAATAACTAAAGGGGGAAGGAAAAGCTTCAAGTCCTGTAGTATTGCTCTCACATGAAAGCATAGATGGACTTTGATCAGTTGTTTATGACCTTGTCTTATAGTAGACTTAAAAACCTAAGTAAAAAGTATTTGATGCATATGAACAGAGATACTCTTAGCAGCATGATGTATGGTAGTGACTGTTCTTATCAGAATTCTCAAGATAACTCCATGTTCTCCCAACACATACAGCCGGAGGAATTGATGTTACCATCTATTCATGGTAAAAATTTTGTGTGCAAATGCAGTAAAATATTCTCAAACAAAGCTGATTTCACACGGCATGTAAGAGTCCACACAGGGGAGAAACCTCATGCGTGTCTTGTATGTGGAAGAGAATTCTCCTTGAAGGGTAATCTTACTAAGCATATGCAGCTTCACACAGATCAGAAAACTTATTGCTGCCCTGAATGTAGTAAAACTTTCAACAAAAAAGTATATCTTCATCAGCATATGCGGATTCATAGCGGTGAAAAACCTTTTAAATGCACCCATTGCGATAGAGCATTCTCTCTGAAAGGTAATCTTGTTCAGCATGAGAAGCTGCACACTGACAGGAAAACATATGAGTGTCCTGACTGCAACAAACTTTTCCTGAAGAAGAGCTACCTTGTTCAGCATGTGAGGATACACACTGGAGAAAGACCACATAAATGTGACTTGTGTGACAAAGCCTTTTCACTGAAGGGTAACTTGGTTCAGCATCTACAGAGACATAGTGGTGTAAAGCCTTTTTCTTGCTCTTTATGTGGAAAGTCCTTTGCTCTGAAGGGAGCTCTAAAAGAGCATGATAAAGTACATGGAGGTGAAAAACCCTTTATATGTTCAGTGTGTAATAAAGCTTTCAAAAAGAAAGTTTATCTAGTGCAACACTCCCGAGTTCATACGGGTGAAAAGCCATTTTCCTGCAGTGAATGTGGCAAATCATTCTCTCAGAGAAGTATTCTCAATCAACACAAGAAACGACATTATGAGAAATCCTTCAAATGTGTAGAATGTCATAACCTGTTTCTGAAGAAAATTTATCTTCCAATTAAAAAGCAGAGAATAGGACCCTTCAAATGCACTGAGTGTGAGAAAGACGACCAGGAGCTAATTCTAAAGTCAGAGTCTGATGACGAATGTTTGTTACATGATGATGATGACGACGATGATGATGATGATGATGATGATGATGATGATGATGAAGAGGAGGAGGAGGATGATGATGATGATGATGATGATGATGATGATGAGGAGGAGGAAGTTAATAATTCCTACAACTGCAGTATTCCTGGGAAAAATTTTCTTCAAAACACTGGTATGTCTTATGATGAGAGAAAGTGTATGGCACATGCTCATATGTCTCATGATGAGAGAAGATATAGAGATGTTTCTAAACCGGTTGACCACAGTGGGGGAGGACCACTTTCTGGGTGCAATATGAGGGACATGGTGTCAAAGAATGGTAGAAATTTGAGTGATTTGTTACATTCAAACCGTCTAGATGCTGGCTGTGGAGATTTAACCAAGTATGGAGATAACTCACAGAGGTCCAGTAATGCTGTTCACTACCCAAACACAGCTGCATGGACACCTGGCAGTGACTGCACGAAGAGAGAACATGTGGATCAGCTCCATATTAAAGAAGATGAAGATATGTTTTAAAGAAATTGAGGGACATTTTCTCCTGGATGCAAGATTAGTTGCCCTAGTACAAATTGTCAAAATAATGGTATTACCTGTACTCTACGCTGTACTGATGTTTGACCTTATAGTGTTCTTTATTTTTTCTTAAAGAGATTACCAGTATTTCATTCTCTGATGAAATGGTTCCATATAACATGTGACTGATGCCTCATGTGTTTAACATCTCCTTTGAAGAGGAAGTTGAAAGTGGATAAGTATGCAGTTTCCATCATCATGAAAAATCATCATGTAAAGGTTATCATCTTTTAATAATGAAACATTGAAATAATGCATAACATTGAGATGTTGGAGCATGACAATGGTAAGAGAATAGATTTAAGATAGCTATAGAAAAGAAAGTAATTTAAGAAACTACATATTAAGTATAATAGCAGAAAGTAGTAAAAGAATTTCAATATATTTTTTAAATGCTTTTGTCTTTTAACTTAGTGCTTCAAATATAATTGCCAGTCACCAGGCAGTAAATTTAGATATATGCCTTAGTGTAGGAGCGAGTGCAAATTACATGTACCATGAAGACTAATCTCTGATGTAATACTTTTATCTCTTAGTCAACACTTATTTCCTTTATTGTGTTTTGCCAAGCTCCTACACTTGTCATTGGATCATGTACCGTAGCTTTACTTTAGGGTGCACAAGGTAGAAAAACACTTAATTTATGTACATTAATACTGGTTGATACTGTATTAAAGAACCTGTTTACTTGTCCCAGCCTTATAGTGTGAGGATGGGAGGAGAAAACCAGCCACTCCACATCCTATACAGTAGATGGGTAGATATTCACTTGTAGTGGAGTTTGCTTATAATTTTTCAGTGATATATAAATGAATAGTCACTCAGATGTGATGCGTGGGGCTGCTTTATTTTTTTTTTTTAGGCTCTGACTGAGAAAACCCACATTTGTCACTGAAATTAGATTCAAACTCCCTTCAAGATTTACTGGTCAGTGAATATTAGATGATGTATTTTAACCTTATTCAGCAGTCATTAGAAAATTTTAGTACTGTGCAATGTTTTTTTTTCCACCTTGCATAATCCTCGAGTGCTCTGTCTGAGAGAGTAAATACTTGTAGACCAATTATTTTTATGCTGTTTCAGATATAATCCATCACTGAACTATATATATATATATATATATATATATATATATATATATATATATATATATATATATATATATATATATATATATATATATATACTGTATATATATATATATATATATATATATATATATATATATGCAAGTAAATCACTGTAGGTGCGCGTGATCTAGGTATATGCTGATAACCACCAGGAAAGAAGAAAACACGAAGTTCCCAAGCGCTTTCGTGTAATTCACATCTTCAGGGGTGAGTACAGACTAGATAGAGTAATGCAGAACAAGATGAATATATACAGAGGAGGGTGAGACCAGGTCCACAATGGTCAGGTAATGACCCTACTAATCTTTAAATGGCACACAACGGTTGGTGGTTGGGTCAGATGGGACAGTGACCCGCCCTCTCACCTGATCACAAATCTTCTTAATTACAAAGTTGTCCAGCTTGTACAAGCCGTTACTCAAATTCATGTTGAATGCTTCGGTATGTTTAATAAGACTAGATTCTATGATGTTCCTACTATCAATTGAATTACATGGTAATATTGAGGAGGCATTATCCCAGTCAATGCAATGCTTGTTATCCCTCAAATGAACAAACAGTGCATTGGATTCCTGGCCTGTCCTGACACTGTATTTGTGTTGTTTAATTCTAGTTACAAGATCTTTACCTGTCTGGCCTAAGTAAAACATATTACATTCCTTGCAAGGAACTTTATAAATGCAACCAATTGTGTTGTTGGGGGAGTTCTTGATTAACATTTGTTTAACAGTGCATGAGTTTTTAAATGCCACATTGACGTTCCAAGATTTTAGCTGTGCCGGAATGTGTGAGAAATTTTTGTGAAATGGTAATATTAAGATATTCTTATGGTCATGGGTGGGCTTGGGATCAGTTCTATAAAAAGTTTTCTTAGTAATGTTTAAGCATTTGTCTATGAAAGATCTAGGGTATTTAAGGTTTGAGCCAATATTATATATATATTTGTATTCCTCATCGATGAATTCCGGACTGCAAATTCTCAAGGCACGTAAAAACATTGTTGTAAATACTGACTGTTTGACTTTATTATGGTGGGCAGAATAATAATGAATGTATGAACACACATTGGTTGGTTTTCTATAAATACTGAACTTGAAAGTGTTACCTATTCTGTGTATCAGACAGTCTAGCAAGACTGTAAATTGCCATTCCTAGACTGTCTGATACACAGAATAGGTAACACTTTCAAGTTCAGTATTTATAGAAAACCAACCAATGTGTGTTCATACATTCATTATTATTCTGCCCACCATAATAAAGTCAAACAGTCAGTATTTACAACAATGTTTTTACGTGCCTTGAGAATTTGCAGTCCGGAATTCATCGATGAGGAATACAAATATATATATAATATTGGCTCAAACCTTAAATACCCTAGATCTTTCATAGACAAATGCTTAAACATTACTAAGAAAACTTTTTATAGAACTGATCCCAAGCCCACCCATGACCATAAGAATATCTTAATATTACCATTTCACAAAAATTTCTCACACATTCCGGCACAGCTAAAATCTTGGAACGTCAATGTGGCATTTAAAAACTCATGCACTGTTAAACAAATGTTAATCAAGAACTCCCCCAACAACACAATTGGTTGCATTTATAAAGTTCCTTGCAAGGAATGTAATATGTTTTACTTAGGCCAGACAGGTAAAGATCTTGTAACTAGAATTAAACAACACAAATACAGTGTCAGGACAGGCCAGGAATCCAATGCACTGTTTGTTCATTTGAGGGATAACAAGCATTGCATTGACTGGGATAATGCCTCCTCAATATTACCATGTAATTCAATTGATAGTAGGAACATCATAGAATCTAGTCTTATTAAACATACCGAAGCATTCAACATGAATTTGAGTAACGGCTTGTACAAGCTGGACAACTTTGTAATTAAGAAGATTTGTGATCAGGTGAGAGGGCGGGTCACTGTCCCATCTGACCCAACCACCAACCGTTGTGTGCCATTTAAAGATTAGTAGGGTCATTACCTGACCATTGTGGACCTGGTCTCACCCTCCTCTGTATATATTCATCTTGTTCTGCATTACTCTATCTAGTCTGTACTCACCCCTGAAGATGTGAATTACACGAAAGCGCTTGGGAACTTCGTGTTTTCTTCTTTCCTGGTGGTTATCAGCATATATATATATATATATATATATATATATATACATATATATATATATATATATATACATATACATATACATATACATACACAGTGACCCCTCCGTTAACGAACTCAATCCGTTCCAGAAGGTCGTTCGTTAACCGAAACCATTGTTTCAATGGGTTTTTGGGTAATTGGTTCCAGCTCACCGAAAATTTCCTAACTTCAACAAAAATGGTAGAAAAATTTACTTACTTTGAGGTGTGTATGTAGAAGGCTCCTCGATGTTGATGATGATGTGCATTTGATGTGGGAGGTGGAGGAGGAGAAGGGAGAAGAGAAGGAAGTGGAGGTGGAGGAGAAGCATTTTACTGCTTCTTGGAAGGTGAGTTACCTTCCATGAAAATGTCAGGAACCTCTGGACTGACAGATTCTCCACCATGAACATCCTCTCTCCTTCTTGAAGTGGAAGGCTGAGGGCTAGCATCTTTTACTGAAGAAAGTGTCAATTGTGGTCTGTGGGGCACCTGTCCTCCTCGCCATTTACTTATGTTTAAAGAAGGAGACCACTGAGTCCTCAACATGACACAAAGTTAGTTCAGTTTTTTCCACTTCTGGGTGCTTTGAAGCCAGTTCCCTGAACTTCTCCCAGTAGTAAATCACATCTTTCAACTGTTTAGCTGGCATATGGTCATCACTTTCAATTTCCTCCTCACCACTGTCAGCCTCTACCCGTAACATCTCATCCAGTTGCTTTAAGTCATCAGGAGTAAGTTCCTCCTCATGAGACATCACAAGCTCTTCCACATCCTTCTCCTCCACTTCAAGGCCCAATGACTGACCAATGGACACAATCTCTTGGTCCAACTCTGTTTCTTCCTCAAATCCCTCAAAATCATGGACCACTGATGGCCACAGTGCTTTCCATGAAGAATTGAGGGTTCTATTGGAGACTTCTCGCCATGATGACACAATCAATTTTACAGCCTCCAGGACGTTGAATTGTGTCTTCCAGAACTGTTTCAGTGTTAGTTCAGGATCATTGGAAGTTGCCTGATGACACCTCCTAATCATTTTCTTCATGTACAACTTCTTGAAGTTGCTGATTACATTCTGGTCCATTGGCTGTATGATTGATGTAGTGTTTGGAGGCAAAAACAACACTTTCACAAAGTCAAATTGATTTCTCCAAATTGCTGGCAAGGTCAGGGTCATGACCAGGAGCATTATCCTTGAGGAGAAGAGCCTTTAAAGGAAGTTTATTGGTGGTTAGGTAGCTCTTGACAGAGGGGCAAAACACATCAACAGCCCATTCATTAAAGAGCTGTCTTGTCACCCATGCCTTACGGTTGGACTTCCAATAAACTCCAAGCTTTGGTCTTACCACTTTCTGTTGCTTGAACACCCTGGGGTTTTCAGAGTGGTAGACAAGCATAGGCTTCAGTCGGAAATCCCCTGAAGCATTGGCACCAAGCAATAGAGTGAGACGGTCTTTCATGGGTTTATGCCCAGGTAAAGAGGCTTCATCTCTGGTGATGAATGTTCTTTTGGGCATCTTTTTCCAGAACAGCCCAGTTTCGTCCACATTGAACACTTGCTGTGGAAGATAATTTTCTTCTTCCATCAGTTTTTTAAATTCAACGAAAAACTTTGCTGCCCCTTCTTTATCAGCACTAGCAGCTTCACCATGCCTAACAACACTTAAAATGTCACTTCTTTTCTTAAATTTTTCGAACCAGCCTTTGCTAGCCTGAAAATCTTCAAATTCTGTTCCTGAAGAACCAGGCTGATCTGCCTTTAAATGTTCATAAATCTCCCTGGCTCTTTCACAAATGAAATCACCAGAAACTGAATCACCTTTCATCTGTTTTTTCCCTAATCCAGATGATAAGTAACTTCTCAGTTTCTAAGATTAGGGATCTACTTTTAAACACTCTTGTAGATTTGTCTCTCACGTTCACTTCTTTAAATTTGTCTTTTTGTGCAAGAATTGTCGACACAGTTGATGCCGACATGCCATATTCTTTGCATAGCGCCTTTGATTTAATGCCTTGTTCGTGTTTTTTTATTATTTCCTGCTTTATTTGGATTGAAATTGCTTTTCTTGATCTCTTAGGCCCCATGCTGGATTCAAACAATGTCAACACGTATTTTTCAAAGTTAAACTAGCTGTAAATAAAGAATATTTTCTTTAAAATAACACTGCACTGCACTATATATTGTCAATATGTAAAATGTATTTCAAAATGACCAATAATTTGCTTGGAAACACAGAAAAAAAGCGTTTAGTTGAAGAGAGTCTCAAGCAAGGTGTTACCTCCAGTGAAAACAGAGAGAGACTAACGCCTGTTTGCTGTGTTAAGAGGCTGGATGCCGCGCATTAAACTAGTCACTTTACCTTCAATTTTGTTCAATAATTGTTAAAATGACTGAAAAATTGAATATTAAACTTTTAAAATTATTGAATAGTATAAACTTCTTGATATTTACTAAAATAGTAAGGAATTTAAGCCCTAGAACCGATTAATGTATTGGCGGACTGATACTAAAGCTGGTTGCCCGGTCAGTGCAAGCGAAAACATGTTGAGGTCAGTTCGTAAGAACTTCGTTAAACGAATTTTTTTTTCGTTAACCGAATTGAAGATCCTTATGGAAGGCAGTTCGTTAATCGAAATTTCGTTAACCGAGGTGTTCATTAAACGAGGGGTCACTGTATATATATACATATATATATATATATATATATATATATATATATATATATATATATATATATATATATATATACTGTATATATATATATATATATATATATATATATATATATATATATATATATATATATATATATATATATATATATATAATACAGTTACAAATTAACACATTAATTGGTAAATTAGGAGTTTTTACTAATCACAGAGAACTATCAAAAAGAAATGATAAGAAATCTTTAATAATTCTTTAAGGCCTGTGAGTCCTGATAAGTGACCTGTGGGGTGTACCACTACTAAAGGCATCCAGACAGAACCAACTATTACTGCAGCTCTTAGCATTAGGACACATTATCCACATGGACAAAGTGTATGCTACAACACTCTCCTCATCCAGTCAATTTATATTCAAATCCTGAATGATATTTGTCTCAAGATCTGTGAGGCCACAAGTCAGGAGTCAACTCAGAAGCTTCACTTGGTTTCCAAGCCCATAAACCTCACAGGCTTCTACCTCTAGCTTCTCAGTTCCCTGGTGGTAGCCGTACATAGACAGTGGAGGGTAAGTGTTTTCTGTACTCTTCATTCTATCTATGTATTTACATACAGTATATAACAAAAGTTTGGCTTTTGACACTTTGCTTGTATTATGTTTGGTATTTGGGTACTGAAGACAAGTGATATTCATATCTCATATATTGCACTAGTACTGGTTTGTTATGTGACTGGTCAGTGTGCAAGTTTAAGTTTTTCTGTTTGCATGAAATGCTTGTGATTTGATGATCACAAATAATGATTGATTGATTGTGGTAATTACATTCCTGGCGATGTAACAGCCACTTAATTAAACTAAAAGTTTAGAAGGCTAAAAACAATTAATGCAAGGCAAATACATAAATAAAAATAGTATCAAAATTTCATAATCACAGATAATGAAGTAGGACGGGCTAGTTTACATTCCTCGTGATCATTGCCTACCAATAGTTTGGTTTTTCAAATATTGCATATTGAGGAAAAGAAATTTGCTGCCCAGCTAAAGCCAAGTAAATTGATGCACTTGAGTATCATGAATCTCAAAATCTCTCTTTGTAATTGATGAATTTTCTAAAATATTTTAAAAGTTTCAAGTTCCCTCCAAGTCTCATCTGCTGACCTAACCTGGGTTGCCACTGATCGGTGCCACCTGTCCACATTATTGCTCCTTCCTTCAGAAAGTATGTATTGTAGACTCAAACCAGGGGTACTTACTGCTTTTACATTGTCTCGCAACAAATGTAAAAGCGATGGTACTGTACTGTACTGTACTGTACTGTAGTAATATTAAAGAAGAATGGGAAGTCCTCCATAAACTGGATAAGGATCAGTCAGCAAGTAAACTGTGGTGCAGGAACCACAACAATGTATGACTTAAAGGAGAAACTTAAGTTTTCAAGATTTAAACTACACTACCATAAGTTAATTAGCATGAACAAATAAAGGATAAAAGGTGACAATAATACTATTGCATTTTCTCCATATAAATCTTTGGAGTAAAAAGTTTATATTGGGCTATCTGGGTACAGTAATTAGTGGACTGACTGGCAGTGTGTGTAAGAGCGAATGTTTACATGAACTCTACTCACAGGATGACTGTAATTACAGTACTCATTTAATATTTAGAGATGAAATCTTAGAAATTAATCAGTTTAATTACCTTTAAACAGCTATAGTCTTCATATTACTGTACAATATTCAGTAAATTGCAGATATCATGAATATACATTTTCTTGTTTCCTGCCCATTCACTGGCTGATATTACGTCCATAATACATTGTGAGCCAGGCAAGCGCTCACCTCTGAGATGCTGCTCACTCATGCTGCTTCCTCACCAATAAAGATTGTTAATTTTATCAGCAATACACTGATGAACACAATTTTTTTTATAGAAAATATCTGGTTTGTGACAGGTTGTTTGTACTGGTGTTTGTGTGCTCGTCCCACACCAATGACTGATGTAGACTGCACTTTCGCAAAGTAAAAATAGATGACTTTTATTAAACATATATTTGTGGGTTGCTGGAATAAATAACTCAAACTTCAAAAATTATAGACTTTACGAAAGTCTCTTGATCCCATGTATTTCAGATTCCTGAAACTTAAGTGTGATGGTTTCACCTGTCAGTATGAGGATTTGTAAACTCAATTTGTAGGGATTGAAAGTCCTGCATACAGAATTTACCTTTTAGTGAGTATTGTATGTTGTATGGTGTTGGGGAAAAACCTTGGAAACTCCTTTGTGTTATTCAGGGGTTATGAGATGAACAGAAACCAGGAGTTACATGACTACTGTTCATTGGTTTACTTTAACTTCCAACCCCCATGGTTCCTTAGAACCATTATCTTGTTTTATATAATTCTTCCAATTGTTGTATCATCTGCCAGGTGACAGGAGCACTCACAAAAATGTTTGTATTACACAAATTCTTGTATATTTTTATATTCCTCCTTTACACAGTCTGTGAGTTGCTCTAACCCTGACAGTCCTACAGGGTGTAAGCTTATACACTCACAGATGACACATTTTTGAAAGAAGATAAAAGTTGTTAAATTTATTTTTCTCTTATAGAATGAAAGAACCTAGTTTTGGATAACAAAAAGCACAATCTCACTTCTCTATGCCACTTGGCTCCCGAGGTACACAATGTAGGATCTTGAGGTGGCTGAGGCCACGGTGAATATGATTTGATGGTCCAGCCAAATTTCTGAAGTGTTTATTTGTGTACTGTACTTTGACTGCCTATTAAATCTCTTCTTCCGCATCACTGTCAATACAATAATTTTCACATTAGCCAAAATCTCTGGTCCCCTGAATTCTCCAATAGCTGGAATGAATTTTCAGACATCTGGGAATTTCCAGGAAAAGTCTCTCCATTCAAGGCAAGGGAACAAGTTTCCATTGATGAAATTCTGCGCATTGTCCTGAAATATTCAAAGAAAATATCTCTGCTCTCGGCATGGGAACAAATTTTCCGGAATTTCTGAGAGATTGCATCATGCTCCGATGCATCTGCCCGTTTCCCCATGTTCCAGGCACGTGAGTGGGATTGGGTAACTTGGGTCATAGGCTCATGCATTTAGTTCATATTCTGCTGCCATTATACTGCTCAATGCTATTTTTGCATATAGAGTGTGATGTACTGTACTGTACATTGCAGTTCTGTTCCAGGATACAATCAGTCAAGAACACAGTGTGAAAACGTAAAAGGTCGACTTTTTAGCCATTTTTCAGACAAAAACGTGCATCTTATATGCCATAAAATACGGTATTTATAATATATTGTACGTGTACAGTGGTGTTTGCATAAATAAATACAGCTCTTGTGTCTGACCGCGGGAGGTGCGTCACTTACTCTCGGGAAAACACCACGGTACAGGGTAAAAAATTCCACTGTGACACACAGCTCCATTCATGAGGCACCGTGCATGCCTCTAACATATACATTTTTAATTACTTAAATATATGAATTTGACTAAACTTTTGATAAATTATTCAGGGTTATTTTAGTATAAAATCGTGTTTCTAACCATATTATAACTGATTTTATAGATTCTGGTATCAACATTTCTTATATATCATGTCAAAATATTTTGTTTAAGGATCTTTTATTGGAAAAGCCTGGTAGAGAATTTGTTGAGGATCACATTTACAGATGGTGTGAGGTAAGGAGGGAGGGAGAGAGGGAAGCAACCATTGGGAGGAGAAACTGACTATGTGGCCTCCCCTCCAAGGGTCAGCTCCCTTCCATATCACAACATCTGCCTCTCACTCATTCATGATAAAATATTGTTTATTTGTTATTCATTAATGAATAAAGATAAGTTACTGTAATAATGTAAGCTTAATAATACCTGTACTGTTCATATAGTACAATGCTGTTTATATCTCATTGGTAAAAAATAATACTGTATCATCAGGAATGTATCTCCATAAATGCAATGGTACCAAATTCATTTTTTAACACAATTAGAGCAGGTGTTGTGAATAAAAGTTTATATACTTTTTTGCAAGCCATAAATAATTTGTTACTTAGCTTTTGTCTTTATTCAAGACATCCTTAGGTCATGAGACCCACTAATCCTCCATCCTGACAGTGGGTGACCTGACATTGCATTAGACCACTAATCTCCCATGCCACCTCCACCTTACATTGATCAGGTTAGGTCAGTAACATGAGACCCACTAATCCCCTACCACACCTCCATCACAACATTTCTTATGTTTTCATAAAAGAATTGCGTCCCCATCATTATTATCGTGTTTGTATGACTGTAGTGAGCAGCGTAACTCTGAAAATGTCTGGCAAGCATTTTGCTCACTGAGAATGAAGGCTACACCTCCAGTCCCCTTTCTTCAGACTCCCCAAATTCTGTGTGGGACTCAGGTTGTCTTCACTCCACCTTAAGAGTCCCTTTAGCCTTGAAGAACATTCTTAACCCCTACCCCCCGGGCTAGGGTGCCGCTGGCCATACCCCCTCACGCGGGGTAAATCGAGAAAAATAAACTTATTCAAAATTAATTTTTAACCTTTTTAAATGATTAATCAATAAAAAAGAAATAAGAAAACTATATACAGTATTGACCCTCTAGAAACTTCCCTGTGGCCGCAATGGTGAGGGAGGTGAGGGGACAGTGTTTTGATGGCTAACTCTCGTGGTCACTTCATACTTAGTATTGGCCATTTTCTGCTTGCCTTTGTGTCCGGGATGGCCAGTAATGCATATATCTACTGATCATTACAGTATACTTATTTCTTATAAATAATTCATTTAGAATACTTTATTTGCATTATTTTTCATTAAAAGTGCTCGGCGACACACACGCAGTCTGTCGCCAGGCTGTTTGTGTCTAGTAGAGCAAGTAATGCATATAAATAATTATCGGAATAATAATTCCACAAATACATACATTTATAACATAATTATAGCAATATTTTCCAGTAATACGACACTACAATACAACTACAGTACACTACTTTTAGCAATATTACTTTGTTACAACATGATAAAATGGACAAACAATGAAAATTAAACAAACAAAAGTAGGCACTGTACTTATAATGAGGAAGCTTCCCTGTGGCGGAGCATGTGATGTGACACTCAATAGTCATGCTGGAACCTGATGACAATGCCGCAAAAAGGTACACGTTCTGGAACGTCAACCAGGGCATAGGAGTTATTTGATGTGATTAGTGTTGTTAAATTGTTTTATGTTGATAGTCGTATTGTTGGAAGTTTTTACGGTGATACATGTGGGGATCCAACTGGCCAAGAACCTATCCCATTAAACCCCATGATATAATGATCCTGATTACAATATTTTGACCTGCGATCGGGTTTTCAGGAACCTATCCCCCTCACAATAAAGGTTTACCTGTACAGTGAACTGGATCAAAAAATGCCATAAAATAAAACCAATCACTGATCTAAAATCACAGTACCAAGACTATGCACTGTCTTGGTGTAAACTCACAGAGCTATGACACAAAGTTTTATATAAAACCACGTCAGTTTCTTAAATAAAAGCTGTACCAAACTTTTTTACCTTACAACCTCATTTATTCCATCAGAGTAAGTTAGTGAATCCAAAACAGAAGTGGTCAGTGTCACAATGGTATCTTGTACAAAACTGTAGTAGTGGGATGAATAGTCTGCTCTATGTGACCTGATGTAAATTTACCGGTGTTTCAAACCACTTGGGAGAGTCTTACCTCAGTTAATTGTGGTAACTGACCTAATCTACCCACACCTCACATACTGCACCTACTTTTCTAATCTCAGAAAAATGACCACATTAATCATGTAACTCAACCAAACACTACTTTCTCAGGATACAGGCTTGATCCAGGGAGGAGCAATGCCCCCTACCAGACACCCATGCTCCTATTATTTGTTATTGTGTGGTGTAACCCTAGAAATATTAAACTCGGTAAATGGACCCAGCGTTCATCACTCGACGACAAGTGTTTACAGTATTGTGACCAAATGTTTTGTTATACCCTACAGTACTATGAGTGAGAAGAGAAAGAAAAGTAGAGTAGATCCTGCTGCATCTGATGGTATTAAGAAGAAAAAAGCAAGCTATTACTTTTGATGGGAAAATTAAAGTATTCCCCTTCAAAATCCCCTAAGAACCAAACTTCTACCTCCAAGCAATAATTACTCTTGTCCATTATGCAAGTGGATACAATAATTTAAGGTAAGAAACTGAGATGTCACAATATTCTTACTGTACAACTGGCAGGAGGTAAAATTAGCATGTGTTGTTGGTGAGAAATCAGATAAAATTAAGTTGAGAATATTGTTGAATGTATCTCGGGGTAATGCTGTCACTGTGCCACAATTACCATAAGTTTAATGTTGTTACTTAGGTTTACATTCTTAGGGATTATTTTTATGAAATTTTTCTCAAATAAAAGGGTACAGTATTTCACTTCACTTAAAAACATATACAACTTTGAACTATGTCTTTTAGGTTAAAAAAGTAGTATAATAAATATGTCTGAAATGCTGTAAAATGATGAGATACACTGAAGTTTTCTTTGAATGACATTTTTTTCTAATAAAAAAATAAATAAAATAAAATATTCAAATAAAAAATGCAAAGTCAGAAATGAGATTTAACTCAAGCCAAGCACTCTAGACATACATGTAAAAACAACTCCTTTCCCAGATGCCTTAACATAAAAACAAACAGCATTGATCATCTGGCGAGCTGCATGAGTGGTTGGTCAGTTCTCTGTTAAACACTGTTGGCAAGAACTGGACATGTACAGGATCTAGAATGTCCCACAGCAGTGTTACTCAAGTCTAGTCTTAAATGAGCTCACACTCGGTGCAGCCACAACATTCTCTGGCAGGTGTTCTAAGAGTTAACTCTTTTTGTCTCAATTTTCTCTGGCAAGTTATTACACTAGTTCACAACTCTTACTCCAAAATAGTTAGCTCTTAGCTCTTCACAATGAACGAGTTGTCGGTCGGAATTTGTTTGTAAGATGGCAGGTCAATGGGTAAAGAAAATGCTTAAATTCACGATGGTGGTGATATTTTTAAATAAATTTGGCCCCAAAGTGTCAAAAATAAGGGTTAAAGTTGGTAAAAAGTCACGTGACTGCGAAAAGCTCTGTGATTGGTTGTGACGTCACATACTAGCTTGAGCCACCGGGTAGGAGCCTGGAGGCAGCAAGCTGTGGTGTATGTATTGCTACCAGCAGAAATACAGGACTTGTGGCCTTATACAATGTTGATATACACAGGCATACCTTATTTTTAGGTTAAAATAAATTACTGCTCAAGTATCATCGTGTGTATTTACTTGTTGGCTGCCACAATGATGCAAAAGACCGATAACTCCAACATGGAAGATCTCATCACTGTTCTCTATTTCTTGTCTGGAAAATGTAAGTTTTCGTCACTGATGTCTATATTTAATGTTGTGGAAGGACTAGGGACAACCATGGCCAGGGAATGGGCTTGAGACGAGCAGATGACAGATGTAATTTAACGTGCTTCATAGCTGGATGGCGGAGTTCTTGATAATACTCTACAGTCATACACACTTCTACTTTTGGTAAATTTCTTTCAGCTGCCTTGATGAACCCTGGAAGTAGTTGTCTAACCTTCTCGGCTGATCGGCTCTGTAAATAAATATTATTAGATAATTAATTGTGCTTTACTGTGCAAAACAGTAATGCTATGTTGAATATACTACTGTATAAATATTATTAGGCACATGAACTAATTTAATGGATATTAGCTGCCCCTACTACAAATTTCAGTGTAAACATTTCAAACAATATTGGTATTATTTTGGTTTTGGTCATCTGGGGAACCTTAAGATTCTAACTATGGGATTAAGTACAGTTGTACCCCACTTAACGCGGTCAATAGAACCCAGAGGGTCCCGCGTTAAGTGAACAACAGAACATATGGGATTAATTCCAATAGAAACCAGCCCGACCCCCAAACTCCACTTTTTGAAGACATAACTATGTTGTAGTAAAAATAACATCTTAATTTTATGATGGTACATGCACACAATTAATACTTAAGAGAAATAGAGAAATACAGTCGTCGGGTTAATGTCCATTCAAATAATGGACTCAACTCCCTCCCCCTCTTCTCACACTACACTGCTGGCTTTTCCCTCTCTGAGAAATTTTTGGGGGAAAACCACTAAATTTTAATAAATAATACCTCAAACTAAAGTTAGGATAATACAATTGACATTGCTGGATTCCTTGTAAGACCAGGAATATTTTGAATATAAATGTCATATATTTTGCACTAAAGATAACATATTTACTCAGATTAAACATTTTATCTAAAATTTGTATGTCTAATGCAAAATATATGATGTTTATATTCAAAATGATCACCAAATTATAAGAATTCCAGCAATGTAAATTATATTCTGACCGGGTAATTTGTATGAATTTTATGAGCTAAAACAAATATCTTCAGTTAATAAAAAAAAAAAATATTCTTCTCAACACTATCTGTCAATCAAAGTACCCCACCTTGCCTCCCCCCCTCTTCCAACCGCGCGGTCAGTCCCAACCCTCCCCCCCACCCCCCACCACTCCTCCCTTCAAGAGAAAGAGTGGGTGAAAAAAATAAATTTTAACATTTTGTATTAAATAATACCTCAGATTAAAGTTAGGATAATATAATTGACATTGCTGGATTCCTTGTAAGACCAGGAATATTTTGAATATAAATGTCATATATTTTGCACGAAAGATAACATATTTACTCAGATTAAACATTTTATCTAAAATTTGTATGTCTAATGCAAAATATATGATGTTTATATTCAAAATGATCACCAAATTATAAGAATTCCAGCAATGTAAATTATATTCTGGCCGGGTAATTTGTATGAATTTTATGAGCTAAAACAGGCAGTCAGGCAGGGTGGTGGGTGGCGGTGGGGCAAATCTAAAAATAGCGTCTCGAGCCGGACACTCACCGCATATATGTGGAAAAAATCCGTGTTAAGTGAAAGTTCAGCTCTGGCGAGGCACCGCGTATATGGTAAAACGCGCTAAGTGAAACCGCGTTAGGCGGGGTAATACTGTACTTTAAACAATAAGATACATTATCTCGGCAGGATTTCTGTCGCAAAACATTTTTCAATAGCATAAGAAAATACAGATCATGTGTTCGGTTAGGTTAAGATATGATACGTTATGCAGTATAGTTTGCATTTACGCGGTCAATTGAACCCGTGGAGGCCCACGTAAAACGAGAAACACGTAAATGAAATAACAGAACATATGGGATTAATTGAAATAGAGACTTGGCCGACCCTCAAACTCCACTTTTTCCGACACAATACGTACCTTGTAGTCAAAATAACATCTTAATTTTATGACGGTATGCACACACAATGAATAATTAAGAGAAATATCAATAATAAGGTTTTTTAACACTTACGTTAGTAGAAAAGATGGCTGGGCACACGGGGATGGGGGGTTGGTTGCGAGGCAGAGGGCAGATTATTGGCCCTCACCTGTATCACTTGTATCAATTGTATCACTATCCACCACAGAGGCTTGCAGGGCCTCTTTGCCAAACCTCTCAAAGTCCATATCCTCACTATCACTGACTTGGGCCGGCTTTGGTGGGTGGCGGGTGAAGAACTCGGTAATGTTTTGATGACTGGGCGACCTTGTGCGCACCCTGCCCCCGCCGCTTCCCGCGTAGATGACCAAATTTACCGCGTAATTAAAGCATTTCATTCTGGCAAGGCACCGCGTAAATGACCTAACGCGTTAACCAAAACCGCATAAATCCAGACTATTCTGTATTATAAGTTATAAGATTAGCTTAACATACACAGTTTAGGGGGGGGGGGGGGGGGTAGTAACTCAAAACTAGTGATTTCCAATAGAAATGAAGGTCTAAATTGTTCATAACACATCACAAACCATCAAAAAAAACATAGTCTGCATGTCTAAGTACAGGGATGACCAAAACTTAAAATTTACCCAATACATGTATAGCCTATCTCGCATCTAACCAGCCAAATACTTATGGTAGTTAAAGTAAAATTTTACCCATTAATTAATATAAAGATGATATATCCCAGTAGTTCATTAGTGAATCATCAAAACAATAACAACACTATGTTGTCATGTTTACCTAGCATCAGGCATTCTCAAAACAAAGTCCAGACAATGTCATTTACTTCTAAATTGACTCGTATCTCCTTCCCTGCATCGTTTGTAGGGAAGGTGGTGATGTCATTGCAAATGGCGGTCCTGTTTCTAGAGAAATAAACTTATGTCGACTATTATAGCAGGACTTTAAACAAATTATATATACCGTATCACTCTATGAACGTGGCAGAGTATTTCTTGTGTTTACCCAGAACCGACAACTCGTCCATTGTGGGGACTTACAACTTCTTTAACTGGAGACTGTGATCTCTAGTGTAACAAGTCCATTAAGTACATTTTAAATATTTCACATCTCTAAGAAGGATTAAATATTTTTTATATGTTTCCTTCAATATGATTATTTAGGGTTTAAAATCAAATGAAGACAATGAGTCATCTGATGAAACCCTACAGTTTCCCCGACCCTAACTAGACGGTACAGTACCTCCGTCGTCCATCGTCTACTGTACAACCCTAACCTTGGTTTCTTAAGCTGAAAAATTGTGACCCAGCACAAACAAGTCCTGAAGAGAGATATCTCTTCATGACTTGTTTGTGTTGGGTCAGTCGACTGATTGTACTTTTTGCTTGTGTACTTTTCATGAACTAGTAATACCTGAAGAGCTCTATCCTTACATTGTTCAAACACTAGAACGGCTAAGGCGATCTTTGTTTTTATTAACTAAGAGGCTCACAACTTTATTATTTTTCCATAAACGTGATGTAGCTGTATGATAACAGTCGGTATACTCCCAGTGTGAGAAAAATTATACAATAGTACCTAGAGCGGCTCAAGTGGATCAACGATATAAAATTATTATAATTTTAATTTTTCTTCATTCTTGTTTATTTTTTATATACTGTACTTAGATATAATTACATTAGTATTACACTGTGCAGTATAAACACAAAGAGCACAAGTTAGTTGTCACAGTCAACTGTAGTAAAAAATAAAGTCTCACTTCAGTGACAGGTTCACATACTCCACATTACACCACCAAGATTTGGAAACATAACAGAAGAATATAAGAACATAAATGTGGTAAGAACAATGCATTCTTTCATTGTCGTTTTGGATGGAAACAAAAAACTCCCCGAGCCTTTATAATTCAACTAAATATGGTGTCGATGATTTGCATCAATTGGCACGGCTGTACGGCACTCTTATAACAGCAGCATTACAACGATGGCCAGATCAAGTACTGTACGGTGATATCTCCTTTGGCCAGAATAATTGGTGCAGAGTGATTCCAGAAATGTGCACAACACATATTGTACGCAAAGACAGCAGCGTGCGAGAGAACAACCTTGTACACTGGCAGCGGATTATAAACTGGGAGATGCATTAGCCAATCACAGACATCCCATGCATTTACGTGATAGTACAGTATTAGCCACTCGCAGCGTGCGAGTCTGCGGCCTAAGTTACCCAAGCAGCTGGCCCAACCATTCCCCCAGCACACACGGACATATCAGAGCATGATGCAATCTCTCGGAATTCACGGAAAATCAGTTTCCGCGCCTGAAACGAAGAAATCTCCTGAAAATTTTCCAGAAATGCCATGTTTCCATCCTTGGAAAGTTGTTCCCCTGCCTGGAATAGAGATTTTTCCCAGAATTTCTCAGAAGGCTCAACCTTTTTTCCGGGTCTTGGAAAGTTCTAGGGATTGAAGATTCTGGGGAGATTACAGGAGTGTTTTGATTTACAGAAAGGATACATTCCTGAAAACCTAGTGTAATTCAAATACATTTTTCCTGTTGACTATCATTATATAAAGGGAGATTCATAAAGAAAAAAGTTCCCCTAATATGAAAATACATAATTTTAAGCAATTTTGGGTGGGAGACAATAATTCTAAACATATGTATTAATCATAATAACATTAATAAAGCAGTACAGTACAGTATCAAGTTTATTTAATCCATATTAGAATATATTCTACATGCAGAAAACTGTAGGTGGTGAGTGCTTCGGGTGATGGTGTGACATCACTGTCAGATTCTTCCTCCTGTTGTGTTGGCCCTGTGCACAAACACTGGGAGCAGTTGGCGAGACATTCTTGGTCATAACCAATATTATCAGGTTTATCACCTTTATTACTCCTTCTGTTGTGTGGGGCCTGAGTTGTGGTTATTGCCATGTTCTTGTTGTTATGTTTATGGCAGAGGCATAGATTCATCAATTCTTTCCTCTACATTAACATAATTGAAGTAATCAGTTATAAATTTCTATCTCTTATTTAGTAGTCCGTTTGTCATACTTACTGTCTGTGCTCAGCACGGGATGCTCTCAGATGCCTGTGTGAGCAACTCGGCATCTTCCGATCCTAAGAAAAATACCAAACAAGCAGGGTTTTCACTCTTACTGAAACATTGGCTGAAACATAAAACAAAACAAATTTAATTTTTTTTTGTAAATCGAAGCTCTCCTGTACTGTACTTTACAACACTTTAGATACAGTATTAGGGCCATCAGTGCTAGAGTCCTGTACAAAAAGGTTTCAAGCAAAATTATATGTCGATAAAACTTTATTGTGCAAAAGGTCAAAGATCTCATGTCAGGACATCCAGAATCACTGCAGCTGTGCCTCTACTTTTACTTTTATCCTCTTCACCACTGATCTGCTCGTTAGCCGCTTGGGCGATTGGTCACGTCTCTGTTACACATTGTTGGCAAGTACCGGCTCCTGAAAGTATCTGAACCTGCTCCAGTGCTTGTCAAGTCCGGTCTTGAAAAAGCTCACACTCGGTGCCGTCACAACACTCTCTGGCAGATTGTTCCAAAGGTTCACAACTCTCACTCCGATGAAGTTTGCCCTCACAGTTTTCTGGACTTGAGGCTTCTTCAACCTTGAGCTGTGACCTCTTGTGGGGCGAGCCTCATCCAGCTCCAGGTAAGGACACTCGACTGAGTAGTGCCCTTTGAGATGTTTATACACCTCAATTAGGCCTCCCCTTGCCCGTCTGTAGTATAAGCTAGGCAGTTTCAGGCACTCTAATCTCTCAGGGTAGCTGAGGTGCCAAACTGCAGGCACCAGTCTGGTTGCCCTCCTTTGGACATTTTCCATCAACTGACAGTCCCTAGCATATCTCAGGGACCAGACGGGGTGACTTTACTCCAGATGGGGAAGCACTTCACTCTTGAAGATCGTTATGAAAGACGGACCGTCTAGATATCTGAACGACCTTATAAGACCTAATAATTTATTTGCCTGATTCACCTTCTTCTTGCAATGGCCCAAGAACTTTAGCTCATTGTCAACATACACACCTAGGTTTTTTCACATTCAGTCTCAATTAATGCAGTTTATTTGTCTCATTGGAACATGTAATACGCTTCCTTACCGTTGGTACGTCCAAGGTGTAGCCTCATACACTTCGTGACATTGAATCTTAGCAGCCATTTCTTCAACCATTCTTGAAGCTCACAGAGATCCTTACGCAGCTCTTCACAGTCTGCTTTGTTCTTAATTTCCCGAAATAACTTGGCATTATCCGCAAACATTTGTATGGAGGAATGTACACTTGTACAGCATCAGGCGTATCATTTATGAAGCAAACAAACAACAGCGGGCCCAATACACTACCCTGTGGTACCCCGCTTGTGACGGGTACGCATGATGATTTTGTGCCATTAATCACCACACACTGCTTGCGGTCATGGAGAAAGTCTCTGATCCACGCTAGGACATTTCTCTGAATCCCGTACCCTTCCAGTATAATTTTCAGCCTTTCATGGGGTACGCTGTCGAAAGCCTTGGCAAAATCTAGGTATATATTGTCGTTATTGCCACCCTGTTCCATAATTTGGGTCTAAGCATCCAGTACCTTGAGTAATTGTGTTAAGCAGGAGTGTCCCGGCATAAAACCGTGTTGGCAATCTCTTCCAAGGTTGTTTCGTTGTAGATGTTCCATCATGGCATCTCTTATAATGCTCTCAAGTACTTTACATACTATGCTGGTCAGGCTCACTGGTCTATAGTTATTCGTGGAGTGACGATCGCCCTTCTTGAAGATAGGACTCGACCTTTTGCTCATCCAGGCTTTTACAGAACATGATCTTCAGGAGCTCAGCAAGGTCGTTGCACAACTCTCTTGGCACTCTGGGATGCACCATGTCAGGGCCGGACCTCTTATGAACCTTTAGCTTTGACAATTTATTTCTTGTAGCCTTTCTGTGAACACAATGTGGGTCAGTGCTGTGTCGAACACTCTGTCCTGAAACGCAGGAAGATTGATCACATACTCTCCTGTGAACACGGATGAAAAGAAACTGTTCAGTGCCTCAGCTTTATCCTACTCACGTTTTTAATTTTGACTTTGCATAGCAGTAAAACGCTTTTGGGTTTGACTTGACCTCGCTTACAACCAGCCTCTGGAACTCCTTTTCAGCCCTCCTACACTCTGACTTTGCTTGGTTCCTAGCTCTTGCATACATCCTCCTGTCCTGCTCATCGTTTGACCTAACCCACGCCTTGAATTTCTGGGTTTTCTTCTTAACTTTGTCGACTGCCGCAGGGTTCATGTGTAGAGGTCTCCTTGTATTCTTGAGGCATTGGGTTTGGTCTTTGGTATATATTTCTCGATCAAATAGTTTGCTTTACTGGCTATGATATTCGGCGTAGTATCTGCGTTCTTATGCCTTAGTGAGTCGGGCCAGTGGATACCCATCATATCCTCCCTCATCCCATCGTAATTTCCCTTGTAATACAGGTATTTGTACCTTGCCTGGTTCTGTCTTGAACTACCGGGTAAGTAACGGTTAAACGTGAATGACAACATTACATGGTGGCTGGTGCCAACAGGGGCTAGATGTTCCAGTGTGGCCACCATACCCTCCGCATTTGTTATGATGAGGTCCAGTGGCTTTGGTGTTTGCTCCCCTCTGCAATGTGTCTGGTCTTTAACAATGTTGAAACAGAAAATTATCTCTCAAGAAGTTGTACGAAAAGAGAAGCAGAAAATAGCAGCAATGACAACAATCAAAATTGCCCAGCAAAGTGAAAGCAACCTCAATGCAGTGTCTCAAATTACTGTACTGTATGTCAGAACACAGTGGGTGGTAAGTTAGTAAAGCACTGTACAGTATCAGTATAAACTGTATTGATCACTGAGTGCTGAGGGGAAAGCTTCCTACATATCTGTGTACAGTATTGCTAAAATGATGGAAGCATGTTTTTCTTTTTCTTATGGCTCATGTTTTCAGAATGTTTTTTTTTTTTTAATAATAAAAATATTATGTATTCAGTAAAGTTATCATACAGGTTTACAGTTGGATAAGCATGTTTATTAAATTAGCAGTTATACAGTTCAGCATTAATATAGGCAATGTAGGTATAATGTGCACGTAGGCCGTGGGAGCATACAGTTTCCTGTGTGCCAACAGTGCAGGTAAACAACGACAGTAAACAGTGAGGTAACTTGACCAAGGAAAGCCGACAAAGCTGTTAGGTGTTTATTTCCAGGAGGGTCTTTGGTGGCCATAACATATTGTTTTGTAAAGAAAGTCCAAAATAAAATATGATGCAATATAGATATATAGTGATGTATAAAACATCTGCATGTCTTAAAGTATTAGTTTTCAAATTGATTATCCAATTAAATTTATCTGAACATAAACTTGTCAGCGAGTATGGTACTTTATGTACGCTAAACATCCGTCAAAATGACAGTGACAGTTATTCTGGGAGTGTAAGCGTAGCCAGCCATTTTAGTGTTAAATTGATGTCTGGACTTTGGCACTGGGAAGCATTAGAGAGATGGAGATTTATTCGTGGATATACAGTAACTCTGTGAAGTTGCCCCTGACCATTGCACCCGTAGTCCTCTGTTGTTTCCTGCAGCTTGTGTTTTAAAGTTGGGTTGTTTGTAGATTCTAACAAGTGACCTCCTAATGGAGAATTTATGCATGAAATAGCCTTTTATAGCTGGGGAAGGAAAATAGTGAAATAGTTTCTATCCCTCCCTCAATTAATGAGATCTGAGTTGGGAGGAACAGCAAAAGTAAAAAAAAAAAACATCACAGACTCTGAGCTCTTTTTTATCCAGATAGATTGTTATGTACTGTAAAGAACATACCAATTCTGTGTATCTCTGCATACCAGGCAAAACTCTTTTATAATCACACTTTTCCAGTTCTTAGATAAATTTTCCAGTATGTTCAAACTGTCTCATGCTCAAAAATAATCGGTGTACAGTATCACGAGAGGAGAGATGAGAAAAGGGAGGATAAGCACCGTAACAAGTGGGGGTCCCCATTAGCTAGTGAGTACTGCATGTCACCCCATTCCTCAGGCAACAAAACATCAACCAAAAGACATCAACTTGAGTGACGGGTCTAGTAAGGCATCGGAAGTCCAACTTGGAGAGAAATCTAGTCAGTAGATACTTGTTTAACAGAACACTTAATGTATTTATAGCAAAGTGGTTTGGGATGAATCCACATGAAGTTTCAACCAGGTGACCCTCAAGCCTCTTTGGCTTTCAAAATAACTACCAGGCTAGGAATTTGAATCTTTGATCTTGTTTAGTTGGGTGAGGAGTTATATTGCAGCTGATGCACCCACTGGAGAGTGTAGCCTGCCACTGGAACTTGTTCATCCCCTGGTCAAGATAAGCACTGGCCAGCATTATGCCAGTGAAGGTCCCTTGTCTCCTCCTCTTGACTTTCACACAGGATTTCATACTTCAATCATCCCTCAACTTTGCATTTACAACATAACAGGAAATTTTGCCAGTTTGGCAGTCATTTATATTGTACATTATAATGAAATGAATTGTGTATAAATATCTCACCAAGTTGGGATTAACTAGGAAAAATTTCATTGACCCTTGGCAGCTGTTGTGAAAGTGTCATATTTTTGTGACACAATGTATGTAAAATGTTAGCAAAAAGATTTACAGGTACTATATGTTTAATTTCTCCTTTTATTTTACTAATAACATGGCATTAAGGGTTTTTGTAATTCGGTAGTAGTTAACCCATTTCAGGAAGTACATAGAGTAATGTGTAAAATATCCTGCAATAAATAATTGTTATACCCTACAGGTCCCTACAAGTGACCTACAATACAAGCTGTATCACAGTTAAACATCCCATGTCAGGGAGCTTGATTGTCTAGGTGTGTGGATAACATTTTCTTCTACATGAAGCCTTTCATTTACTACTTGACATGAATCCTTGATTCATTTATTTGTTTTGTTATACCAGTGAGCCTTGAGTTAGAAGCCTTTGGCACTTAGTAAGTCTCACATATTATGACCTGCTTCAGCTGCATGGTTTCATGCTCCAATTTGGATTAGATCTTGTTACTAAACCACAAGTGTGGACTTGTTAATATTACATTTTATCATATCATTATACTTTATATGCTTGTCCTCATCCTCTCAGTCTGTATCACCTTTGAAGTTTGGGTATTCAAAGAGGTACTGTAGGTTTGTTACTTGTTATTATGGAACTTTAAACTTCCTTGTTTGCTGATGGCAGCCAGTATAGCTGGACTGGCTTTCAGCTATGGCTCTAATGATTGAATGCATACAACAGCTCAACCCTTCAGTGTTGAGGAAGTTGAGGATTAAAAGCATGCTCTTCATAGTAGGCTCTGCTGCCCTACAGGAATTTATACTCCGATATAACTCGCCTTTCCCAGGTTCTGGTTGACAAATAATTGAGGAGACTTGATGATTGCAGTTAAATGGGATTTCTGAATGACCACAAACCATTAGTTAATAACTACATGCTGCATTATTTAAGGATTTGCCAGAAGCTGATGTGGTGGAGGTGCCGAGTTTTATGAAGAGAAACTGACTTGATGGAGTTGATGCATCTAGAGGATGAGGAGACAGCAGAGCAGAAGGAGGGTACTGTACTGTATACAACCAACTGATGACAAAAAGGCTGGAGTATTACCTCATGCTGCTCATTTGAGGATATACTGGTTGCCACAGTCCTAGATGCTAGTACAGTACAGTACAGTATTATACTATGGGTACTATACTGTATATTTATCATGTTACAAGAGTGTTTAATTGTTTAATAAACCAGCTGGTAGGGAACTAACAACTAGGACCCAGTTTTGGTTTTATCAAAATTGGAGTCTGGCTTCAGGCTTCATGGTTGACATTCAGGTTTTCTGAGAGGATAAATTTTAAATTGGAATGTTAGGAAGTTAGGAAGTTCCTGCCTTGGGTGAGCCGGGTTTGCAAATAATATTCCCATTCTAGGGATTATTTTTTGCTCCCTTGTGCTTCATCATTATATGAGGCTGGTAAATATGCAGATGTTTGTTGGGAAATGAAGAGATTGCAGTGAGACATTTTGGGATTAAGTGAAGTATGATGGACAGTTTCAAATAGCATTAGTGGTGAATATTCTTACTTCATATATTCGGGCGGTGAAAAACACGAGAGGTGTTGGTATTATTGTAAACCAGAAGTTGAGAACGGGGATCCCTCGAGATATGAATGGGATAGGGTGCAGAAAAAAACATTTGTTAGGTGAATTATCATATCTCAAAGAGAAAAACATGTGGGAAAATAGGGTTTGGTTCCTCAATGCCAAAAATACCCCAATATCATAACCTGAAGTTGTTGTTGAAGCTGCTTATGATGCTGAATTTGATGGTGTAGCTAAAGTTGATGGTTTAGGCTTTCGAATAATAAAGCTGTCGAAAGAACCTTGCACAGCTGCTTTCTTTTCTCATTATGCATCCTTATGTAGAGGTCATTTGCATTTATTTAAATTTTAATGCTTTGTTCTGTTAATGGATCCACTTCAGAAAATATGTTCATTGCTTGCTCTATATAATGTCCACAGACCTCTCACCTTTTTCATATTGTTTTAACACATCTAGTTTCTCGGCTAAGCTTATACACTTTCTTTTAGCTTTTGAAATAACACTACCATCACTTGCTCTCTTGCTCATGTTGAATAGGGATGCAAAAATGCTGTAAAATACCTGAGAAAGTTTTTTTCCTTTTCCTGTTCAGATGCATGAAAACAAAGGGACCGCCAGCTGCGATTGTTTATATTAGTGATGCTGGCATCACCACTAACAAGCCCGGCAGCCTCCGTGCTCAAGGCGTGTTTTTTTTTTATATCGGGATTTAGTTATTATTTATACGAAAATTTAATATTTTTTTTTATATTGTCGTTAATACGAAGAAAATAATGCCGTAAATTGAATTGGGTTATTAATTAACCAGGGTCTTATATATGCATCTTCATTAGTTGAACCATCATTATCAGAGGCTTTACTGTACTGTACTTCAAAGGAAACCTTCCCAGTGATTTAAAAAAAAAATTGTTTGCAGGGGTAGATTCAGGAATATCAAAAGAGGGGGGGGGGGTCCAAGAAGTTGTGGGTGGTGGACCATGGCAAGCACAGCAAGCCCAACCCAGCTCTTTTTTGGGGAGGGGGGGGGGGGTGTATGCCTCCGGAGTTTTTTTAAATCTGACCAATATAACGGGCATTTTGAGGCCATATGCATGTGATATTAGAAATATTCTGAAGTCAATAGTAATTACTTTTAGCTATGCAAAATCACCTAAGTTTAATACTGCATTAAAGAAAAAATATTGGAATTTTCTCTTGAAAAGGAGGGTCCAGACTCCCAGGATTCGTTCCTGATATGTATTATTATCTGAAGAGCCAGGAGCCTTAGAGTGCACCCAGTGTAGAACATTATACTTAATAAGTCATGCCTATGAAATTTTGTTTAGCTTAATTTTCTGTAGAATAAATTTAGAATAGATAGGGAGTTATCTGAAGAGCACAATGGATGTAGAAAGGGAAAAGGAACTAGAGAAGCTATACAGAACTGTATTTGTTGAGGGTTTGAGAATTGTGGGTGAAAGAGCTTTAGAGGGCCAAAGAAATTTGTATACTGTATCTACTTTGTTGATTTTGAAAAAGCATTTGTTAAGGTAAAGAATAATAAACTTATAGAGGTCTTGGAAAAACTAGGCATTAATGAAGGAGATACTAGAATTTTAAATAATCTTTACTGGCAACAGGAGGCTTCAGTGTTAGTAAATAATGAACTTACTAATTGGTTCACAGTTAGACGGGGAGTAAGACAAGGCTGTGTTCTGTCTCCAACATTGTATAATATATATTCAGAATTCTTAATGAGAGAAGTTATAAGTGATAATAAAGGACTAAAAGTAAATAGGCTATGCAGATGATGCTGCTCTTATCACAGATAGTGAAGAGGCATTACAAGGGCAGATTGGAGGGGGGGGTGGGTCCTGGTGGCCTGGACCCCCCCTTTTCACCAGAAAATTACAATGGTTTTCTTTATTGCAGTACAGTAATACCCCGATTTACGCGGTCAATTGAACCCGCGGAGTAGCGCGTAAAACGAGAAACGCGTAAATGGAATAACAGAACATATGGGACTAATTGAAATAGAGACTGGGCCGACCCCCAAACTCCACTTTTTCCGACACAATACCTATGTTGTAGTAAAAATAACATCTTAATTTTATGATGGTATGCACACACAATTAATATTTAAGAGAAATTCAGTCGCCAGGTTAATGTCCATTTAAATAATAGACTCAACTCCCCCCCCCCCCCCCCCCCCTTCCCACGCTGGCTTGCTCCTCCCTCTGAGAAATGTTTGTGTGAAAACACTTAAATAATACCTCAGACTAAAGTTAGGATAATATAATTGACATTGCTGGATTCCTTGCAAGGCCAGGAATATTTTGAATATAAATGTCATATTTTGCACAAAAGATAAAATTTTGGCTTTGTAATCAAAATTCTTACATTAGATCTAAAATTTGTATGTTTAATGCAAATTCCATGATGTTTATATTTAAAATAATCTAATTCTTTTAAGAATTCCAGCAATGTAAATTATATTCTGGCCGGGTAATTTGTATGAATTTTATGAGCTAAGACAAATATCTTCAGTAAATAAGCAAATTATTATTCACCCAGACACTATCTGTCAATCAAAATACCCCACCTCTGCTCCCCCCCTCTTCCCATACTCACTAGGTCCCTCCCTCTCCCCCCCCTCACCCCCCACCTTCCCTCCCTACCAGAGAAATGTTTGGGAGAAAACATTATATTTACATTTTTTGTAATAAATAATTCCTCCGACTAAAGTGAGGATAATATAATTGACATTTCTGGATTCCTTGCAGGTCAGGGAATATTTTGAATGTAAACTTCATATATTTTGCACAAAAGATAAAATATTTGCTAATTTTCATCATCTCCTTACATTACATCTAAAATTTGTATGTCTAATGCAAATGTTAAGATGTTTATATTTAAAATGATCACCATCTTGTAAGGATTCCAGCAATGTAAATTATATATTTTATGAGCTAAAAACATATATATCTTCAGTAAATAAACAAATTATACTTCACCCACATAAATGATGAAATTTACCGCGTAATTAAAACATTTCATTCTGGTAAGGTGCTGCGTAAATGACCAAACGCGTAAACAAAAATCGCGTAAATCCAGACTCAACTGTAATTCTTTTAATTGATACAGTAATTGATAATTTTGCCTCAATGCTGTAATGCATGCTGGGGGTGCTGGGCTGCACAGTACCTATGCAGTGTCAGTCATTTGTACGTAAGTTATAATAACTAACCTCTCCTATGAATCCAGTGCCCACCTTTTCTGAATTTTGGTTACTATCATTTACATTCCTAAATCTGCACTAACCCGATTACAGTATTTTCAATTTATCGTATTGCCTTTCATTTTATCAATATTTTTCAACAGTTTTCACCACCGAAAATTTAAACATGATACCCGAGGCACCGACTCTATTCAGAGATAGTGAAGAAAACAAATTAAGTGAGATAGTAGTGACTAGTAACGATGTTAGTAAGCAAATAGACAAATTAAAGCCTAATAAGTCACCTGGTCCCGATGAGATATTTGCCAGAGTATTAAAGGAATGTAAGGAAGAGCTTGGTATGCCCTTAGCAAAGTTGTTTAACATGTCCTTAAAAACAGGTGTAGTACCAGAATCCTGGAGGATAGCGAATGTAATACCGATTTTCAAGAAGGGGGATAGATCACTATCCTCTAACTACCGCCCAATCAGTTTAACATCAATAGGAGGCAAATTACTGGAAGCAATCATTTCAAACTATTCGAAATCACCTGGAGAAGCACCGATTGATCAATGATTCCCAGCATGGCTTCACAAGCGGACGTTCTTGCCTAACTAATCTATTAACATTCTTTTCATCAGTTTTCGAATCGGTGGACGAGGGGCACAATTATGATGTGGTATATCTCGACTTTAGTAAAGCCTTCAACAGAGTCCCCCACGAAAGACTAATTAGAAAGGTAGAAGCTCATGGCATCAAAGGTGACATCCTTAAATGGATTAGGGCATGGTTACAGTACAGGAAACAGCAAGTGAGCATTAACGGCACTAAGTCCCATTGGAGCAACGTCACAAGTGGAGTTCCCCAAGGCTCAGTACTTGGACCATTATTGTTTTTTATATACATAAACGACATAGATATCGGCATAGACAGCAACATAAGTAAATTTGCTGATGACACTAAAATAGGACGTGTTATCAAATCTGACGAGGACTCGGCAAAACTACAGGAAGATCTAAACAAATTTTTCGAATGGTCTGAAAAATGGCAGATGAAATTCAATGTCGACAAATGTAAAGTACTCAGTATAGGAGATGTAAACAGGGAAACCAGATACCAGATGAACAACGATGCCATAGAGAAATCCGACTGCGAGAGAGATTTAGGAGTAATGATAAGTAGGAACCTTAAGCCAAGTAAACAATGTGTTTTTGCTCGTAACAAGGCTAATAAAGTACTTGGGTTCATACAAAGGAGTGTTAGTTACAAGACTAGCGAGGTCATCCTAAAACTGTATCTTGCTCTTGTGAGACCACACCTGGATTACGCAGTTCAGTTCTGGTCACCGTATTACAGAATGGATATAGAATCCTTGGAAAGAATTCAGAGGAGAATGACAAGACTAATCCCGGGCATTAGGAACCTTGAGTATAGAGACAGGTTAAAGCATCTTAATTTGCACTCCCTTGTGAGACGTAGAGCGAGGGGCGACCTGATAGAGGTGTATAAGTGGAAGGCAGGGCTAAACAAAGGGGACATTACAAAGGTACTCAAATTATCCAACCAGCAGCGAACTCGTAACAATGGTTTTAAATTAGACAAATTTAGATTTAGGCATGAAATAGGTAAACACTGGTTTGGAAACAGAGTAGTGGATGAATGGAACAAGTTACCAAATATCATCATTAACTCGAATACGCTGAATTGCTTCAAACATAAGTTGGATGCTCATATGAGCAATAGGGGTTGGGAGTAAACGGGACTGCCCAGTATGGGCCAATAGGCCCGCTGCAGTTTCCTCCATTCTTATGTTCTTATGTTCTTATCTAATATATGGTACAGGTGTGAGACCATTTACCTGGCATGTTTGGGACCTGGGTGGTTGCCGGATAGGGATTTTTCCCGAATTTGGAGCGCCAGACCTAAAATTTTAAAAATGTACAGTGACTGCAGGATATACTCTACTACTGTCACCTGTGGATGGCCTACTTAGAGGGAGCAGAACTGTTTGCTAAATCTGCTGATCTAATTTTCCTGGAAGAATTGGCATTTTCTCACTTGATTTTCTTAACTGTATCATTTATAAAGCCTTCAGCTAACTCATTTAGGTTAGGTTAGGCAACAAAGGGCGCATTCAAAATGGATAATACAGTACAATACTTTTATATAAATTCCTTTAAGTCTTGCTATTAACCTGAGGTACCCAAATGAATCATATTCCAAAGACTTTACCTGGCTTCCAGGCCACTCATTGGATCAAGTGGAAGTTGTCAACCTTTAGGAACTGATATGAGATGTATTGCCATGTTCATCTGTGTAGAGTGTGGCTCTGTTTAGATTTAATTTTAAAACATTCTTTATTAAAGATGAAGTATATTATAATTAATACTGATTAACAGTATTGTACAGCAAAGTACATGTACTGGTATATGTATTATGATTGTTAGATTTCTGGCAACTAAATTTTGAAAGAACCATTGTTCTTCATGTCGGGGGGGGGGGGGGGTAGTACCAGCAGATCATATGAGTTCTTTAATGAGGTTATGTTGTTGAGCATCAAAGGTGATCTATATAATACTCTATATAAGTACAGTACTGTATGTCCCTAACAGCTCCTCATACATACTCAGTTTGGGACTTGATGAGTACAGTACAGTACCATCCCACCTACCATTGGTTAATGGTTTACTCATCTGAAATATGAGTGAGGAGTTGATGCACAACAGAGAGTTGTGCGGACAATGACCTATTTGAAGAAACTGATACCACTAACGAACAATTTGCTAAATTGAAAATTTTAAAATGCGAAGATATTAACACCTACTGCTGTGCCCTCTTTGTTTACAAATCTACCAATCACTTTCTTGACAATAATTTTTCCCAGTTCCGTAATAATCAGAGATACAACTTAAGGCACCCAGAGCTACTAAGACCACCCCCCATGTGCTCCTCTCAGTCCCAGACCTCCATAAACATCATGGAGTGAAGGTGTGGAAAAACTTACCCCCACCCATCCCAGCAAAGACTACTCTCCCTTTCTTTAAATCATCTCTTAAAAATAAATTTTGTCTAAGTACTTTACTGTATTAATATTTTATGTAATACCTACTTTATATTCTTGCTTTTATTGCACCACCAAAACCATTTTATCAGAAATTATCATGTAGATAGATAGAAATTACCATTGCAATAAATATATTTGCCGACAAGACATGATACTGTCAGCTCTGTCCTCTTGTTCCACCTTAATACAACCCATGTTGTACTGCTTCCCTCCCTTATATTTATGTATATCAATTCCACTGTAAAGTATGTACAGTATATACTTATAATATAATGAAAAAATAAAATAAATAAATGAAATAAATAAATATCGAAGTGATAACCGTGGTAACATTATGATATGTTCTTATTACCACCATGCTAGTGTACTATTCCAGATGATACTAAATTTTGCATAATACTTCCTTGAGATAAATGTACAGTACAGGGGTACCGTATATATCAGGTGCCTACAAGAGAGTTCAGGCTCTCAACTGGCTCAGCCATGTTAATATTATTTTTTCCTACTGTATCTGTGTTTTTCTGGCAAAATAAACTGTTGCAATATCAATATGGACGACTTCCAAAGGCTCACAGAGTAACTGTTACAGAACCCACCAAACTATAAGTAGCAGGGAGAACCAGGTGATTTGTATACTTAAAGCACATAACAAATCACCCTAGGTTGCATAGATGGAGAATAGAAGGTATCCTATCCGAGACTCCCAGCCTGTTTTACACAAAAATTTACACTACTTACAGTCTCTGATGAAAATTGCACTTTTGGTTTGTTTCTATAATACCAATAGGTATTCTCTTATAAATGTTATTCAAGAGTAACCAACTTTTTAATTAAATTCCTTTGAAGTTTTTCACTTAGATAGTCTGTACTGTATTAATCTGAAGCTATCCTGTGTGTCTTAAAAGAACCACATTAATAACTCTATCTTATACATGAGCATTTAGACCTAAAGAGGCTTTCAGGACTAATTAACTTCCGTTGCCTTCAAACATCCTAGATTTTTACTTTTATAAACACCTTTAAACAGTTACAGTATATCCAAATTAGTCTTTTGAACCTGTTGTAAAGTTTCAACTATTAGCTTTTGTGAGAGAGATTATTTTAACTATAGGTTCAGGTAGAAGAATTTAATCGTGGTTCTCACTAGGACTTAGAATGTAGGGGTCCTTACTCTTAAAGACATACAGCTATTTCATTCCATCCCTGAAGCTGTGCCATGTGCAGTACAGTACAGTACAGTACCTGTGAGTGGGTTTTATGGGTTTTTTAAATGTTTACCTTCTGTCAGGATATTTTTTATTGTACTACACGGTATAGAAATGTACTTCAGGTAGTACTGTACAGTACTTTTATACAGTACACCGTAATTATGGACTTTTAGTACTGTACAGGTATTCTGATTTTATGTATTATTGGGTTCGCTTTCCACCTACATTAAATAATATGTACAGTATGAAGCCACTATGAAAGCTTTTCAAATTCAGATATACTCTGTGTGAAAACAATATAAAGTAAATGTGTAATAATAATAATAATAATTAACGGTTTATTAAGATAACATGGCAGCTAGAAGGCTGAAAATATACAATAAACGGAGATGATATGATACATATGTGAGGGTCACTTGATTGACAGAAGCTTTCAATACAAAAAATATAAGAAACATACAGTCAACTTATAGATTAACTATAGATCTTGTACTGTGGAAGCTGGTTTTTTAAACAATGTATGTATGTGTGTGTGTGCATGTGTGTGTGTGCATGTGTGTGCATGCGTGCGTGTGTATGTGCGCATGTGTGCGTGCGCTAACGGTAATATACACTGTTGTTCTAAGGTAATTTACTGATATTCAGTTATCACAGCAAGTTATGAATTGTACTTTTTGAGTCAATATATACATATTAGTAAATTATATACAGGGTGAGCATAAAGTCTTTCCCTGATTACAAACATTTATTACACAAAACATATACTAGGTACAAACATACAGTTTTTTGCAGCTTAAAATATGCATGATAAAAATCTATGAATTCGTCTACACAATGCTACAACATTCATGTTTCTATCTAGAATGGTCTTCGTGATATGATTTTTCATAATCAGGGTAAGACTTTATGCTCACCCTGTGTATATTTTTTTGTATAACTATACAGTATATTGCAAATGGCAACTTCACTCTGACACAGTTCAAATGTCAGTCGGGCCACGACTCATGCTGGCCACATCTCATGCCAGGCGACACATGGGGGAGATGGGATGTTCATTGCTCTTAGCGCTTTACAATATTTTATCACACTGTCAGCATTTCCAAAAGTATTGATAGCATACTCTCAGGCATTTGGGTAAAGTAAGCATAGATGAGTGAAAGTAGAGATGCACGTTTGTAGCATAGAATCCATAGTTTTACCCCACCCAGTGAGTAAAGATGATGCTAAACCAAATTTTGACCTAGCGTTGAAGCAAACTAAACAAGGGATACCTGTACATACTCTACTGCCGTCTCATTGAATAGTTCGGATATTTTCCGGGATTTTCAATTAATAACTAAATTTGTACTGCCTTCTTGTGGGGCATAATGTTATGAAGAAATTTTATGAAGAAAATAGAAAAAGAGTATCTTACTGTGTTTCCCAGTATAGTACAGTACAGTAGCTACAGCATCTGGAAATAAGTCATCTGGTGGGATATTACATGCATCCCCAAATTGTCCCTGAATTATTTTAGCTTCCTTTTGGTAAATATGTGCATACAAATTCGCCAGGTTTGGCCTTCCCTAGAACCCAGTTGATATCTTCATTCTTGTAGAAGGGATCTTAGTTTCATTACATAAGGGCACTACAAAAATGGGATTTAGTTAAGAGTCTAGTTTTAAATTCTAAGCTAAAAACAAGGCCCCATATTTAGACATCAATGTATTATATCCAGTTTTCTGCTGGGAAAACAATAGATGGGGAGTCATCAATTTCTCTGCCCTGTACTTGCTACTAATCCAGTTTAAATATAACCACATACCTTATCATTCTCATTAATCTTTAAATCATAGAGTAACTCTAAATTGTCAGCATCTAAAGGTGTGTCCACATAACCACAACATTACAGGGAACATTATTGTCTACATTTTGCACAACAGCTGTCAAGAATGTTGGCATCAAAGTTAGTTACATAAATACAACATTGTTGGTAATAATGTCAGCAACAGTCTGGGTAAAAGAAACCAACAATTTTGGAAACAGAGGTGAAATAAACATAGTCCACACCCATCAGGTGGCTGACTGCATGATGTCAGCAAGTGAGGACACCTTATATGCTCCATTCCAACTTCTTATGTATAGTGTGGTTTGTTTTTGCTCAGTAGGAAGGTCATGCTTTGGAAAGTGAACCACTTGATTGTACAGTATATGTTCTTCTGCAACATCACCTTATTTCTTCTCTTTTATCTTTTTTGTGTCCCTACAAAACTATTCAATCATGGCCTTCATTTTCATGTCTACCTCTGTCCTCTCCACTTCCAGAACAACTGATAGGTCTTTCCACACGTCGATCTTCTTTATCTTGTTTTTGTAGTTTATATCCATGGGATCCCACAATATTGGGTGTGACTGACAAGGTTCAGTTAACAGTAAAGCTTTCTCACGTCTCCACTCCAAGTTCACACCACAACTGACTGTACACAAGCAACATATGGGTAGATGTCAAGTGAAGTACAGTACAACCTTCTACAACCCACCTGAATATGCGTGTGTGCCCTGTGCATGTGTAGTATTTGGTCCGGGAAAACTCAGACTACGTTTACCAGTTTATTGGTGTGGCTAGGAGAACTGTGCTCTAGTACGGAGCGAAAGTGAGTGGCCGTTCTGAGGCCACCCACGAGTATATATACCGGCTGACTGAACGAAGCTGTCTCGAACCAAGTTCAGCCACGTCAGCCAGCCGACTCAACAACAGTTACATGATCAGAATGGCTAGTTACAACAATTAGAGGCATTTGTTAACTATATTGCATTACATAAATACATTACATTATATTATTCTTCAGTCGCTACACATGTATGCGTGTGTGTGGTTAGCTGGTTTCACACCTGCCACATGTAGTCGACACCACTGCTGACTACATGTTGCTTACCAGTGTTATCAACAACTGCAGAAAACATATTACTGTTGCCTACAATGTTCCCAACACTATTGTTGCCAACAATTGTGTCTACATGTTAATGACATTGTTGTTAATGTGGTTGCCAACATGTGTTACCGATATTGTTGCATTTGTGTGGACTCACCCTAGGAGATATATTTTGTCTTACAAATAAATAAACTGATTATTGTACTCTCATACAACCAAAGAGCACAGCCAGAGTTAATGATGCAAGAGGATTTGCCTCCCTTTGGCTTTACTGATGGAAATGTCCATCAAAATATTCAGATAAGATATTTATTCTTCAGCAAATGTTTTAATCAGTTTTATTCGGTAAACTCTTCAAACAAGTTAACATTGACTTGGCATGTCTATCAACAATACAGGCATACAATTTAGAATGTTTGTAAATAATACAGGTACTGTACAGTTATACATAGACTGTGCAGATATATGACAGTGCAGGTATACAAGCAAGGGTAACTGTAAGGCACTTTGATCAAGGATAGCCACTGAAGCCATCACATGCTTGTTTCCAGTAGGATCCTTTCCATATTGACATACTGGAATGAAGAATATTCTAATCGAGGCTATGTGGTCTGGCAAGTGAATGAGGTTAGTCTATTCCTGTATGTGTCTCTGAAAGTTCATCTGGATTTGGGATGCAGTCAGTAAGGTTATTGAGCCCTGACCATCACATTCTATACCAATGTTAGATTTAAACATTTGCAGGTCATTTGTGAGGGCCTATAGGTCATGAAATCCCATATGGTTGAGGTGATTAGAAAAATTACCTGGATTCCTCCTCTTCTCCCTTAAGTAAGGTTTGAAATTGGCTAGAACTGACAAGAGTTGAAGAATGAGCCCATGTGGTTGGAGCAGTAAACAATACTGAGAATTAAAGATCTTGGACCATAAGCCTTACTGATCCAATGAGTCAACCACAAAATTAAAGATTCAGACCCAGCTTTGGCCAAGTGAGAAGGTTGTTGTCAGCATAAGGCATGGATAATGTGTCCTGCTGTTGAGTGAATGGTCAAGGTCCCTGGATATGGCAGGTTTGCCAAGGGGTGCTACATGAGGGTACATTTCATGGGTCACTTGTCTGGTCCCCTCAGCCATAAAATGGGATTGCATGTTACAAAATGTTGAAGGGATCATGAAAGATTGCTTAACCCTCAAGCTTGCATTTCTTAATTCATGAAACTAGATTGTCATTGTGTAACTGGCAAATATGGAAGCTAAATTTTAATTAAAGAGATGGCTGGCAGTAAGATGGAAAGACAAAAAGAGTGAGTGAAGGACAGTGAATTGGATAGTGTTAGCAGCCTGAGATATGCCTGGTAGAATCTTAGTTGTTTTCATATGAAATGTTGTAGTTACACATTAACCAACCTATGACTGGTGAATTTTGTCTGAGCTCTTGCTTTTTTTTATAATGTTCTATTCTGTTTTTCAAAATTAATGGTATGTGCAGATAACTTTTATCAATATGTTTGGTTGTTTAATTATTTAGGACCAATAGAGATAGAAAACAAATGTTCATTATGAGCCACTTCCCTGTATCATGGCCATGCTTATTTCATGTGTGCCCATTCTCCTGCAGATACTGTACTGTACATGCCAGATTGGTGGGATTTACTGTGCTTCTGTGTATTATGACACTCATTATCCCTTTAACTAAAAGATCAGGTACATAAAAGTGATGCTTTCCATCTGTCCGACTATGTCTCTCCTCCTGAATGTCTGTTCATCTGTCTGTCACAGTTTGATTGATGCTTGATAACTTACATAGACTTACTAGATTGATTTCAGGTTTGGTTTGGAACTGTATTATGAAAGGATCTTACTTAGAACTGTTGGTTGTGTAATTTCTGTCTCGAGTAATTTTATTTGTCACCCTTGAATTAAACTGAAGTAAATCTTGACAGATGTGGTTGATGCTCGTTAATTTTTTATAGGTTCCTTATAGCACAGTATTCATTTCAAATATACTGTACTGTAGTACAGAAGTGTATTATAGGTTCATTTTTGGGGTGCTGGACATGTTTCAAGCCCAATTAATACGTAGAGTTACTGTATTGCTGTTGACTCAGATAAGTTTGGATAGATCATGACAAACAGGATCTTCCTTGTTCTAAGTTACCCAACATTTATATTTTGGTGAGAAAGTTTAGTTTGACAGATTTTAACTTTGCATTGTTGGGCAAGTTGCTAGCCAAAGTAATCCTAGAAATACTGTACTGTAATGTGAAGTTGGATCAAGGAGTTGTAAAATTTCCAGTGTTTCATATTTATAGACTGCAGAAAATGTAAACAAGATTATGTGTGGCAGCTGCTCAAAGTGACGAGGATTAATGGTATTGATATAAAATGAATAATTATCAGAACTAAACTCGTTAATGTATGGCACATCATTTGGAATGTGGTGTGTTCAGTAACCCAGATCCCCAGCTCTTATGTACTGTAGCTACTATGTATGTCATTTACAGTGTTTCCTGGATTTTTTTTTTACAGAAGATGAAGCATGTACAATATTAATTCCTCATTATTTATAAAATACTGTATTCTATATGTATTGAGCACAAATTGATTAGTAACTCTTGAAAGAATTGAATGACTGTAAATTAAAATTATAGATTACAAGTAGTACTTCCATTCTCAAACAGATACCATTGTTTTGTGTTAAGAGTATCAAGGCACGTGGTAGTTATTACAGTAGGTTACAGTTGATGGAAGCTCAATTTGGGTGGAAATTTAATTTTTCCTCTTTTTATATAAATTTTTCTTCTGTTTTACATTTTACTGTGAAAAACTCCCTTCATGTAATTTATTATACTGTAATTGGTAACTCATGGGAAATGGTGGAAGAATATCTGGTATAATAATATAGAAATGATGATGGTAACTAATTTTTCATAGCTACTTCTCTAGATTTATCTACAGCTGCCTTCTATGCTCTTGAAAAAATTAGTTAAGTAAATCTTGAATAATTTGATTAAAACGAATTCAGTATTATGTAGTAATTCTGTTGTTTTAGTGGCATTAATATATAGATTAGAAATAATTTGGGCCATGGCAAGAAAATATATGAGCATTTACATGTTATTTTCCATAGCTTCAACATTTGGTGATTTACACAAAAAATTACTGTTAATCAAAAGTTTATTAAAGAGAATTATATTCTTAAATGTTTCTGGATACTGTATTATATTGTCATAAAAGTAGATAAAACCTCTGTGCAGTATGTTTTGCAAGTCACCTTTTATGGAGGAATGTACAGGTACATATTTGATGAATACTGTGACTACTTTATAGTTAATCTCAAAGTTAAATAATATTTTCTCCTCTGAAAAAGATGTACAGTAGTGACACAAATGTGTTTGTCAATTTTAACTAATTTATAAGTAGTGACTTGAGAAGCATCCTGTCCATAGTTTGGATTGCTATACTATATACTGTACCCATTGTCTTTGATTGTACTGATAACTTCTCTCCTGAAGTTTGACACCATACTCCAGTGAGAAACACATAAAGATATGAAATTATTTGTATTGTTTTTATTCCTTTCCAGATGATAATAGATAGGCGTTTGCTGTCATAAAAGTTAGTTGAAAGATTATCTGAACTGAATACTCTATTCAGGCAAATATCTTAAAGCCAGACAACTCCTGTAATGCAGGGTTGCTTACTGGCGAGTTATTGTTCTCGACCCCATAATATCATTTAGGGTTGACTTGTCAATCCCTCTGCATATTGCAATTACCCTTCTTCATCACATTGCCCTCTCCAAAGATGCTTGCTAGAGGTTAGGAGGTCTAATCAGAGCAGAGTCTACCCAATCAGCACCAAATATGACAAGTCAAACTGTCCACCAGGCCCTGGTTAAGGTGAATGCTAGGCACTCCACGGTTTGCCCCCTGTTCCTCTTATTTTCCCCTCTCCTCTAGCTTAGTGTTATCACTTGCCGTACTCATCTTGTAAACAGATATACAGTTTCTTTTAATATGTCTGAATACAAGACTGTTTAGAAATCGAAAAAAAATATAATTATTGTCACGTAAAATCAATTATGCTATACTATATTGTTTTTATTTATTTTATTGTGACCTATGATTCTACTACAATAGTCTGCAGTGCACTTGTGAAGTTACTTATTTACAGTACAGGTACTTATTTCTCCAACAGAAAACTGCAAAGTATTGACTCCTAAGACTCTCAGTGACACTCGCTGGCACAGTCATTATGAAGCAGTTTGAGCTGTTGACAGAAAGTATCAACAGGTCTATAATTTGCTCTGTGATAGGGTGACGACATATCTCAGCCGTCTGACACACGAATCAAGGCTTCATCTTTGGCTGAAAAAATGACACAACTGAGACATCTTTCATGTGTCAGTTTTGTTTGTGTACTACAGTATTCTAAAATGCTTCAAGAATTTAAGTGCAAGCCTTCACTCTGAAGACCTTCATCTGCAGGAATCTTGTTCTACATTTGAATGATTAGCTGCTTTCATTAGAGATCAGAGAGAAGTATTTGACATGTTTGAAACAGATGTCAAACAAAGAAAGCCTGACATCTAAGAGGGTTACAAAAAATCAAGGGTCAGACGATCAAAGAATATGAGTACTGTACTGTAATGACAAAGGTTTGGATGATGTAGTGGTGAGTGATTCTAGAAAATTTTGTACCGAGAGCAATTGAAGAGTGACATAGTACCTACAAAGATGCTCAAAAGACCTTCAGGTCTAAAGATCCTCTTCCAGATTCATCAGTTGCAGATCTTGTGGCTGCTTACCCAATTGATTTGGCAGGAGACTGCTATGCTGCATTTGAACAATTTCATTGCTTTCTTATTGACTGCCAAAGGTGTTGTGATTCATGCTCCAAAGGATGCTTGCACCATTGTTCTCATGCTGACAGCCATGCCTCCCAAAAGTAAATTTTACGTACGGTACAGAAATATTTAGTAAGACTGCAGTAACCTTCTAATTTAATTTGACCTTGTTTGATATCCTTCAAAGCTCTGGTCAGTATGCAAAAACTTTCTATGTATCCCATGGTAAAAACAGAAGTAAATGTGATATTGTTATCATGAGGCTGAAGCTTGATTATAATATAGTGACATCCCCATTAGCCAGAACAATTGGTGCAGAGTTCTTCCGGGAAATAAATATTTCCGGATATTGAGAAAAATTTCTCATCCCTGGAAAAAATGCACATCCCAGAATTTTTCCGGGTACTGTACAGTACAGTGGTCCCTCTGTTAACGAGCACAATCCGTTCTAAAAGGTTGCTCGTTAACCAAAACCATTGTTTCAATGAGTTTTGGGTAATTGGTTGTATCTCACCGAAAATTGCCTAAATTCAACAAAAAAGGTAGAAAAGTGCACTTACTTTGAGGTGTGTATGTAGAAGGCTCCTGGATGATGAGAAGGCATTCGGGTGGAAGAGAAGTCACCCCATGGCGCCATTTCACTCATAAAATTTTAGTTCTCTTGGTGTAATTCAAGATTATTTTCTTTAAATCAACACTGCACTGCATTATTTATTGTCAATATGTAAAATAAATTTCTAAATGACCAATAATTTGCTTGCAAACACAGAAAAAAGCATTCAGTTGAAGAGAGTCTGAAGCAAGATGTTACCTCCACTGAAAAGACACAAAGACTGACGCCTGTATGGTGTATTGAGAGGCTGGATGGGTCACATAAAACAAGTTTGATTATCTTCAATTATGTTCAATAATTGTTAAAATGACTAAAAAATTTAATATTAAACTTTTAAAATTATTGAATAGTATAAACTTCTTGATATTTGCCAAAATGGTAAAGAATTTAAGCCCTAGAACCGATTACTGTATTGGCGGACTAATACTACAGCTGACGGACCGCCAAATGCAAGTGAAAACATGTTTAGGTCGGCTCGTAAGAAACTTGTTAATCGAGGGATTGTTCGTTAACCGAAGTTAAGAATCTTATGGAAGGTAACTTGTTAACCGAAATCTCGTTAACCGAGGGACCACTGTACCGGAAAAAAATTTCTGAAGGTCTAAAATATGCATCTCGCATGGACAAACGTGCATAAACTTTTATCCACAGCATCTCTTGTAATTGTGTTTGAGATATGATTTTGGTATCGTAATGATCCTGAATAAATTCTCTTCACTTATAACATGCGAGTGTGTGGGAAAAATGGTTCATGTAATAATTAATAATGGTTTATAATCACTGTTTTCTGATTTTTTCAATCTTATTTTTTTAATAGTTCTACAATAGAATCCCAATTATCCATAGTTCAGGTAACTGGCAGATTCAACCAACCGGCACCAAAAATATATACAGTATACTCTGGGCTTACAAGGTTAATTAAACCCATGGTGGTCCGCGTATGAAGCAAAACGCGTAAATAAAATAACAGAGACTGGGCCGACCACCAGACTACCCTTTTTTGGGCTATCGTCGACACAAAACATACATTGTAGCAAAAATAGCATCTTAATTTTATGATGGTATGCACACACAATTAATATTTAAGAGAAATATCAATAATATTAGGTTTTTTAACACTTGCCTTAGTAGAAGAGATGGCTGGGCACATGGTGATTGGGGGTTGGTTTTGAGGCAGAGGGCAGATTATTAGCCCTCACCAGTATCACCTGTATCTCTATCCACCACAGAGGCTAGCAGGGCCTCCTCGTCAAACCCCTCAAAGTTCATATCCTCACTAGCACTGACTTGGGCTGGCTGTGGTGGTTGGCGGGTGAAGAACTCGGTGATGCTTTGTTGACGGCTAGCATCGACGTGGTCGTGATACTGCTGAACATAGGGCTCCATGCAGTTCAACAGATGGTTATTCGACACTTCGTAGCGATGATTACCTGACTCTTTGGCAAAGATGAGCTTCATTCTCTCAGCTAACTCGATGACCTCCTTCACATCAGCATGTGCTAGTTTCTGCTCTTGTTCTGTAACAACTTGCTGCTCACTGACGTCATCATCTTCCAACATCTCGTCTGCAGTCACCTCAGGTTGCCTGATTACCTCCAGGATGTCCTCCTTGGTGGTCTCGAAGAAGCTTGCAGCTCTAACACTTTGTGCAGCCTCTCTTGCATTCTCCAATGCCACAGCAACAGACTGAGCCTCGCCAGCCACCGCTTGCCTCTGCCTCTCACCTGGGATACCCTCCAACACATGACACCACGCGTGACGAATCGTTGCCACAGATAGCTGCTCCCATGCCTCCACCAAGAAATCAACAGCCATCTTCACGTTAAACAGCTTCCAGAACTGCTTGACGTTCGTGATCCTCGTCCTCGCTATCGGTGCCACTCTCTAGGTTCTGCAGTTCATCCTTGGTGTTGGTGAAGTCATTCAGGAGCCGAAACTTCTTGGCGGAGAAAGCAGCCTTCACGTTGCAAATCAACTCCTGATCCATGGGCTGGATTAACGACGTAGTGTTAGCGGGAAGGAAGACCACTTTTACGTTGGGGTGATGATCCAGCAAAGGGGGCGAGTGTCCTGGTGCGTTATCGAGAAGCAACAAAATGTTGAATAGCTCATTATTTTGCACACAGAATTTCTTGACATCAGGAACGAGACAGTTGTCAAACCAGGTGAGGGACAGACCAGAGAACATCCACGCCTTCCCTGAGGTTAGCTAGGGGACATTTAACTTGCTCATGTCCATATTCTTGTAGGCATGCGGCTTGCGGGCTTTGTGGATCACAGACAACTTCAGCTTAGCAGTACCGGGGGCATTGGTGGTGAACAGTACGTTGATGCGCTCCTGCATTTTGCGCCCCCAACACTTGCTCGCAGACTTGACTACGAAGGCCTTGGATGGCAATTTCTTCCAGTACAACCCTGATTCATCCATATTGAACACTTGGTCGTCGGTGTACTGAACTTCCTCCATAATTATCCGTAAAAATGGGGGAAAATTCATGGCAGCAGCCCGGTCTTCACTTGCGCCTTCTCCGACTATCTCAATATTCGTGATCTTGTTGCGTCGCTTAAAACCTTGCAGCCACCCAGCGGAAGCAGTGAAAGGCTTGGGCTCTGCAACTCCTATTTTTCTCGCCACTGACTTGTAGAGTTCTCGGGCGTAGTCCTGCACTGCCTGAGTGTCGACCGCCATGATCCTTCTTGACTGACGAATAATGTAGCTTACCAACAAACCCTCGGTCTTCAGCAGCACCTTATTGTGGCAATATTTCACCAGCGAGGCACCTACAGACTTGGTAATGTTCATGTGTTCATTGATTTTGCCGTCATCCTTCTTGATTGTGCGGATCGTCGATTCATTCACTCCAAATTGTCTGGCCAGATCCACCTGCCTCGTGCCTTTTTCTAACTCCTGAACGATCTTGTACTTAACCTCATAGCTTAAGGCGCGTCGCACCTTCTTGGGCTTGGGGCGGCTTGGGCCAGGTAGTTCAGGGCTTCTCAGGGGTGGTGGGGGTCCAGCAGAAGCCATTGTGTAGAAAGAAAAAACAAAACCGGTTCCTGGGCACGAGTGAGTATACACGGGAACGGTGAGACTGGTACGGCCAAGGTCATCAGCCCTAGTGGCAGGGCAAGCAAGGTTAAATAGACCAATCACAGTGCACGGCAGAGGGGGTGCGTGGGTGGTAAGGATATGTGGCCCAATCGCAGTCCACGACGTCATCGGCCCAAGTCTGACGTCAGCACCTTGCCCTCCGCTTGCCGTGTATATGATGGCATTTACCGCGTAAAGAATAATTGTTGCGTATGGGCAGGAGCCGCATAAATGGCAAATCGCGTATAAAATATCCACGTAAACCCAGACTATACTGTAATAAAAATTCCTCCAAAAAATTCGCTATAATCGTAAGTTTGAATACCGCACACAGCGGGGATGAGCTGTCATATTTGTTGGACAGTTCTTTAACACTTATTCCACACTATATAAACAATATGGTTCAGAGTTGAAGGATTTGGTGAGCACAAGGTTAGCCTAATTTGAACAAGTGTCAAATTGCATATGTCAAAAACGAAAAAAAAATGGTATGATAAACAATAAAATTGACACAAAGCATAATCCTAAAATACAATAGCACATATTTTATGTTAAAAAAAATAACTCCTTCCAAATCCTCTGGATGATGTGGCACAGTTCAGCCAGGCAGTCAACCAGCTGACCCACAGATGTGTGGCTGCCGCGCTGTGTGTATGCCATTGTGGGGTACGTGATGTTTTGTTCGCACTCGGGATGGGATGGAGAAAGGAAACTCACGATGTGCTCTCTGTATACATGTTGTATTGGATGTACAATGCAGCTTGGTGCTGGGAAGTGGCAGCGTGGTTACAAGCGTGATGTAGAGAGAGCTGGTTGGTGAGGATGCTCAGAGGACTAGCTTGTGGGTCGCCATGCTCGCCGGCGGGAGCGAGGGCCGCCAGGCAGAAGCGGAGGAGGTGGTGTTGCTTGCTGGTTGGTGTAGGTAGAAAGAGATAGGTCACCACGAGGTCAGGTCTTATATAGCGGAGGTAGGCGTGGCTTAGTAGTTGACCTCCGTCATGTAAGGCGGCGCTGGTTGACTAGACCACGAGGCATACACTGGGGAATTTGCGGGATCGGCTACTCGGCGACAAACAGCGTTTGTAGGGGAGAAATCCACTACACCATAACGTCACATGGGGAGGGAAACCGTTATTGCTGCCTCCACACATGTTCACTTCCCACATATACACACCCATGCTCTTATTTTTCATATTTTATTGTTTTATAGTATATTTTCTTTATTCATAAGCAGCATTTGAGTATTGTATTGATTTTTCCACAACTTTCATAGTTTCATTACAGGTAACAATAAACGAAGCGGCTTGGCTGGCGAGTTAGCGCCGCAGTTACAGCCCACCACCTCCACACACGTTCACTTCCCACATATGCACACCTATGCTCTGCATTTTTTCTTCTATCCTCTTGCCACTGATCGCCTCGCTAGCCACTTCAGCTGTCAGTCATGTCTCTGATTGCATACTGTTGGCAAGTACTGGGCATGCACTGGCTCCAGAATGTATCTGTACCTGTGCCAGTGTTGGCCAAGTTTGGTCATGAATGAGCTCACGCTCAGTGCCACCACATTACTCTCTGACAGATTGTTCCAAGAGTTTACTATTCTCACGCCAACTACCCTGACAATTTTCTGAACTAGACACTCAGGGATGTGATGTCTCCATTTTTCCGTTTTTTTCCCTCTCGTTTTAGGCGACCCACGTGAATTGTGTAGTTCCGTTAAGAAAAACTTTGGGTGGGGGGGGGGTCTGAGTTGGTATGACCATAACGAGAGAAATGTTTGACAATAAATAACAATAAATGACCCTCTAGGATCGATGGGTCTGAAGCACGAGGACAATGAGACAGTATATTGTACTGAGTATGTTCATGCATTACATCATATACAGGTAGCCTACTCTATTTCTTTTTGGCTGAGTATTGGGTGTTTTGCATTCCATTCTTCATTTCTTTAGTATTTCATTGACCAAAGATCAATGATGTTACACAACGCCACTATTAGAAACAATATAATATGCCTATTCACTTTATCCACCCTCCCCTGCTGCCACTGGTGGAGGAGGGGCTAAGCATTGTTCAATATAACCTAGTTTCTATAATCATTTTACACATTCTGATGATCACAATTTATTCTATAATCGAAGCCAAATATCATAGTTGTCTAGGCAACTCAGTGGGGCGTATTTGTAAAACCCAAGAGATCAGGGCTGTAGGGCATGTTTGTGTACCCCAGGAGATCAGGGCTGTAGGGCATGTGTGTGTGTCCCCAGGAGGGCAAGGCTGTAGGGCATGTGTGTGTGTCCCCAGGAGGGCAGGGCTGTAGGGCAAGGTGTGTGTGTCCCCCAGGAGGTCAGGGCTGTAGGGCATGTGTTTGTCCCCCAGGAGGTCAGGGCTGTAGGGCATGTGTGTGTGTACCCCAGGAGATCAGGGCTGTAGGGCATGTTTGTGTCCCCCAGGAGATCAGGGCTGTAGGGCATGTGTGTGTGTGTCCCCCAGGAGGTCAAGACTGTAGGGCGTGTCTGTGTGTCCCCCAGGAGGTCAGGGCTGTAGGGCATGTTTGTGTCCCCCAGGAGAGAGGGCTGCAGGGGATGTGTGTGACCCCCAGGAGGTCAGGGCTGTAGGGCATCTGTGTGTGTGTCCCCCAGGAGATCAGGGCTGTAGGGCATGTGTGTGTGTGTCCCCCAGGAGGTCAAGGCTGTAGGGCATGTGTGAGTGTGTCCCCCAGGAGATCAGGGCTGTAGGGCATGTTTGTGTCCCCCAGGAGAGAGGGCTGCAGGGGATGTGTGTGTCCCCCAGGAGGTCAGGGCTGTAGGGCATGTGTGTGTGTGTCCCCCAGGAGATCAGGGCTGTAGGGCATGTGTGTGAGTGTTCCCCAGGAGGTCAAGGCTGTAGGGCGTGTGAGTGTGTCCCCCAGTAGGTCAGGGCTGTAGGGCATGTGTGTGTGTGTCTCCCAGGAGATCAGGGCTGTAGGGCATGTGTGTGTGTGTCCCCCAGGAGATCAGGGTTGCAGGGCATGTGTGTGTCCCCCAGGAGGTCAGGGCTGTAGGGCATGTGTGTGTGTGTCCCCCAGGAGATCAGGGCTGTAGGGCATGTGTGTGTGTGTCCCCCAGGAGATCCTAGGCTGCAGGGCATGTGTGTGTTCCCCAGGAGGTCAGGGCTGTAGGGCATGTGTGTTTGTGTCCCCCAGGGGTCAGGGCTGTAGGGCATGTGTGTGTGTCCCCCAGGATGTCAGGGCTGTAGAGCAGGTGTGTGTGTGTCCCCCAGGGGGTCAGGGCTGTAGGGCATGTGTGTGTGTCCCCCAGGATGTCAGGGCTGTAGGGCATGTGTGTGTGTCCCCCAGGATGTCAGGGCTGTAGAGCAGGTGTGTGTGTGTCCCCCAGGATGTCAGGGCTGTAGGGCATGTGTGTGTGTGTCCCCCAGGATGTCAGGGCTGTAGGGCATGTGTGTCCCCCAGGATGTCAGGGCTGTAGGGCATGTGTGTGTCCCCCAGGATGTCAGGGCTGTAGGGCATGTGTGTGTGTGTCCCTCCCAGGGGGTCAGGGCTGTAGGGCATGTGTGTGTGTCCCCCCCAGGGGGTCAGGGCTGTAGGGCATATTTTTGTGTCCCCAAGGATGTCAGGGCTGTAGGACATGTGTGTGTGTGTCCCCCAGGGGGTCAGGGCTGTAGGGCATGTGTGTGTGTGTCCCCCAGGGGGTCAGGGCTGTAGGGCATGTGTGTGTTCCCCCAGGGGGTCAGGGCATGTTTGTGTCCCCCAGGAGATCAGGGCTATAGGGCCTGTTGGTGTCCCCCAGGGGGTCAGGGATGTAGGGCATGTGTGTGTCCCCCAGGGGGTCAGGGCTGTAGGGCATGTGTGTGTCCCCCAGGGGGTCAGGGCTGTAGGGCGAGTGTGTGTCCCCCAGGGGGTCAGGGTTGTAGGTCAGGGCTGTAGAGCATGTGTGTGTGTCCCCCAGGAGGTCAAGGCTGTAGGGCATGTGTGTATCCCCCAGGATGTCAGGGCTGTAGGGCATGTGTGAGTGTGTCCCCCAAGAGATCAGGGCTGTAGGGCATGTTTGTGTCCCCCAGGAGATCAGGGCTGTAGGGCATGTGTGTGTGTGTCCCCCAGGAGATCAGGGCTGTAGGGCATGTGTGTGTGCCCCAGGAGGTCAGGGCTGTAGGGCATGTGTGTGTGTGTCCCCCAGGAGGTCAGGGCTGTAGGGCATGTGTGTGTGTGTGTCCCCCAGGAGATCAGGGCTGTAGGGCATGTGTGTGTGTGTGTGTGTCCCCCAGGAGATCAGGGCTGTAGGGCATGTGTGAGTGTGTCCCCCAGGAGGTCTGGGTGCTGTAGGGCATGTGTGTGTCCCCCAGGAGATCAGGGCTGTAAGGCACGTGTGTCACCCGGGAGGTCAGGGCTGTAGAGCATGTGTGTGTGTCCCCCCAGGAGGTCAAGGCTGTAGGGCATGTGTCTGTCCCCCAGGATGTCAGGGCTGTAGGGCATGTGTATGTGTGTGTCCCCCAGGGAGTCAGGGTTGTAGGGCATGTGTGTGTGTCCCCCAGGAGGTCAAGGCTGTAGGGCATGTGTGTGTGTCCCCCAGGAGGTCAGGGCTGTAGGGCATGTGTATGTGTGTGTCCCCCAGGGAGTCAGGGTTGTAGGGCATGTGTGTGTGTCCCCCAGGAGGTCAGGGCTGTAGGGCATGTGTGTGTGTCTTCCCCAGGATGTCAGGGCTGTAGGGCATGTGTGTGTCCCCCACGAGGTCAGGGCTGTAGGGCATGTGTGTGTGTGTGTGTGTCCCCCAGGATGTCAGGGCTGTAGGGCATGTGTGTGTGTCCCCCAGGAGGTCAGGGCTGTAGGGCATGTGTGTGTGTGTGGCCCCCAGGAGATCAGGGCTTTAGGGCATGTGTGTGTGCTTGTGTCCCACAGGAGGTCAGGGCTTTAGGGCATGTGTGTGTGCTTGTGTCCCACAGGAGGTCAGGGCTTTAGGGCATGTGTGTGTGTGTGTGTGTGCGTTCCAAAGGAGGTCAGGGCTGCAGGGCATGTGTGTGTTCCCACAGGAGGTCAGGGCTGTAGGGCATGTGTGTGTGTGTGTGTGTGTTCCAAAGGAGGTCAGGGCCGTAGGGCATGTGTGTGTCCCCCAGGAGATCAGGGCTGTAGGTCAGGTATGTAGGGCATGTGTGTGTCCCCCAGGAGGTCAGGACTGTAGGGCATGTGTGTCCCCCAGGGGGTCAGGGCTGTAGGGAATGTGTGTGTGTGTGTGTCCCCCCAGGGGGTCAGGGCTGTAGGGCATGTGTGTCCCCCAGGATGTCATGGCTGTAGGTCAGGTATGTAGGGCATGTGTGTGTCCCCCAGGAGGTCAGGGCTGTAGGTCAGGACTATAGGGTATGTGTGTCTCCCCCAGGATGTCAGGGCTGTAGGGCATGTGTGTCTCCCCCAGGATGTCAGGGCTGTAGGGCATGTGTGTGTGTGTGTGTCCCCCAGGGGGTCAGGGCTGTAGGGCATGTGTGTTTGTGTCCTCCAGGAGGTCAGAGCTGTAGGGTATGTTTGTGTCCCCCAGGGGGTCAGGGCTGTAGGTCAGGTATGTAGGGCATGTGTGTGTCCCCCAGGAGGTCAGGACTGTAGGGCGTGTGTGTGTCCCCCAGGGGGTCAGGGCTGTAGGTCAGGGATGTAAGGCATGTGTGTGTCCCCCAGGGGGTCAGGGCTGTAGGACGTGTGTGTGTCCCCCAGGGTGTCAGGGCTGTAGGTCAGGGCTGTAGGGCATGTGTGTGTCCCCCGGGAGGTCAGGGCTGTAGAGCATGTGTGTGTGTCCCCCAGGAGGTCAGGGCTGTACGGCATGTGTGTGTTTCCCCAGGGGGTCAGGGCTGTAGTTCATGTGTGTGTTTCCCCAGGGGGTCAGGGCATGTTTGTGTCCCCCAGGAGGTTAGGGCTGTAGTACATGTGTGTGTCCCCCAAGAAGTCAGGGATGTAGGGCATGTTTGTGTTCCCAGGGGGTCAGGGCTGTAGGTCAGGTATGTAGGGCATGTGTGTGTCCCCCAAGGGGTCAGGGCTGTAGGGCATGAGTGTGTGTCCTCCAGGAGGTCAGGACTCTAGGGCATGTGTTCCCACAGGAGGTCAGGGCTGTAGGGCGTGTGTGTGTTCCCACAGCAGGTCAGGGCTGTCGGACATGTGTGTGTCCCCCAGGAGGTCAGGGCTGTAGGACATGTTTGTGTCCCCCAGGGGGTCAGGGCTGTAGGGCATGTGTGTGTCCCCCAGGGGGTCAGAGCTGTAGGGCATATGTGTGTCCCCCAGGGGGTCACGGCTGTACGGCATGTGTGTGTTCCCCAGGGGGTCAGGGCTGTAGGTCATATGTGTGTCCTCCAGGGGGTCAGGGCTGTAGGTCAGGGATGTAGAGCATGTGTGTGTGTCCCCCAGGGGGTCAGGGCTGTAGGTCATGTGTGTGTCCCCCAGGGGGTCAGAGCTGTAGGGCATGTGAGTGTCCCCCAGGGGTTCAGGCCTGTAGGGCATGTGTGTGTTCCCCAGGGGGTCAGGGCTGTAGGTCATATGTGTGTCCTCCAGGGGGTCAGGGCTGTAGGTCATGTTTGTGTCCCCCAGGGGGTCAGGGCTGTAGGGCGTGTGTGCGTTCCCCAGGGGGTCAGGGCTGTAGGGCATGTGTGTGTGTCCCCCAGGGGTTCGGGCTGTAGGGCATGTGTGAGTGTCCCCCAGGGGGTCAGGGCTGTAGGTCATGTTTGTGTCTTCCAGGGGGTCAGGGCTGTAGGGCATGTGTGTGTGTGTGTCCCCCAGTGGGTCAGGGCTGTAAGTCATGTTTGTATCCCCCAGGGGGTCAGGGCTGTAGGGTATGGGTGTGTGTCCCCCAGTGGGTTAGGGCTGCATGTCATGTGTGTGTCCCCCAGGGGGTCAGGTCTGTAGGTCATTTTTGTGTCCCCCAGGGGGTCAGGTCTGTAGGGCATGTGTGTGTCCCCCAGGGGGTCAGGGCTGTAGGGCATGTGTGCGTGTCCCCAGGGGGTCAGGGCTGCAGGACATGTGTGTGTCCCCCAGGGGGTCAGGGCTGTGGGGCATGTGTGTGTCCCAGGAGGTCAGGGCTGTAGGTCATGTATGTGTCCCAGGAGGTCAGGGCTGTAGGGCATGTGTGTGTTCCCACAGGAGGTCAGGGCTGTAGGGCATGTGTGTGTTCCCACAGGAGGTCAGGGCTGTAGGGCATGTGTGTGTGTCCCCCAGTGGGACAGGGCTGCAGGACATGTGTGTCTTTCCCCTAGGGGGTCAGGGCTGTAGGTCATGTGTTTGTCCCAGGACGTCAAGGCTGTAGGGCATGTGTGTGTGTCCCCAGGGGGTCAGGGCTGCAGGACATGTGTGTGTCCCCCAGGGGGTCAGGGCTGTGGGGCATGTGTGTGTCCCAGGAGGTCAGGGCTGTAGGGCATGTGTGTGTTCCCACAGGAGGTCAGGGCTGTAGGGCATGTGTGTGTTCCCACAGGAGGTCAGGGCTGTAGGGCATGTGTGTGTTCCCACAGGAGGTCAGGGCTGTAGGGCATGTGTGTGTGTCCCCCAGTGGGTCAGGGCTGCAGGACATGTGTGTCTTTCCCCTAGGGGGCCAGGGCTGTCGGGCATGTGTGTGTGTCCCCCAGGAGGTCAGGGTTGTAGGGCATTTGTGTGTTCCCACAGGAATTCAGGGCTGTAGGGTATGTGTGTGTGTCCCCCAGTGGGTCAGGGCTGTAGGGCATGTGTGTGTTCCCACAGGAATTCAGGGCTGTAGGGCATGTGTGTGTGTCCCCCAGGGGGTCAGGGCTGTAGGGCATGTGTGTGTCCCCCAGGAGGTCAGGGCTGTAGGGCATGTGTGTGTTCCCGCAGGAGGTCAGGGCTGTAGGTCATGTGTGTGTGTGTGTGTGTGTGTGTTCCCCAGGAGGTCAGGGCTGTAGGCCTTGCGTGTGTTCCCACAGGGGGCAGGGGTATAGGGCATGTGTGTGTTATCACAGGAGGTCAGGGCTGTAGGGCATGTTTGTGTGTGTGTGTGTGTATTCCAAGAGAGGTCAGGGCTGTAGGGCATGTGTGTGTGTATCCCCCAGGAGGTCAGGGATGTAGGGTATGTGTGTGTTATCACAGGAGGTCAGGTCTGTAGGTCATGTGTGTGTGTCTCCCAGGAGGTCAGGGCTGTAGGGCATGTGTGTGTTCCCACCGGAGGTCAGGGCTGTAGGGTATGTGTGTGTTCCCACAGGAGGTCAGGTCTGTAGGGCGTGTGTGTGTTCCCACAGGAGGTCAGGGCTGTAGGGCATGTGTGTGTTATCACAGGAGGTCAGGGCTGTAGGGCATGTTTGTGTGTGTGTGTGTGTGTATTCCAAGAGAGGTCAGGGCTGTAGGGCATGTGTGTGTATCCCCCAGGAGGTCAGGGCTGTAGGGTTTGTGTGTGTTATCACAGGAGGTCAGGTCTGTAGGTCATGTGTGTGTCTCCCAGGAGGTCAGGGCTGTAGGGCATGTGTGTGTTCCCACCGGAGGGCAGGGCTGTAGGGCGTGTGTGTGTTCCCACAGGAGGTCAGGGCTGTAGGGCATGTGTGTGTGTGTGTGTCTATGTTCCAAAGGAAGTTAGGGCTGCAGTTCATGTGTGTGTGTCCCCCAAGAGGTCAGGGCTGTAGGGCATGTGTGTGTGTCCCAGGGGGTCAGGGCTGTAGGGCATGTGTGTGTTCCCACTGGAGGTCAGGGCTGTAGGGCATGTGTGTGTGTGTCTCCCAGGAGGTCAGGGCTGTAGAACATGTGTGTCTCTCCCAGGAGTTCAGGGCTGTAGGGCATGTGTGTATGTGTCCTAAAGGATGTCAGGGCTGTAGGAGCTGTGTGTGTTCCGCAGGAGAGGGACCCTATGATGTGTAGGAACATAAAACTCTCCAGCAGTAGGTATAGAAGCATACTAAAGCAGAAGAGGTTACAGCAGGAAGAAAGTAAGATTTTTTTTTTAAGAAACAGTTCGATTCAAAGAAAACAGAGTGTGAGAACATGGCTCAAAAGTCAAGGCAAAGCAGAGAGGCCTTCCAGCAACAAAAACAAGCGTATACTCTCCCTTAAAAAAGTAGCTGATGCAATTAAAACTAAGAATAAAACAAAACCAAATGAGTGAATATTACATGGGGAAGAAAACTAAATATTTAGTTTTTTATATATATCATGGGACATGCTTATTTTTCTTATTTTAGCTCTACATATGCTATTGAAACTCCAATTGCTAGTGCAATTTTGAATTTTAACACAATACAGTGCAAAAAAGCTTACCCTTTAGTTTATCTTCTCTCAATAATGGTGCACAATTAAAAATGTTAAACAAATTCAAGTTTAGTAACTAAAATTTGTAAAGGAATTATTAAAACTATATACATAAAAAAAACATTGTTGCACAAAACCTACATGCTTGATTTTGGGTACTGTGTATTTTAACTATTAGGCTCTTACGAAATGAGTAACAATGTGAGAAATTTAGTTAAATATGGTAACCCCCCCCCCCCCCCAAGCTGTGGTTGGTGGAGTACAGCGATTCCACCCAGCAAGGCTAGCCAGCGACGATAATTGAAAGCGAGAGGGAGCAAGCAGTGCTTGCACCTTAACACTAACATAATACTGCCACACTAGACGCATTTCACCACCCTGCGTGCTAACACACACACACACACACACACACACACTAGGATATTTCCCTGAATCCCGTATGCTTCCAATTTAATTCTCAGCTTATCATGGGGTATGCTGTCGAAAGTCTTGCCCAAATCTAGGTATACTGTATATTTTCGATATCTCCACCTTGTACTAGAATTTAAGACCAAACATCCAGGGTCTTGAGTAATTGTGTTAAGCTGGTGTGTTCTGACATAAAACCGCGTTAGAAGTCCTTTACAAGGTTGTTTCGCAGTAGATGTTCCTTCAAGGCATCTCTTATAATGGTCTCCAGTACCTTACACACTATGCTGGTTAGGCTCACTGGTCTACAGTATAATTGTTCGTGGAGTGACGATCGCCCTTCTTGAATATACAGTAGGACTTACATAAGCCATTTTCAAGTCATCTGGGACCTTTTGCTCATTCAGGCATTTGCAGAACAGGATCTTAAGTGGCTCCGCAAGCTCGTTACACAGCTCTCTTAATACTCTGGGGTGTACCATATTAAAGCCGGCACTAATGAATTTAGCTTTGACAATTTATTTCTTAAATATAACCTCTTTTTAGATCACAACGTGGTCAGTGTCGTGTCAAACCGTCTTTCCTCAAACGCAGGAAGATTGTTTACATCCTCTCTTGTGAACACCGAGGAAAAGAATTTGTTCAATGCTTCCGCCTTGTCCTAGTCAGAATCTGCATAACTACCATATTCAAGCCTCAGGCCCGCTATGCTTACTCGTGTTTATAATTTCGACTTTGCATAGAGATAAAAAGCCTTGGGTTCGACTTGACTTCGCTTGTAATCTTTCTCTGGAACTCTTTTTCAGCCCTTCCACACTCGAGCATTGCTTGGTTCCTGGATCTTTCATACATCCTCCTGTCCTTCTCATCATTTGTACTAACCCACGTCTCGAAATCCAAAGTTTTCTTCTTAGCTTTGTCAACCGCCGCATGGTTCATGTGTAAAAATCCCCCCATGTTCTTGGAGGCACTGGGTATATATTTATCGATAAAATTATTAATTGTACTGGCTATGATATTCAGTGCAGTGTCTGCGTTCTTATATCTTTGTGAGTCAGGCTAGCGTATACCCCTCATCTCCTGCTTCATCCCATTGTAATTTCCTTTGTACTATTTGAGCCTTGAACTGTTTTTGTCACGAACCAAATAACAGTTAAATCTGAAGGTCAACGTTAACTGGTGACTGGTGGCAACAGGGGCTAGGTGTTCCAGCTTGGCCACTATACCCTCCTCGTTAGATAAGATGAGGTCCAGCGGTTTGGGTGTTTGCTTCCCCCTGTAGTTGAACTAGCCATAAAGCATATGGGCCTAGACATATATTATATTGGGTAAGAGTAGCGAAACCCAATTGTTGTTTCTGATTTTATTGAAAAAAGTATTGTTTATATAATTCCTGAGTGTAAATCAACCGTAACTTCCACTATTTATGAGTGTGAAGGGAGAGGACGGCGGCTATGTAAATAGACCCTTTAATCACGTCCGTTCGATGTAAGATTATGAGTGTGACTGCTGTTGATGCCGGCTTAGCCGAGCTGACCCATGTGCTAACATACAGTCAAACGGGCCATGCCCCAAGGAAGCTACCATTCACATGATATGAGCATGACAACTCATGGCAAGTGGAAAGTTGCAGGGGGTGAATTAGTATATAAGCCAAATGTGATGAACCCATTTATATAATACTTCTGTTGATGAGACAGGGGCCATTACATTGCTCGGTCACCTACCTGCCGAACTCCGCGAGGACTAAATAAACTCGCAGACTGCAGTACATCCTACACAACCCTAGCCATGTTATAAACATATATGCAGACACTAAGCTGGGGACTCTAAAACCGTAGGCTTTTTATCAACTACAGGGGTCCTATACTTAAGTGTCTTACGGGTTAGAATGTTGTGGACAATTGTCAATTTGGATGATACTGACTTACAATAACAGAAGAGAAACATTACTACCAAAATTAACATAATTGTGGGAATTGTGAGACCTGGTATTGCAAATTCCCGTGACAAATAAAATGGCAAATTATTGTTTAAATCAGCAAATTGGGTCTCTTTCAAGTATGAAATAACCTTAATTTCTCTGAAACAATCTGAAGATCTTTTACAGTAAAGTTCATAACATGAAACCTGGGAATTAAATCAGACTTGAGAATTAAATTCAAGGCAAAATGCTGATGAGTTAGGCAAGGTCTGTAATGAACTACAAGTGACTTCACAGTAATCTGTAGCCTTGTAATGACCTTTCACAACTAACTGTTTACCACCATTGTGGCATTATAAAATAACAGTAGTGACATTTGTAGGTTATGTATATAAGCTACTGTGCCGAGTAGCAACCCTGTATATAAGCTACTGTGCCGAGTAGCATTTATATATATTATCACGTGGCAACACTGCACGTTATGTGGCAACATTGCCCCGAGGCTGCCATATGGCAAGGCAGCCTTAGTCTGACTGTGTGAGCCGTGCATGGCACACTCGAGTCACCACTTGTATTTCTCTCATCCATAATAAACGGACTCAGTGTTACTCAGTGTTTCCCTAGCCATCACTGCATTCTTCAGGGTACACTAGTAACTTTCAACATTAGGAAAGAATAAGTACTGCACATTATGGAGATGAGCGTGAAACACAGTTTTAACACTAACTGGCCTATAACTGCATTGCGTAAGCACTATGCATACATTAGTTTGTATGACTGCCAATTCACATATCCCTTCTGCAGCAGGAATAAATGCGAACATATAGGCTGGACATGCGTGTAAGTGTAGATATGACGACTTACACCACGACAATACCCTAGGATCATCCAACGCCAATAAAGAATATTCCTCATTTACAAGTAAAATTTCTTTAGGCCTATCCAGAGCATACAGTGTGTCGTTAACAAACCAGGGGAAGGGTTCTAAATGCCATGCATTAAACTGATGTTGCCCTCGCATAGGTATGTGGATAAGAATAGCATTGTGCGTGAGAGTCGACTCCAACAGAGGGTAATAATATTCCACCTCATTATCATTAAAAATAGGAATTAAGTGATACTTCAACTTGGCAATCTGTAATGCATCAAGAAGCGTCTGCACAGGCACAAGCTTCGCGTCCACACGCCCTATCCCTGCATCTACTATGCTGTCAATTAGTTCATTTTTATTAGTAACAATATTCTGAACTGAATTTTCCGCAGCATGCAAATATTCAGAGAAATAAAGGAGCCACTCTAATGTAGGGAGTGATTTCTGCAACTTATAAACAACCCTCGACATATGGTTAGACTCCGATATTATCCCATTAACTTTTGACTCTAAAGCAGTAATCGCATGGAATGTCTGAGATATAACACGATTCTGCTGAGATACAGCTTGATCGACAATGTTCATGCGGTCCCCCAATTTAGCTACATCGTCGGCCGTTGCCGTGCCAAACAGAGTGCTTTGGATAAGACCCCTCTTTCGTCGTGCTTGAGAACGCACTTCCTTTGCAAGATCAGCCTCAGACGCTGGTATTCTTTTTCCAACAACGACGAGAAGTTTGTGAAGGGTCAAGAGACGAAAGTGTTGAAGGTCAATAGTTTGTGCAACCATTGTCGATACATTAGGAGCTGAACTGAGATCATCTAGGATTGCCGATGCTGACTGTAGTTGCGCGTCGACGGTTTCCATCTGATGGGGAAGCTTGAGCAGTCCATGCAACTCATACTTGATGTTCACCACGTCCTCTACTATGAGAACGCGTCCAAGGGGTGCAACGAGCGCACCAGGCTTGAGGGCGGATGTGGACATATCTGTCAACACAACGGTGCCACAACACAGTAGGAGCAACACAATGATGTTCCTAGCCATTCTGTAAGAGATTACATTTGTTTTAATATCTGCTTACAGAACGAAGCTTCATACAATAATCATTAGGCACACTCTGCTCGTGTACAGTCTGCAAAGAGGTGTCCATTACATCATTATCAACTGTGGGTAACAAATGTTCATGGGTCTTCTTAAGACGGTCCGCATGCACGACATCTGCGATCTGTGCATTAGGCTTCCAAATTTTAAATTTGTTGCCCGCTTTTTTGGCGATAATGCGGAATGGACCCGAAACTTAGCCGCATCTCCTATCACTAACACTACAGGTTTAGCTAGTTTATGTTGCTTGACCATCATTTCAGTGCTTGACGCTGCTAAATGTGATCGTACTTGGCTATGAATATCCGTAAAAACACGGATTTGTTTTGCCGCGAAATCTTCCATATTATGAACAGGTTTTGGTGTGTCCGTCAGTATATCATAAGGCAGACGTTTGTCTGTACCATAGACAATGTAGTAGGGTGATTTGCCTGTAGAGCTATTAATCGACCCATTAATAGACGCTGCAACCTGCGGTAACCAATCTTCCCAAGTGTATTGCAAATCACTCGCAATCTGGCGAAGTATCTCCAGGATCTTGCGATTGGTTCTCAACAAGGGCATTAGCCTGTGCATGAAAGGCTGTCACATAACTTTGTTGTATTCCATACTGGGCGCATATTTGTGTTACTAGCTGATTTTTGAACTCTGTCCCATTGTCAGAGAGAAGAACCTTAGGCGTAGTATATGGACATATAAGATTCATCACTAATGCATAGGCCACAGACTCGGCTGTTTTATCCTTCAGTGGGATTAAAACCACGAATCTAGAAAAATGATCCACACACACTAAGACGTACGAGGATCCCTGATGACTCCTCGGAAGTTGTAACAAGTCAATAGCGACTGTGTCAAACGGACGGTCTGGTGTAGGATATTGTAGAATCGGTGCAGGTGATCTTGTAGTACCCTTATGTTGAGCACATGACAAACACTTAGCAATGAGTAATTCTATCTTTTTTCATTGTGTTCCAGAAATAATTCTTTCTTACTTCCGCCAGGCACTTGTCACGTCCTTGGTGACTTGCTTGTGGAACATCATGGAACAACGTTATAATCGTTTCACACAACGTGTCAGGTACGACTATTTGAGAAACAATGCCCTCGGGCGTCTTTTTCGACCTATGGAGTATGTTATGTCGTAATTCAAACTGACTTAAGGGAAGAATTAATCTGGGGAGTTTAAAAAATGACTGCTGACTATAACGGGTCGCGTCGTTGCTCATCCTTCAGTTGTGAAAGAGTGAACGTTGATACAGGCATCACTGGTGCTATATTTCTAGACAAAGCGTCGGCGACAACATTCGCCGTTCGCGGTAAATACTTAAACTCGGGGTCAAATTCCTGAATTGTCAGATACCAGCGTGCCAATCTGCCTGATAAGTTTCTGCCATGGAACAGTTCAGTCACTGCCGCATGATCCGTAAATACAGTTATCTTATATCCAAAGATAATGTCCTTAAACTTCTTTAGTGCCCACATAACAGCTAACGTTTCTAAATGCGTTACTGAATAACGTGTTTCAGCATCATTAAGTGTACGACTTGCAAAAGCTATCACTGGAACTTTCCTCGTGAATCCTCTTGCATGAGTACGGCTCCGATTCCTTGTCCAGAAGCGTCAGTACAGAGGGTGATAGCTTGAGTGTAATCAGGGAATGCCAGAACAGGGGCATTGGTAAGCACTATCTTCAATGCCGCAAAACTATTTTCGTGTTCAGCATCCCACACAAACATTGCATCTTTCTTAAGCAACCTTGTTAGGGGTGATGCCAATGTTGCATAGTTCTTAATAAAAGAACGATAATATCCAGATAAACCAAGAAAACTATGCACTTGATCAACCAATGTAGGATGCGGGAACTGAGATACAGCTTTCACTTTATCATCCACTGTATGAATGCCCTCACCGTCAACTACATGACCAAGAAAATGGATTCTGGATTTTAAAAACTCACATTTTGAAAGTTTAATCTTAAGACCTGCTGTGGAAAGCTTTTCTAACACTTCACGCACTTTAATCAGATGGGTATCGACGTCCTTACTGACTACTATTAGATCATCCAAATAAGCGCAGGCTGTGATACCAATGAATCCGGCAAACAGGATGTTGAGCATTCTTTGAAATGTCAGTGGGGCATTCCTGAGACCAAAAGGCATCCGTAGGAACTCAAAGCGGCCCAGGGGCGTACTAAATGCCATGACCTCTCGTGATTTCTCATCGAGTGGTATCTGCCAATACCCACTAAGCAAAACTAAGTTGCTAAATACAGCATTATCCTTACCTAAGGACTGCAATATATCACTCAAGACAGGCATAGGGTACCTATCTGGGATCGTACATTCATTAACGCGCCTGAAATCAATAACAGGGCGCCAACCACCATCCTTCTTTGGGACGAGGAATAAAGGGCTATTAAAAGGGGACTTAGAATGTGTAATAACATTCTCATCCAACATATCTTACACCATATCCTGAACTACAGCGCGCTGGCTATGTGGTAGTCTGTAAGCTGGTACATAGATAGGATTTGTTCCCTCCCTTAACGATATGTGATGGGATGTTAAATCTGTCTGTCCTAGCTTTTCCCCTGGCAAGGATACTATATTTCTGTAGTCAGCAAGCAGCTCCAAAAGGCGTGTCTTGCCCTGAGGATGATCGATCACCTTAACATGTGGCGCTATTTGATCTATCCTCTCTTGCCTAGTCTGTTGGGATTGAGGTACAATACTACCAATTGGGAATTGCGTAGGCTGTAATTCGACATTGTTGTGATATACCAGAAAATCACACAAATAACATCCTTTCTTCAATATTTTCTGAATGCCTGTTTTATTCAGAACTAGAACGTCTGTCAAACCACCAGGCCGTATCGTGCTTAACGTCGACTCGCACGACAAACCCTTTACCTTGCACGTTTCCGGGAGACATACAACATCGGTCCCTGTATACACGTCAGGTAATTCGACAGTGGCGTTGGTGAATTCCTCATTCTGATAGTGGAGAGTACTCTTCAAAATTGCAGGTACAATCTTCCAACTCTTGCTGCTATAATCACGCTGGGAAAGTGAGGGTGTGAAATATTGGGCTTACTCTGACACATTATCCGCCTTCCTCCGAGTGGGAATGGTGGACAACACTTTCGACCTTGCGGTGAGCAAAGGTGCAGAATGACGCATAGCGTTGTAGGAAACACCTTTAAACGTAATAGCATTATTACGTGGACGAACATCTATATTATTCGTTCTGAGTGTTGGGAGACCAATTAATCCGTCAGCTGGCAAATTAAAGTGCTGGACCACATAAAAGTCCACATAGAAGGGAGTACCACGTCTTGAAAATCTAAGTGGTAACGTCACCATTCCATCAATACTCAGCTGCGTGCCAGATACTCCTTCGAGATCGGCATCAATAGGTCTCCATAGTAAATCACGGTGAGGGAATCTACGTTATAACTCCTGATAGGATGTCAAGGCCAAAACATTTGCGCATGTACCCGTATCAATATCCAGAGCCAATCTGATATCATTCACTCTCACCGGTACGGACAACACTTCCACTTTACTTAGCGCCGCTACTAATGAGGCTGCCACAGAAGTGTTGTTGGAAGTAGGCACCAGTGTACCTACCCCTCCTCGTTTTTTGACAGGTGTTGGCCTTCCCCCGACTTCTTATCCTGGTAACGACGCGCTTTATGCTGCTGTGTTACCGGGGGTACACCAGAGTCCATATTCCTGACCTTAATCACTATGTCGCACTCATCTGTGCTGTGAGATGCTGAACGGTGGAATGCACACCACGATCCTGATTTTTGGCTAGGTGGAGACATAGTCTTAACCGCCTCCGTGTACATCCTTGGCTTCTGCTTAGCACCTGTTGGAGGATGGGTGTTCTCTGGTACTTTAACACCTCCACCCTGGAGCTGATAACAATCATCGATCGCATGGCCCCTTTTATTACAATGGGCACACTTCAGAGATCGACGTTGCTTGTAACTCCAATGTTGAGGAGCGATCTGAGCCAACGGCTGCATTTGCGCTACCTGGGGAGGCGCCGTAGTCTGGGAAGTACGTGCCATCAGAGGTCCTGTCACCTTTGGAGAAAGCTTGTTAGCGTAATCCACTATAACAGTAGGTGGGACAAACTACACTTCCTGGGCCCGGCCATAGATGGGACGTCGAACCACTAACAGGAAACTACTCAACTTGATTAATGTTTCCACATTTGCCGGCGACATCTTGCCATCATCGTCGTACCATCGCGAATCCCATGTCTTGTCGTACTTTTCTGGCAATGGAAACAGCCCTCATAGGTGATTCCGCGTAACCACCGGAGCTAGACGATCCAGCCATCTAAATACCCACTGCAGATGGCCCAAGTTTGACCCGCACTCAAAAATTCCAATAAGGGTGCGCTTGAACTTCTCATAGTCGGGGTCCTTCAGACCATACACATTCAAGTGCTTACTAGCAAACGAACCCTGCAGGATGTGGGAACGCACAAATGCCTTCTTATCGTAATCATCGGTAATTTTAACATTGCGCATTGTGTCCTCACACGCACGGATGAATTGTGTTACCCTATAAACATCCTGACCAGTAAAATCACGTACATGGTCAGCACCTGGCATCATGTGAAACACATTATCTGGGTTAGTCGATGTGGGAGCGTTAGAAGAAGCCATGTTAGCGTTAGATGTATGCAAGCCACTACGTTTACTTCTAACAGAAGGCTCAGTTAATGGGCGGGGTAATGCTAAGTTATCCGACACACTGTCACTCAGAAGAGGATTAGAAACTACCTGTGAATGTCCAGGCGAGGTACTATATTGATTCCCCGATCGTAAGGTACGACGGTTTAAATCGTCAAATGATTCCTCAATTAACTGCTCACTACTCTCCACAGAAACGTCTAACTGTGTTTCCGGCTTAACTCATAATTTAACCTCTGCAGTAGAAACGTGACGTTTATCCTCTATTTGTGATTTGTCAGCAAAAAGTTACGTGAGTTCAGTAATGTCCTCAGACCACAACTTTGGAAATTTATCCATGAAGTTTCATTTCGGTCAGACAATGATTAACAGTAAGAGCAAAACACTTGCCTCTCATGTACAGGAAATGATAAAAATCATAGTTAAAATAATTAAAGTATCAATAACTGAACAAGTAATAAATAACTATTGTAAATTATATTATGTCAGTATACATTAAAATAAGGAAGATACTTACAACAATGACATAACCTATCCGATGTCCTATCAATGTGGAATTATGTCTCGAACATGTAAATGTGTGTAAAAAATATGTTACTCTTTAAATACCTAATACAGTAGTTTTGGCATCTGTATAGAAAGCGCGATCTGTCCAGCTGATCCCAGGTGGGGGGGTAAGTCGGGTGGGTACCTCGGGTCCTCCCAGGCGGACAGCTGTAGACAGAGATGGTGTGGGAAAGTATTGGAACCTGCTCAAGGTCAGTCGGTGGGCTCTGCTACTGAGTGGCGTCACTTAGCAACGCCCAGACGCGCTGCAATGGCGAACACCGGGTGAATCCACTTCACGACAGGGGAGTACCTTCCACAGTATGGTCAAGTGCTGACAATGACGAATCAGGTCCTCTGCTAGCTGATACGATGCTGCCGCTTCTGTGTGCCAAACCTTCTGCAGCCCTGTATATATGGAGGACTTTTTGGGGCACCGGAAATAGAGCAATCAATGATCACGAAGCCACAATAGTCGTCTAGACACTTGTGAAAGGTCTTTTGTTAGCAAACCCTGAAAGTTGTTGGGTATGTCTGCAACACTGCAAGCGGCGGGCACAGGGTCAGAATGCTGACAAGACGCTTTCCTGACCGCCCCCACTTGTCGCTAAACAGGGGTATCACTAACTAGCCGTATGCAGGGCCGGATTAAGCTTAATAGGGTCCTGAGGCACAGATCAACTTGGGGCCCCCTACCCTCAAGGTATACATATATATATAGCAGGAACAAAATATACCCAAATTTATCAATGATTTCATCAATATTAAGCTTCTGCAAATTAACACATTCAATGTTCATAAGAGACAGAAAAATTGAGACATTGCTAGGACATCGTTGAACGAAGTTCATGTTTTATATGATTCAACATCGAGAATGTTTGGGTTTGGGTGCCCCTTAGAGTCTGGGGGCCTGAGGCCGGTGCCTCAATTGCCTCATGGTTAATCCGGCACTGGCCGTATGGTAATAAGTCAACAATAACTCAATATCGGTTATTGGAATAAGTCTGTACACCACTATGGGAGACAGAGTGAGGAACACTCAACTACAATCGTCTCACTTCGGGATATATCAATACACTCGGATATGTAACACGTCACTGTTTTTTGTTTATCTTATTTCACAAAACACTGACGCCTTGGTACGTAGACTGGTATGTCGTAATCGTACTCACACTAGCTGCCACCATATGAACTAGCCACAAAGCATATGGGCCTAGACATATATTATATTGGGTAAGAGTAGCGAAACCCAATTGTTGTTTCTGATTTTATTGAAAAAAGTATTGTTTATATAATTCCTGAGTGTAAATCAACCGTAACTTCCACTATTTATGAGTGTGAAGGGAGAGGACGGCGGCTATGTAAATAGACCGTTTAATCACGTCCGTTCGATGTAAGATTATGAGTGTGACTGCTGTTGATGCCGGCTTACCCGAGCTGACCCATGTGCTGACATACAGTCAAACGGGCCACGCCCCAAGGAAGCTACCATTCACATGATATGAGCATGACAACTCATGGCAAGTGGAAAGTTGCAGGGGCTGAATTAGTATATAAGCCAAATGTGATGAACCCATTTATATAATACTTCTGTTGATGAGACAGGGGCCATTACATAGCAAGTCGGATCATTAACATGTTGGAATAGAAAATTGTCTCTCAGAGTTTCTACGAAAAGAGTGGCGGGATTATTTAGGTCGTTTGGCATGGATTCATTTCTCCAGTCGATGCCGCCTTAGTTAAAGTCCCCCATGACAAGGAGGTGGCTGGAGTTTAGCGCTGTTAAGTTGTCAATTAAGGCTCTTAAGTTTCTTTGGTTTAATTCGCTGCAGTTTGGGGATCTGTAAATACATCAGACAATGAAGTCTCTCCCTTTTAGTCTCTTCCAGTGGCGTCATGAAAGCCTCACCCATGCCTTCTCTTCTAGGTGGCCTTGGAATAGCCCAAGCGGGCACAGGTCATTGACCCACAACGGGGCCTAGGGGGCGATGAATGAGTATGGAAACACAGAAGAAGGCAGAGCATTCCACAGTTTGGCTGTGTGAGGAAAGAAGTACTATAACGGGTTATTTTAGTGTGACCGACATCCACAGCGAAACGGTGGGCACCGCGGGCAACATAAAAAACATAAGAAGATAAGGAGTCTGCAATAGGCCGGTTGGCCTGTGCATGGCAGCTCCTGTCGAGAGTTAAAACCACTCTCCATGAATCTATCTAGCCTCCTTTTAAAACTGTCCAGCCTTCCAGCACTTACATCTACCACCCTATTTGTGAACCAGTTTCTTTCTCTCTCCCTCCTAAGCCTAAACTTATCCAATTTAAATTCGTTGCTACGAGTCCTATCCTGCTCTGATATTATAAGAACTTTATCTATATCTCCTTTATTGATTCCTTTCACCCAATTGGAAGCATAATGTGTTGTCTAATGGTAAACCCTTCGGCCATATGGCATCACAATAATTGTGACCAAGTCCCAGGTTGCTGATCTGACTTTCTGCCTCATTTACACACAATTGCTGGGTCTCAATTGTTTCTCTTACATGACAACACAACATACAGTACATATAGCGTTTCAAACTATTGATCTTTTTTTCATTTTTGTATTTCTTTATGGTTTATTATTATTATTATTATTATTATTATTATTATTATTATTATTATTATTACAGTGTTATTATTATTATTATCATTAATATTTTATTTTAAATTTATATTTTTAATATCAATTTTATTTACAATGAGCTAATTATTATTATTAATGTTATTATTATTAAATTTTCACCCCCCAGGCCCCGATGTGGGTTAGTGACCTGTGCCCGGGTGGGCTAATGCCTGTTAAAAAAAAAAAAAAAAAAAAAAAAAAAAAAAAAAAATTCTATCATATCTCCCCGCACTCTTCGTCTTTCTAGTGACTGCAAGTTTAGTTTCTTTAATATATCTTGATAGGGAAGGTTTCTAAGTCCCGGAATCATTTTCGTCATTCTTCGCTGCACCGACTCTTCTTATGTTTCTTATGAAAATGAAAAATTACGTGAATAGCAAATAAGTGTGCGGGTGACAGAGTGTATGAGTGTGGGTGTTTGTGTATGTAGGAGGGAGGGAGTATGTGGACAGCAGAGTGTGTGTGTGGGTGGGAGAGTCGATGTGTGGGTGGGAGAGTGTATGTGTGGGTGGGAGAGTGTGTGTGGACAGCATAGTGTATGTGTAGGTGGGAGAGTGTATGTGTGGGTGGGAGAGTGTGTGTGGACAGCATAGTGTATGTGTGGGTGGGAGAGTGTATGTGTGGGTGGGAAAGTGTATGTGCGGGTGGGAGAGTGTAGTAAGTGACACAGCGGGAGTATATAGGTAATCATATATGCGTGGGGCACCAAATTGTGTGCGTGTGTGTGTGTAAATTAGAGAGTGTGCATGGGGGAACGGGGTAGTATATGTGGGCGGGCGCAAGAGTGTGTGTGAGTGACAGAGTTTGGGTGTGGGTGTTGAGAGTGAGAATGTATGTGTGTGTGTGGGTGTTAGATGGGCGGAAGAGAATTTGTGGGTGGCAGTGAGTTGAGTGTGTGTGCGGTGGGAAGTGTGTGCGTGTGCGGTGGGGAGTGTGTGTGTGTGTGTGTGTGTGTGTGTGTTGGGGGCGGTAAAGAGTGTGTGTGTGTGCGAGTGTTGGGGGCGGTAAAGAGTGTGTGTGTGTGTGTGTTGGGGGCGGTAAAGAGTGTGTGTGTGTGTGTGTTGGGGGCGGTAAAGAGTGTGTGTGTGTGTGTTGGGGGCGGTAAAGAGTGTGTATGTGTTGGGGGCGGTAAAGAGTGTGTGTGTGTTGGGGGCGGTAAAGAGTGTGTGTGTGTGTGTGTGTGTTGGGGGCGGTAAAGAGTGTGTGTGTGTGTTGGGGGCGGTAAAGAGTGTGTGTGTGTGTTGGGGGCGGTAAAGAGTGTGTGTGTGTTGGGGGCGGTAAAGAGTGTGTGTGTGTGTGTGTGTGTTGGGGGCGGTAAAGAGTGTGTGTGTGCGAGTGTTGGGGGCGGTAAAGAGTGTGTGTGTGTGTGTGTTGGGGGCGGTAAAGAGTGTGTGTGTGTGTGTGTTGGGGGCGGTAAAGAGTGTGTATGTGTTGGGGGCGGTAAAGAGTGTGTGTGTGTTGGGGGCGGTAAAGAGTGTGTGTGTGTGTGTGTGTTGGGGGCGGTAAAGAGTGTGTGTGTGTGTTGGGGGCGGTAAAGAGTGTGTGTGTGTGTTGGGGGCGGTAAAGAGTGTGTGTGTGTGTGTGTGTGTGTGTTGGGGGCGGTAAAGAGTGTGTGTGTGTGTTGGGGGCGGTAAAGAGTGTGTGTGTGTTGGGGGCGGTAAAGAGTGTGTGTGTGTGTGTGTTGAGAGCGGTAAAGTGTGTGTGTGTGTGTGTGTTGGGGGCGGTAAAGTGTGTGTGTGTGTTGGGGGCGGTAAAGTGTGTGTGTGTGTTGGGGGCGGTAAAGTGTGTGTGTGTGTGTGTGTTGGGGGCTGTAAAGAGTGTGTGTGTGTGTGTGTGTGTGTGTTGGGGGCGGTAAAGAGTGTGTGTGTGTGTGTGTGTTGGGGGCGGTAAAGTGTGTGTGTGTGTGTGTGTTGGGGGCGGTAAAGTGTGTGTGTGTGTTGGGGGCGGTAAAGTGTGTGTGTGTGTTGGGGGCGGTAAAGTGTGTGTGTGTGTGTGTGTGTGGCAGACCTAGAGCTCCACCCATCTGCCTCAGGTTATCAGATGACCGTAAAGATAGCGGGTGGAGATGGTACAGGCATATTAGTGTTGCCTGCCTGCCTGCCTGGGATGACCCGAGTTGACCTCACCTCGCCTCTCTTAACCAAGCTAAGAAGAAAGAGAGAGAGAGAGAGAGAGAGAGAGAGAGAGAGAGAGAGAGAGAGAGAGAGAGAGAGAGAGCTTTGCTATTTTATCTTTAAAGAGTTGTTAGGTATTAGAACTATACTGACTGTATTAACGACTCTCTCTCTCTCTCTCTTCTGCCTTGAAAACTTCCTTTTCGTTGAGATGAGAAAAACTTTACTAATAATTTGTCTTTCTTGTAAATTTTATTCTAATTTCCTCTCCTTATGTTCTTGTATTGTAAGACTTTATCTATTTAAGCAGAGTAAAATCCTAATTTCTCAGAGATTTAAAAAAAAGAAACATATTCGATTCGGTAACAGAGAAGAGAGAAAAACCAAGGTCGTTAAAGCAGCTAAATACTATACATTGAAAGATCAATATATAATATATTTTTTTATTTTTTTTAATTTATAAAGGTTGTGTATCGGGGTCGCTGCCATGATTCTTTTCAGGAGCCTTTGGCCTCCTGCTTATTTGGAACACACTGGGCGAGCCAGTTACAGATCACCCTGGTGGTTCTCCGACAGTTTCATCCCCCAAATATGTCTATTTTGTGTTATTGTTTCTCCATTATAGATGAGTGAATGTATTGTTGCATTTTCATGGTCGATTATATTTTTGTAAATATGAATTCTGTTGTTCCGAAGTAAATTTTTTTACTTCTTTAGGTTTGAAATTTAAGTTTCTGTATGAGTTTCTGTAAAAGTTTGATAGAAGCAAGACAAGGCTACACCTAACGTGTTGATAAAAGACACTGTCCAACTGACAGTGTCTTCTTTCAACACGTTAGGTGTAGCCTTGTCTTGCTTCTATCAAACTTTTATTCATTATCTAATTCTATTTACATCTGTCCCAAACGTTTCCTCTATTTTAATAAATACTCCAAAACTTCGTCTACATATCTTCAAAAGACGAACAAAATACAACTCGTAGCAAGAATACTATTTCATATTAGAATTTTTCAAATAATTTTCCTGTAAAAATAAAACCCGAACCAGAACGAAAACTGACGATGAAATAAAAATACATTTTTTCCACAACACCAGGTTTCACCCAAAGGTCATTGTGACTAATAACATAATGATGGAGGTCATAAGTGAAGTTGGATCATCTCAGGTCATCTCCAAGTACGTGTAGAGTTGGCATCAGGACTGGATTCCATTGTAGCCTTCATGAGGAGGGTTGATTTGATGTGTGTGTGTGTGTGTGTGTGTGTGTTGGTGGATCTTCCAATCTCTCTGGATTTATTTACCCTGTTTGTCTAGTGGCCACCATATCTACTAGGTATTTTGTTGGGTGGTGGTAAACCGCTTGTTTGTTACAGTTCACCTGATATCCAGTGTTCCTCATTATGGTGTTCTCAAAGTCATTAACATTTGAAAGATTATAGAAACTACTGGGATCTGCTATGGTATACGTTGTTATTAAAGAGTTGGTGCCCGTCAAACCCCCTCTTTCTCGCTGTCTCATCTGAATATTTTAAAATGATGTAAATGAGATTACTACACTTCAACAGCTATGGCCTTTAAACGCGTAACTAGATAAGTAATTACAATAGACCACAAACAATAACAAAAATAGATTTATCTTTATATGCGTTAAAAGCTATAATTCATAAAAAGCTAAGTACCGTATCATAGATTAACTTAAATACGTTAACCACTGCAATTAATATAGTGCATTAACCATAAACTGGAAGAGATTGTTGAAGAACAATGTATGATAAACTTATGAAATAGCAGACAAATAAATAAGTTATGTTTACTTGCATGAATATTATCCACCCAGGATATGGGAGAGCAGACGGGCGTACAGAGGAGGCATTGGTTCCTGCAATAGCTTCAGATACTGGTCAGCGGTAAATCGTCCTGTGGTTTCAGTCACTTCACCCACGCTGTACAGACGCCTCCATACATAATACGTCACATGTTCGTTGTGTGTCACCTCATAGATGTTTTAGTGTTCAACCCGTGTGTTATTTGGTCACCAACAGTGGAGACAACCATGGGTGATAGACACAAATATTTTTTGGTCCATAAAAACTAAGATAGCCTGGGCCAGTAATCGACTCATTCTCAGGTAGTGCAAATTCAACTCTTGCCTGACGATGACGCTCTACTAATTTTCCTTTTTTCGCTGGAGTCCTACGGTGAACCCCCCCTTGCGATCGCAGCCCGTTTCGAATTGTTCGAAGTGATAAGTCCAGCTGCAATCGATTTCTTAAGGCAACTGTACAGTATGTGTCAAGTTGAGAAACTGGTGGAATATACGCCGGTTTGGGTTTAGTATTTCAGGGTATGGCTCCCGGGTGAGGCCAGAGGACACAAACAGTTACTACACAGAATCTTTGACCAAACATTTCTTATCTGAGTTGTTTTTGTCATGGTCACATTGACGGCTGGTCTGCTTTAGAACTGAGGATTCTTATTATACTTCACGACCGCAAAACATGAATGGGTAACTGGTTAGCTATCCCTAAGAAGAAACGCGTTTTTCCCTCTCGATGTTTTACATCAATGATCCCTCCGTAAGTCCCGCCCATGTGAAGACAGTTGTTAATACTTTTTATTCGACTTTCTCCTGGCATGCTCAATCTTGGATTAGTTTATGTAAATCAACTTAAGTAATTCGCCAGACCTTTGTCAACTGAGGGTCATCTTTGAATGTGTAACAGTTGGTTTGTTTGTAATTTCTGTCATTGCGTGAGATAGCCACGTCTGGCAATGAGGACTCTCTGACCCTCTCTCACCATGAACGGTTACGAGTTTGACAATGTGGCGCGGATACGTCCGGATACGCCGACCTGCTCCAAGAAATTAAACCTCCTAGTTCTCAAGAAGTTTTTTGAAACTAATGGGATCATGAGGGTCACCAAGGTGGAACGACTGAAGCTCCATGGTGACATCAAGATCACCTTCGCCGAGAAGGGTATGCCCGCACAGCTCGCGGAGATCCCAGACATCAACGGCATTCCAACCTTTATCAACTGTATAAATCAAAGGTTAGAGATACAATAGGTCCCCTTAAAACTACGACAGGAGAAATGACTGATGATGAGTTAGAAATGTGTAGTACGTTAAATAGTCATTTTCGCTCCGTATTCACAAATGAAAACCTAGCACAGTTTCCAGAAGTTCATAAGGTATATAACGACAGTATAGAAAATATGTTGATGAATATCAATATTACTAGAAATGATGTGCTTAAAGTAATTAACAAACTGAAGCCTCATAAATCGCCTGGTCCAGACGAGGTATATGCTAGAATATTAAAAGAATGTAGAGATGAGTTGAGTAATCCATTAGCAGTTTTATTTAATAAGTCATTAGAACCGGGCCTAGTGCCAGAAGCTTGGAAACTTGCAAATGTAGTTCCGATTTTCAAAAAAGGTGATAAATCAATTGCATCAAATTACCGTCCCATTAGTCTCACGTCAATCATAGGCAAGTTGCTAGAGTCAATTATTGCTACAAAAATCAGAAGCCACCTTGAAACATTCAACTTAATTCATTCTTCTCAGCACGGGTTCACCCAGGGACTTTCTTGTCTCACAAATTTGCTTCGCTTTTTCTCAGAAGTATATGAAGCGGTAGATAATGATAAGTCATATGATATAATTTATTTAGATTTCAGTAAAGCATTCGATAGAGTCCCTCATGAGAGATTGATAAGGAAGGTAGAAGCACATGGAATAGGTGGATCATTATTAAAATGGATTAGGTCATGGTTAACCGGTAGGAAACAAAGAGTCAGCATAAATGGATTAAAGTCAGACTGGGGTGCGGTCAAAAGCGGAGATCCCCAGGGATCTGTATTAGGCCCTCTGCTGTTTGTTATATTCATTAATGATCTTGATTTAGGTATAACTAGTAGGATTAGTAAATTTGCAGATGATACCAAAATGGGGAGAGTGATAAATTCAGACAGTGACTGGCAAATGAATTTTAATACTGATAAATGCAAGGTACTACAGATAGGGAAGACGAATACAAACGTTAAGTATAAACTAGGTAACACGGAAATAGAAAACTCAGATTGTGAAAAAGATCTAGGTGTATTTGTTAGCAACGACTTGAAACCTAGAAAACAATGTATTAGCGTTCGCAACAAGGCAAACAGGATTCTTGGGTTCATATCTAGGTCTGTGAGTAACAGAACTGCTGACGTTATCTTGAAACTTTACCTAGCATTAGTGAGGCCACACATGGATTATGCGGTTCAATTCTGGTGTCCTTATTATAGAATGGACATAGATTCTTTGGAGAGAGTACAAAGAAGAATGACAAAAATGATCCATAATATTAGAAACCTTCCATATGAAGAAAGACTGAAAAGCTTAGGCTTGCATTCATTAGAGAGGCGTAGAGTTAGGGGAGATATGATAGAGGTGTTCAAGTGGGTAAGTGGGATTAAGAAGGGTAAAATGGAAGATGTTCTGAAGCTCAGTAATAACGAAATAACTAGAACAAATGGCTTTAAATTAGATAAATTCCGATTCCGAAAGGATATAAGCAAGCACTGGTTTGGTAATAGAGTTGTGGATATGTGGAATAGGCTACCGAGTGCTATAGTAGGATCGGGGACGCTAGGGAGCTTCAAGGCGAAGTTGGATAGGCACATGGAAGTGCTGGGATGGGTGTGAAAGGGATCTGCCCTGTATGGGCCAGTCGGCCTCCTGCAGTATCCCACTTTCTTATGTTCTTATGTTAAATGCGCTGCCTGTGGCGGCCCACATTCCTCCGCCGATCGGACCTGCCCGAAATGGAAGGAGGAATGTAGGATAGCCAAGGCTCGACTCGACAAGAAACTGAGCTACAAAGAGGCCCACCTTGCTGTACGTGCCCAAGACAAGAAAAAAACAGAAGAAAAGAAAAAACAAGAAAAGAAAACGCAAGAAAAGAAAACTCAAGAAAAGACACCCGCCACAAAGAATCAAGAACACCACGAGGCCCGTGGAGCTGAAGCCCACGTGGTCAACCTCACCGTCTCCGACTTCTTCCACACCTATGAAGACCTAAGACACGAGGAAGACGAAGAACAAGACCCAAACACGAATGAACGGACACTTCAAGAGAGCAAGAGGAGGAGGAGAGTACGAAGAAAATCAACTTCAAGCTAAGAAGAATACCAAGACAGAAGACCAAGACATTTCCTCCAAACCAGAAAACAACACACACAATCAAGCCGACCAAGCACTGAGAAACCATGGCCCAACCCAACACGCACCTGACGCTTGACCTGGCGCTCACCTGACTCTGTCCTCCCGCCTCCTCGCCGCGTCCAGGCGAGTTGCTGCTGCCTCCAACTTAAACCCCCTCACGCAAGCTGTGTTTAGCCACTTCACCTATTCTCTCCTTCTAAAATTCACTTCAATCCTCCCTTTATCCTTCCCCTGAACCTCCTTCCCCCCTGTCACTAACATTTATGTCATGTCATGGAGAGAGCTCCCGAGACTGCTGGACCCGGTGCTGTGAAGACTTGCCTTTTCTGCTGCATGTTTGAGCAGTTTGCAACTTCGTTGTGATTGGACACTCAATCCTAGTGATTGACCTTACCCAACATAGCGACTGTGCAATTACCATTTCAGATTGTTAGAGAAACATTCAAACTTCTGGAAAACATATATTTGGGCTCCCCAAATTTTGACTACTCCCCACGGTGGCGTGATACATGCACGTTTACTGCGGTGGTCTCATTGGCCAACCGAACGTGGCGTGGTAGGAAGACTGTCTCTACTCTCTAAGTCCTCTTCTTTCCTTTTTTCATCCCCCTCATGCACTCCGTTCCTTGAACGGGAGGCGGGACTTAGTGATACGGTCGATCCGGCAAGGGAACCTGTGAGTGCAGGGCACCCCTTGTCCGGGGGTCACCGGTAGGTGGCAACTTATAAAGACTTAACTTATAGTCACAGGTAACCTGGGTGCAGAACCCTACGAGCCCGACGCCCGTCCATGGGGGGGGGGGGGGGGGGGGGGGTCACTGCTCCCAGGCAGGAGCCCTGTGTTATAGGTAGGATTGTGATGTAATCAGAGAAGATGACCACAAGCATTAGGATTAAACATAGAGATAAGGGACACTCTATTGGAAGAGGCAAAGTGGCAGAAATCACTTATAACAAATTACAAGTCCCATTAACAAGAATATTTAGCACCAACTTTGACTCAGACAAAATCCAATCAAAAGAATCTAGAGATATTTTTTACAACGAAGGACTTGTTGTCATGCCACCAGAACAAAAAGCATAAAGATCAGTTTTCGTTCGTCAAGTCGACCAAAAGATCGGGAGGAAGACATCTGAAGATCTGAAAGATGAACTGGAATGCCAAAACAGTTGGATGAGGATCGAGGAAGTTATCAAGATAAAAGACTACACTCATGTTTTAAGATTACCTTCGAAGAAGTTTCAAGGCTGAAAAAGTTTTACAACAGGGCTTTCTAATATTTAACATGTCAGTAACACCTCATCAAATAAAGAAGGAAACATTTATCAGACTGCAAACTTGCTTTTCCTGTTACAAATATGAAGAACACACAACGAGAGACTGTCCAGAAAAAGAAAAAAAGTACTGTTCAGACTGTGCAGGCGACGACCATACCTACACTGAATGTAAGAACACACATGTTGGCTGTCTCAACTGTAAGAGAAACGGGAATGCATATATAGGACACAGGACGTTAGCAATGGCATGCCCAATAAAAAAACACATGATAAAGTACAAGGAAAAAGGAACAAGAAAAGAAGGATACGACATACGTCGAAATAGCCAAGAGAGCGGTCCAAGAGGCTCACAGACCAGAATCCACCATATTAAACTTAAGTGAACCAATACATGACAAGGTAATGATTAGTATGATCCATGCACATCTGCACAATATCATTGCACCCGGATCATACAATGAGGAATTAAGGAAAATGTTTAAATTGAATAACCAACCAGAGTTGATATTCCCAGAGAATCCAAAATCCAAAAAATTATTTCAGGCAACATACTCAAGCGAAGTGAAAGAAAGACTACAGTTAGACAAACAAAGGTTTGAGCAAGGAACAACAGCTGATACACAAGAAACACAAGCGACTGATAGAGGTCCCAGACAAATGACTAGAAGTGACAAAGAGAAGATAGAAAAAACAAAAGGACAGTCTACACGACAAAGGAAAAGGAGGAGAGAAGATAAGATGGAGATGTGATCACAACATACAACCTGAATCTGCTGAAGATATTGGATTAAAAGTTATCACCACAACAAAACATGGAATCCCAACATCGAGACCAACAGGAGGGACAATAGCAAAAAACTGTGAAGGAGGGATATACAAATGGACATACCAAGAAAAATCCCTGAGCGAAGATTACGTCTGGACACTAATCACTATGGACAAACTAAAGATTACGACCAATGACATTAAAATAGTAGGCCCGTCAGAGTTTAGAAGAGTCAGAAGCGGGAAACAGGATGATAGGTCTCCACTCCAACTGCCACAATCCAAGTATAAGAAATAATGGACAACAGACAAACTGTAAGAACTTTAAGAATAATACATCACAACGTAAGAAACTGGAAGACCGAGAGAATTAACCTAAGTAATATATATCAAGAAATTGACCCTGACATTATACTAATAAACAGTCACGGTGAGACAGACAACAACAACATAAAACTCTTCAACTATTATGTAAACCAAAGAAATAAATCGGGCGAGAAAAATGATGGAGTAGCTATAGCAGTTAAAAGAAACTTAAAATTTAAACTAATCGATGACTTCCAGGATGAATTTCTAGCAATAAAAATAAATACAACTCAAGGAGACGTAATCATTGCTACTACTTATCTGCCACCTAGACGGCCCTACTTAGCTATAGAAGACCTATTAAAATTAGCTAACAACAGTCACCCGATGTAAATCTTAGGAGACTTTAACGCCAGACACAGGATTTTCGACAATACATATAATAACGCCGTGGGAAACGCCCTTAATCAATTAATAAACCTAGGGAAAATCAATCATCTAGGTCCTAACTTTCCAACCTGGAGAAATCACAATACACAATCGACACCAGACAAAATTTTTAACAACAACAAGGCCTTTTTCAATTACCATATAAAACAAGGACCTCTCACAGGCAGTGGCCATCTACCAATTATACTAACACTATCAACAAGCCCCATACAGATACCAATAAAACAAAGACTGAAAATTAGTAAAACAGACTGGGACAGCTTCAAAGATGACGTAGGTAATCACCACTCGATTAACCTACAAGGGAAAACAACAGAAGACATAGACTCAGAAATGGACAGACTGCACTCAGCATTAAAAACATCTATAACCAAACACACTCCTACTTCACACTTTAGAACATGACCCAACAACAGATTAACAGAAGAAGTTAAATTAATCCAAACCCATTACATTGAAATAAAAAGGTACGGTATGGAAAGACACGGCAGTAACAGATGGCTATATACGACGCAGACAGCACTACAGATAAAATTAAGAGACGCATGTGAGGAAGCAAACAATAAAAAATGGAATGATATTATAATGGCGGCTGACATGACTGAAGACACAAAAACATTTTGGTCTTCTATAAACAAGATGATGGGGCACAACAAGCAAAAAAAACCCATACATTAAAGACCAAAATGAAACAAAACTGCACGAGGAAAATGAACAAGAGTCAGCATTCAAAAGGAAATGGGTAAAAGTTTTTGAAATATCAGATGAGGAAAATGAAGATTTTGAGAGTGAACACGAAGAAAGGATAGAAGACGAAATGGGAAGACACATACATAGAATCACCCCAAAGCAATATATAGACTATAACTTACTACCTAATAATCAAATAATAACCATGGGAGAAATGATGCACTGTCTGAGGAAGTTTAAGGAAAAAGCCCCCGGGCTCACAGGTGTTATACGAAATATGATCATAAATTTACCTGAAAACATCTTAAAAACACTATTAAACATTTATAACACATGCTTAATAACCGGTTACTTTCCAGACAAACTAAAATATGCTAAAATGATATTTATTCCCAAGGAGGGTAAGGACAATAAGGAAATATCTAACTACAGGCCAATATCTTTATTAGAAATTACCGGGAAACTACTGGAAAAATTTTTAAATTCAAGACTTATAACCTTTTTAACTCAACATGGGAAAACTAACAATAGACAACATGGATTTATGCCCAATAGAAATACCCTAACTGCAATAGCTACAATAACGGAAATAATTGCAATAGAAAAAAGCAAGGGGAACCAGATCAATATAATTTTAAGGGACGTTTCTAAGGCTTTTGATAAAGTTTGGCATTTAGGCTTAAAATATAAAATATTAAAATTGGGACTTAACGAACACTTGCTAAGAATATTGTATAACTATTTAGATGGTAGGAGAGCACAAATTCAAATTGGAAACTGTATGGGAACTGTTTAATCTTGAGAGTAGAGTACCTCAAGGAGGATGCCTTTCTCCAACACTATATACAATTTATACCTCAGACACACCTCAACCCACCCCCTTTAGCGAATATGTAATGTTTGCTGATGATATTACTCAAATAGTATCATACCCAGGAAAATCAACCCAATTTATGGCACTCTACACGGTAAGAGCGATAAAAAATATAAATGATTTTGAGAAAAAATGGAAAATCAGGACAAATAAGAACAAATTCAAGATAATACAAATAGCCAAGATCAAAACAAGTCCAGTAATAGTCAACCAGGAACTATACCCATACGACACTGAAGGCAGGATGCTTGGACTAAAACTAACAAAAAGAGGATATGTAACATACTTAAAAGATAAAGAACGACAGGCAAGAATAAGATTATCAAAAATAAAACGCTTTAAGAACCTTAGCATTAATAACAAAAGAAAGATTTATATAGCCCTTGTCAAATCAATTATGGACTACCCACCCATCCCATTGAACACCCTTCGTAAAACGAGCATTAAAAGGTTACAAACAGTACAAAATATAGCCCTCAGATTTATATATAACATAAAATATACAGACCACATCAATAATGAACAGCTACACAAGAGAGCAAACCTCCTAGCAATCAATGTAGAAATACACAGCAAAGCCGCAAATATTTGGAACAAAGTGACTGAACTCAACACGGAAACGTACCAAAATTGGATAAATAATATAGACAATGAAGAATTCCAAGAACACAGTTGGTTTAAATCAGCCTGGAAGAAAGTAATTGAACCACCTCCTGCCCGAATATACACATAAAACATTAATAGAGAGAATAAAAGATGAGAGTGACTTACCAGCTCCACCAAGAACCTGGCAGGCCTCTCCATACAGTGTACCTTTAGAATAATACAACTAATGTTTAACTAACGCCTTAGCAAAAAAAAAAAGAAAGTGACTACCCTCCCAGCTACACAAGGACCTGGACGGGCTCACTAACTCCACCGCAGTATATATACTGTAAAAAATAAAATAAAAAATAAGTAAATAAATAAATAAATAAATAAATAAATAAATAAATAAATAAATAAAATAAAATAAATAAAAATAACAATAATAAGCAGCACTATATAAATAAAGGTAAAGCACTAATAGGAAAGATGAAGCGATCTAGTTGAGCCCAGATTCTTTCTACTCCTACTGTACTTCAGTTTCACCACTTTTTCTTCAACCCCTAATAATCTTCTTTCACCTCATAACTAATGACTCCGACCGACTCCGAGAGAGCTCCCCGTGACGCCCTCTCCTCCAACCTTGTTCCTCAGGTATGTAGCATGTGTTCTGCACCGATATAGCCATTCAGTTTGATTTAGTCAATTTTGTGAGTATCAGTGTTCATGCTGTAACAGTGGAATTGTTATTCACCCAGTGTGAGAAGTAATATAAAGTAAATGTCGTCTGATGTTGCGATATGAAACATCTGTTGTGATCGAGTCATCCATGCTCCTTCCCAGTGATGCCCTCTCCTCCAACCTTGTTCCTCAGATTCAGTTTGTGGGCTCCTTGAACACCCACCGGCTGCCCGGAGTCAGTGGATACCTAGCAGTGAGCGATATAGGGACGATGTCGTTGATTCGGCCCGATAAACTGCAAATCAACATCAGTTGTGAGCCACCAGTGTCCTACCCGGGGATGCTCCTGGGAGCTATATGGTCCACAGAGTGTGTTGTATTTGATTGGGGATAATTATCTGGAATATAATTATCCCATGTTGGGTAGCGAACCCATGTATAAGGTGTTGGTTTCAGTAATAACGTGTTGTGTGTTGTGAGTGCATCTCATATGCACTACCAACAGTTAGTGAAGGGACCTTATGTAAGTTTGTCTTGTAATGTAATGTAATGTATCACCAGTAATGTGTGAGAAGTAAAGGTATCTGATTGGAGTGACAGATGAGTAAATCCACGGGGTTGATCCTGGTCACTGTTACTGTGAAGTACACCAGTAATGTGTGAGAAGTAAAGTACCACTTGGATTGGCAGTTAAGAGAAGCCAAGGGTTGTTCCGGGTCATGTATGTAATGAAATGTACCTAGTAATGTGTGAGAAGTTAGTTGTCCACTTGGGACTAACTGAGTAAAGCCACGGAGTTGATCCTGGTAACTGTAATGAAATGTATCACCAGTAATGTGGGAGAAGTCAGAGTACCCACTTGGAATGGCATGTGAGTAAAGCCAAGGAGTTGTCATGTGTCTATATGTAAAGTGAGTAAAGCCAAGGAGTTGTCATGTGTCTATATGTAAAGTGAGTAAAGCCAAGGAATTGGTCCTGATAACTGTAATGTAATGTATCACCAGCAATGGTGTGAGTAATAAGAGTACAGTATCTCTATGTTTGTCTTTGATACCCCCAAAATGTTCTACACTACGGAGGGAATACGCAAACACTTGTTATCTTGAAAATAGGTTCTTATTCTCGTACGGGAGATATACAGAGGGAACAAATAGACAGTGGGCTTCCACACCATAAGGGCTAGCGATCTCAACTCTCTGTATCACTCTGTGTTGGCATGTACAGATGCCAGCATTCACAAGCTGTATACATAATATGTAAATATGATAATTCACATACATAACATGGTGCATAATAAATGGAAATATTACATAGGATTAATACATGTTCTGTAATACTTTACTATACATAATTAATAGAGTAATATAAGAATACACAGCTTAAGGTACTACTTCGTGTCCATATTATACACCTCCCTCCCCCCTATGCGCTCATAGTTTCATCTTGAGCGGACCTTTTGTTTCTGAGTCGCTCGGACCTGCGGAGTACCGGGGCAGAAACACAAGGTGGGGATGGATTTACTGTAAAAACATCAACATTAGGGGACTCAACTGGGGAAGGGTCAACACTAGGCAGCTCCACGGGTCGGAGAAAACGACGGTTTCTCCACCATACTCTACCACTAGGAAGACGCACTTGGTAGTCCCTGGACCGGCCAATACCCATGACAACCCCAACCTTGTCCCAGTGGTGAGACACCGGATCTTGAATCCTGACCTGCTGGCTGATACTCAACCTGGGAAGGGGGCGGGCATGACAGTCGTACCGAGCAGCGACATCTGCGGCTCGTTCTGCTGCACGGCGGTCACATTCTTCATTCTTGGCTTGCCATTTGTCATGGGTTGCGTTAGGCTTACCCACGCAACCAACACCAAAGTTTGTTTTACCAGAGATAAGACGCCCGGCGAGGCATAACTGGGACATGTATTTTTCAATTAGTGTATGTTAGTACTGTTCATAGCTTCACACCCAAAAACCTCATTTTAAGTAGTATCCCCTGAGCCATGGGTTAGTTAAGACGTCGTCTCCATCCTCTCCCTCCTGAAAGGGGTCGGGACACCACACCACACAGAGTCCTCCACCGCCACTCCGTCCTGTGAACCGTCGTCGACACGAGACTAAGTGTGTTAACCTAGGTTGTTATCCCCGTGGAAATATCACGTGTGGATGCCTGGTTGCGACAAGAGCAATCCAGACTGGCCTATCAAACCTACAGTAAATGGTTAATTAATTCACGCTTACAGAGTTCTCCTGCACGACACCCGTCTACTGTGACCGTGATCTACACGAGACGAAGTGTGTTAACCTAGGTTGTTATCCCCGTGGAAATATCACGTGTGGAAGCCTGGTTGCGACAAAAGCAATCCAGGCTGGTCTATTGCACCTAAATGGTTAATTCAAGTCACGCTTACCAGTTCTCCTTGCCGCGACAACCGTCTACCGTGACTATCAGTGACGCGAGACTATGTGTGGTAAACCAAGAGTACCTTTTGTTGTTATGGCCGTGGAAGGTCGACACGAGACTAAGCGTGTTAACCTAGGTTGTTATCCCCGTGGAAATATCACGTGTGGAAGCCTGGTTGCGACAAAAGCAATCCAGGCTGGTCTATTGGTTAATTCAAGTCACGCTTACAGAGTTCTCCTGTACGACACCATGTGTGGTAACCCAAGAGTACTTTTTGTTGCTGTGGCCCGTGGATAGAAGTTCTTGTGCGGAAGCCTGGTTGCAACAAAAGCAATCCAGGCTGGCAGTTAATGTATCACTTGAAGAATTAAGGCTCTGTTAAGTTATACCCATAGTAGAGTAATCACATGTGTCCCCAAGTTAAAATTCTCTTTTAGAAGCTTAATTTTATTACAGCGTGAACGTGAGTGAATCATATATCCATGCAAATTGTAAATCACTGTATGGAAGCTTGACAAATAAATGTAAGTGCAATTATCTGCCCGTATCTGTGATCCTATCTTATTATTACTGAAGGTAATGACTGATTGGTTATGACATAGTATAACCAATAACTTAGATGGATGTTGAAAATTAAATGAATTCATTAAATCATCATTTATCAAGTATAAATCATGGAATGTCGAGTGGTGGAGTGAACTTCTACGTAGATACGCCATAATCTCCTGTAAGTAATCAGTGTGAAGGTATCGGACTCTATGGTAAGAATTAAGAAATACGACATATTATTATCTTTATATAATATAATCCACTCCTACTACCACCGATCCACCCCAAAACCATGACATCATTCTTGAGAAAAAGACTTCGGGTGGGCAGGAACACAATACCTAAGATGATGTCCATATAGAACCTGGGCTGGGGAGCGTCCGGTGAAGTTCGGGGTGTTGTTTAACTCTAACAAACTTCGATCGAAATCCTCGCAGTCGATATTTCCTGAGGGTGACACCTTAAGGATCAGGTGTTTAACAGTCTTGACTGCGGCTTCAGTGTGTCCATTCGCCTGGGGGTAGTGGGGCGAGGTCACGACATGACGGACTCCCCAACGGTCCATGAAGTCCCGGAACTCGTGGCTGGTGAACTGGGGTCCTCCATCAGTCCTGAGACGGAGGGGAACACCAACTTCACTGAAGTAATGTCTGAAATTCCGGATGGTGGCAGTAGCCGTTGTATCACTACCACAGGGGACGACAACAGGCCATCCAGACAATCGGTCGGCAATGACGAGGAAGGACTTCCCTGCTACTGTAAAGAAGTCGGCCGACACAGACTCGAAGGGTCTTGAAGGGTTATCGTCGCACATTAAAGGTTCCTGTTGCTGGCTGGGTTGCAGAATCTGGCACGGCTCACAAGCACGGACGGTACTTGCAATGTCCGCGTCGATTCCGGGCCAAAATACAGTCTGCTTCACCCGTCGCTTGGTGGCCTCCACTCCTCGATGGCTGTCGTGAAGGCGGGTCAAGGTACGGCGGCGTAGGGCAGAAAGAATGACTACTCATGGACCATACAAGACGAGGTCTCCGTCACAATAGAGGTCCTCGCGTATCTTCCAGTACGGGAGTAGCGATTCATGAAGGTCGTATCGGTTAGATGGAAATCCCTGGGACACACAGTCGACGAGCCGGATATAGGAAGGGTCGGCCCGGGCTGCGGTGCGGAGAACTTCAAGGGTCTTGTCTGCATCTGGTGCTGTAAACTCTTCTGATGTGAAGACGGCCTGACTACTGACTTGAGGGATGCAGCAGCTGTAGAACACAACATCTCGTCCTTTGGGGTGGGGCTACTGACAGGGGCGCGGGACAGGGCATCTGGGATGCACAACAGCTTACCCGCACGCCACACAGCCGTGAAGAGATAAGGCGAGAGCTTCTCATTCAAATGTTGAAGGCGAGGATTCTCTACTGCATCCAAAGAGTAGTGATTGATAATAGGTACAAGAGGGCGATGATCCGTGAAGAGGGTGAAGTGCTGAAGTCCTATCAGGTAGAAGCGGCACTTCGCCATCGCCCAGACAACAGACAACATCTCCAGCTCAATCGTGGCATATCGTGTCTCGGCGTCCGTCAGGAACCGGGATCCACACTGAATTAAGCGGAGTTGTCCACCACCATGGTCCTGCATAAGGGCGTAACCAACGCCGTAGAGTCTGGAGGAGTCAGTCTGAAGGACGGTGGGTAGGGCTGGGTCGTAACAGGCGAGGACAGGTGGACTTAAGAGGGCCTGCTTGACTCGCTGGAAGGCCTCATGATGATCTGGGATCCACAGGAATGTCCTCCTGGGGCTCAGCAGGGGGCGTAACGGCTGAGCTGCGGCAGAGATGTCAGGTGAGAATTCAGCCAGCTGATTGACCAGACCCAAAAAAGAACGGAGGTCTGTCAGGTTGGCAGGGGTTGGAAAATCCCTGATTCCACTTAATTTCTCCGGGTCAGCTGCGATACCTGATGCTGAGAGAGTGTACCCACGGGAGTTCACTGATGGTGCTGCGACTACAAACTTGTCAGCATTGAGGGTAATCCCGTACTTTCGACATCTGGTGAGAACTTCATATATTCGGGAGAGGTGGGCATAGTAGTCTTCGTCATGGAGTAAAATATCATCAACCACCTTGACACAATTCGTGACTCCTTGAAGGGCCGCGTCACCACGTTGACAGAATGCATCGCCCGTAGCGGCAAATCCCATGGGGCGTCTGCAATACTGATATCTTCTTTATGGTGTGATGAATGTAGTCAAATGCTGGTCTTCTTCAGCCAACTCGATCTGCCAATAACCACATAAGGCGTCCATCGTTGTAAAAAAACTTCGCCTTCGGGTCCACATTTCGAACAGCTGCGAAAGGTGTGGGTGAAGGGTGGGCTGGACGGGAAACTTTGACAGATCGGTGGTGATCCGTACTCCACCACGAGGTTTGGCGATGGGGACGAGAGAGGGTGGCACCAAGGTGAAGGTTCGTCTCCGGCCGGCTTGATGATTCCCTGAGCAACCATGGAGTCACGCTCTTGTCTAACTAGCTCCTTGTAGGCGTGAGGAATCAAACGAGGGGTGTGGATGGCAAAAGGTGTGGCACCATCTTTAAGATGAATCTTCATAGGTGGACCCACCATCGGCTTGAGTGGTGTGGATCCTAAGGATTTCTTCGTAACCAACACGTCAGCAAACTCCTTGAGAAGGTAAGCTCTTGCATCAGAAGGGGACGTGTTAGTAGAGATAGGAAGTTCCTTCAACCTGTTGACATGGGTGACCTTTAAAATAGGTTTGGGGAATTCCTTGGAAATAATGGCCAACTCTTGACAATGGCCATATGATAAAAGCTGAGTCGGGATACCATCATGAACATCAATCCGGGCTGAGCAAGACTGCTTACCAAAGGTAAGAGTAGCCCAGAAAGATCCCAAAGCTGGAGCCATCTTGGAACCATCAGCTGTCAGTTTCGTTATCTGAGGTGGGGGAAGTTGGTTGCTCCGGGGTATTCCCAAACTTGCTAAGTGTTGTGGACCAATTACTGAGACGTCAGCACCGGTGTCAGGTAACATCTGAAGACTGGATGATAAGTTACCGTGAGAAATGACGACACTGATGTGCTGGGGCGTCGTGTCTGTGGAACAATGTACACGACGGCAGGAATGACTGGGCACAGCGTCTTGATGCTTGCCAGAAGGAGGGGGCGTGCCAGCACTACCTGAGGATGACTTCTTGGATCCTTGGTGGTGTCCTTTCTGTGTCTTCTTACGACAACATTTGCCATAATGGCCCACACGACCACAAAGTCTGCACTGAACTTTGCTAGCAGGGCACTTGACTGTGTAAGCCCAGTGACCTTGGCGGTCGCAACTTCTGCACACGCTTTGAGCAACTGGGCACTGGGAGGCATCATGCTGTCTCGTGCAGCTGTTACACAAAGCTGCTGCTGAAGGTGTAGCTGGAGGGTGAGGGGTGGGGTTACCTTGCTGCTTCTTACCCTTTCTGTAGGAAGACATCGCCCTCACCTGGTCAGGTTGGGAGCGTAAAGCTGAAGTCGCACACCTGGCGGCCTCGTACGCTCGACATTTTGTAACAACATCTTGAAGGGAGGAAGTGGGGTCAAGTGAAATGAGACGCTGAACTAGCTCTTCATCTCGAATACCCGTTAAAATAATTGTCTTGAGTTGTGTCTCTTCACAGACTTGAGAATTTCCAGGACAAACATCAACTTCCTCTGAATATCTTTTCAGTCTTACAAAAAATGCATCAAAAGATTCTCCATCAAGCTGCTTACATTGGAGGAGTTCTCTTCTTCTAAGTGCTTCGTTGCGCTGTCCCTTAACATGTTCCTGTAACTTGTCAAGCACGGCCTCTACAGTCAGAGTTGTCGTAGGAGGCACTTGAAGTGTGTGCTCGAGAGTACGTTGTGTCTCTAAGGACAAGCACATACGAAGCTGTATCATCTGGTTAGGCTGTGGTAAACTTGATAGGTCAACCATTGTTGCATAGTCTTGCCAACGTCGACGCCATTCCCGAAATATCTGATAAGAAGCGTCAGACTTCAGAGAGGGAGGCATTTGTGCTGCAGCCTTTTGAGGAATTGTTGAACCGACTCTGGGAAATGAGGTACCAGTACCTCTATTCATATCAGCATTAGTAGTAGCAGAAAAATTTTGTAGAGTAGATCGCTGTGGGGAGGCTAACAGGGAAATCAAGGCTTCAAATCTGGCTTGATCCTCTCTTCTTCTCAGGTCATCCTCACTTCTACGTATATTTTCTAGTTCTCTGCGTCTTTGTTCATCTTCGTGGCGTCGTCTTTCAGACTCTCTGTACCGAATTTCTTCCTCTTCTCTCCTTGCAACATAGTCCTGGCGTCGAGAAGTTTCCATCCACTTAATCAGTTGAAGGAGATCTTTGGACGCAGGCACCACAGGAGAGCTTGCTCACGAAGAACGAGGAGATTCTGTGGGTGATTGGGCGTTGTCACTGTGGGGAGCGTGGGGCCTGAGTGTGGGTGGGGAGAGATCTCCCAAGCTTAAACTCATAACCCCATCGTCCAGGGTATCACTTTGATCCCTGAGAGACATGCTGACAGTTTCTGTACTCTATCTGTGTAAGAGACCGGGTCAACCCCTCGTAATCTATGCACAGAATTACAGAAGTCTAAAGTAATACACAAGAATTTAATATAAAGTGGGCCTGTGAGTGCGTGTGTGTATATGGCATGCTGCCGGGAGGCTTGGCGCACTGCCAGATGTAGAGGCAGCTGGGCGCAAGTCGCAACTGAACCGAAGTTGCCTCACTGCTCGCTGCTCAGTCACCCAATGACCGTGGGCGGGAGGGGATGTACTGCTGGGCAGCTCCCTCAGTCATCTGACTGCAGTTTGCACAGACAATTCTGATTAAAATACACAACACAGCACTTCACAGAACACTTCACTTCACAGCACAGCATTGTATACAGCATAGCACTTCACAACACTGTAAGTCCTGAGCCTTGTAGTCTTGCTGTAAGTCCTTGGCGAAGCTGAAGACAAGACGCCATTAACACAGTCCGGCGGGAAGGCTGAATTCACTCTGAATCTCACTAAGAAATCTCACTGCGCCATCTATGTTTGTCTTTGATACACCCAAAATGTTCTACACTTCGGAGGGTATACGCAAACACTTGTTATCTTGAAAATAGGTTCTTATTCTCGTACGGGAGATATACAGAGGGAACAAATAGACAGTGGGCTTCCACACCATAAGGACTAGCGATCTCAACTCTCTGTATCACTCTGCGCTGGCATGTACAGATGCCAGCATTCACAAGCTGAATACATAATATGTAAATATGATAATTCACATACATAACATGGTGCATAATAAATGGAAATATTACATAGGATTAATACATGTTCTGTAATACTTTACTATACATAATTAATAGAGTAATATAAGAATACACAGCTTAAGGTACTACTTCGTGTCCATATTGTACAGTATCTGAGTAAATTGCAGTTGAGTAAAGCCGAGGAGTTGCACCTTGGAGTTGTATGTTAATGATATCCTTTTCCCTACTTTGATTTCATATAAATAAACCATATCTTAAAGTACATTAGGGGTATTCGTTTTCCTGCAGTATTTCATGTTTATTTCCGTCCAAGTGACTTGATATCAGAATTACAATACCAATGTGCCCTAGACCCTCGCCATGCTACCAAAGAACTGAGGTTATGTAGTAACCATGAACTGAAATATGTAGACAGAACAATTGAAGAAACTAAAACAGAGAAGTGTGAGTAAGACAAGGTGGGCAGCTTGAATAGTTACCCCCCCCCCCCCTTATCATTTTAGCCGCTCTATCCTCTCCACTTATTGTAACCTGATTAATGAGCACAACTGTAAGTGCTTAGTTAAAGCCAATATAATATATACTGTACATATATGAGAGTGATCCTCCCAAATTCATACTTGACAAATTAACGCGGTATGATGTGCGACACATGCCAGCCAATCCTCCCGATATTTTCATATTTCCTTGTCTCCTCTAGCCATTCATTTACCCTCTCCCTCTATTACTTTCCTCTCTTTCTTTCTCTCCCTTTTACTCCATTCATTATTTTTCTCTTCGCCCATCTAGATATTTATATCTGTCTATTCACCTCTACCTCAGTCTAACGAGCTATCAATTAGTCTACCTCTGTCTATCTAATTCCTCTTATCCATTTCATATCCATACCCATTCCGTCACCTTGAACGCCATTCTCTTTTGTCAGATACCAGTATGGCTTTCGCCAAGCGAGATCTACTGGTGATCTGCTCTCCTACTGCACCCATCTTTGGTCATCCTCTCTTAGGGATTATGGGGAAACTTTCGTCGTGGCCCTCGACATCTCCAAAGCATTTGACAGGGTATGGCACAAGTCTTTGCTTTCTAAACTTCCCTCTTTTGGTTTCTCTACCCCACTTTGTTTTATAATTTCTAGCTTCATTGAGAACCAATCCATGGCAGTTGTTGTCGAGGGAACGATCTCTCGCTCCTTCTCTACCAGTAGTGGTGTCCCACAGGGTCCTGTTCTTTCACCTACTTTCATCCTTCTTTATATCAATGATTTACTTAACACTACGACTGATTCTATCCATTCTTACGCTAATGATTCTACTCTTCACTCTTCTTCACATTTCCCCTTCCCTCTAATTCTCAGACTTGATCTGTTTGTAGAGCTGATGTCATTTCATCTATCAATGCGGATGTGTGCAGCATCTCCGAATGGGGAGGTAGAAATTTGGTTAAATTCAATAGTAATAAAACACAATATTTACCAATTACTCTTTCCAGATTAGATGATCTCCCACCTATCACATTTCAGGATGCAATCATTCTTCTAAAATAGATATGCTAGGCCTCACCATTTCCTCTAAAATGTCATGGAAGCCACACATCCACAACATTAGCAAAGCTGCCTCCCAAAAGCTGGGAATGCTGTAAGATGCCATATCTACTTCACTCCTGAGCAGTTGCTCCAAGTATATAAAGGATTCATTCGTCCATACTTGGAGAACTGCTCTCATATCTAGGGTGGCTCTTCTTCTGTCCTACTGTTAGATAGGGTGGAATCAAAGGCAGTTCGTCTTATTACCTCTCCTTCCGTAGTTGATAATATTTCTTCCTTTTCTCTTCGCCGCAATGTTGCTTCACTCTCTGTCTTTTACAGGTACTTTAACGGGCAATGTTCGGTGGATTTGGCATCCTGTGTACTGCCGGTAAGGCCGTGGGCTCATAACACTCGTCTTGCCCGCGGTGCCCATCGTTTCTCTGTGGATGTCGGTCACACTAGAATAACCCGTTATAGTACATCCTTCTTTCCTCACACAGAAACTGTGGAATGCCCTGCCTTCTTCTGTGTTTCCATACTCTTGCACTCTGTCTCACTTAAAAAAGCTGGATTTCCGGCATCTTCGTGGTGTAGGTCAATCTAGTCTTTTTCTCTTCTATTTTTAATTTATTTTTACTCTTATTTTTTCGCCCCCCCCCCCCCCCCCCCCCCCGGCCCCGTTGTTGGTCGATGACCTGTGCCCGTGTGGGCTATTCCCCGTAAAAAAAAAAAAAAAAACATTTCAGAATCTCTCCATATCTGGTACGTCGTGTCTCACTGCACCCATATACAGGTATTCTTGGAAATGTTGTACAGTGATTCAAATTGTTGTTACCTCTAAGCACGACTTGGACAATGCAAACAGTATCTTGTTGCATTTCTCAATATATGATTATTTATGACCAAGACTCATATTGGCAAACGTTTGTTCAGTAGCACCTAGCTTGAGGAAAAATATTCCTTATATTAGTTTGCACTAGTTTATTAACCCCGCTAAGGGTATAATGCGTTTCCTATTTATAAATCCGAGTGATACTAGGTATGGGAACTTTTCGGGTTCATGAGAACTCTTGCTTAAGACAACTTGTTTCCGCCTAAAGCGACTCTGAATTTTTTTTATCCAAAGAGCAGAAGTTGACACTGTAATATGTAATAAAATAAATATATCGGGGAGTACTTAGTGAATTGTATTAAACAAAAATAAAATGTGAAATAGTTTAGAGACTACCTGAAAGGCGATAATTAACAGAAGGGGAACTTGTTCTTGGAGTCAAACACCGATCACCAGTGGTAAAGATTTATACCCATGGTTTCAGTATTGAGAGTGTTGGTATAAACCTTTACCTTACAACTGATTCTGGGTACATAATCCGGACATGAACACCAGGTCCGGTCATTAATGGTCAACGGCCAACTATAAAGTTGATAAAAAAAATGAATTTAAGCCATATTATAGAGAAGATCGAAGACAATTACGTTATATTTGGTATCTGAACGTTAACTTGAACTAAATAGAAAATATCAACATTGATAGAGTGAGGAAGATTGTTCCCTTAATACAAGAGGATGGTGGTCGGCTGGGGACAGACCTCAACTTCCTACCCTCAAATCCTCATTTGAACTGTGATATGTTACCACTGTGATGACGGCAAGAACTTGCAATTCGATTTACCCTTATCATTACACCTCTAATGCTTTCCATGTTCAAACCTTCGTCGAATTTGAAAACTGAGACATATTAACATTTATAAAAGTTATGGTTAGGGAGATTATTGGCTAACAAGCTGGTTGGCAGCCTGCTCCACCGTGTACGTACGGTGGTGGTGGTGGCGGCGAGGTAGTGTGGTAGACAAACCCTTACTCTGTGAGTTACCCCTGCAAATGTTGCAATCTCTTAGCATGATGTAGATATATCCAACCATGGTAACTTTTAAATTATCATATATTTATGTATATATAACAAACATAAACGTCATGGATGTTCTATTAAATAGTACGAAATACACTTTCAATGGTGACCTGCTATGTGCTAGCCGGTAGGCTACACCACCACCATACAATGTCCACACAAGTATTAAATCTTTATATTGCTACTGTAAGACCTATCAAAGCTTATATAAACCTGACTACAAGACTGGTGACTGTTAGATATTCCTTTGACTTACTTTGTAAGCGACTGCATCATGTGAGGATAATCGGCAGTTCGGGCGGAACTCGAGCGAGGGTCAGCGTTTCTTTTGAGCTACAACGGCCTACTTATCAATCTAAAAATGACACGTAACTGAAAGCGTACATACAGAAGATGATCAGATAAGTAAAACACATACATTGAAATAATATATTGACAATATTAGTTCATAAATTACAGCAAATGTGTTACAAGGCCCTGCAGTGGAGTACCTAATGTCTATCAGTAAAGAGCTTTTACTGAATAAATGTGAAATTTAATTTCTTATTGACACATATAAAGGCATATAAAATTATATCAGAACAAAATACATCCTTTAGCCTACAACACCAGAATACTTTTGATATGATCAACTTTATGAATGACTCACCCTTGCTAGCACCCACACAGTGACCCAGCACCACCACACTGATACTCCCTGAATACATCATTATTAATAAACATTTATACAGTGTAATCTGAGAACCTTATTGCAATCGTGGGAACCATTAAGCACATTAGTGACCGTAAGTGGCATTAAATATAAATGGTAACTAGGCAAACCTGTATCATGGAGTGTGGTGGGAGGCAGATGCTGTGTGTCATGGCAGCGGTGTGGGTTGTTGTTTACAGGTATGCTTAGAGCCGTCATGAGATATTAAAACAGGATTGATGAAGGTTACTTTATACTGTACTCATTTAACAGGTAGTATGGCGGTGAAGCAACCCTTATCCACCAATCAACTCCTTCGGTTGACATTGCGACGGTGCCACATTTGCATCACCACGGGGTAAATAAACTATTTAAGGTAATTGTACTGTACATCCTAATCTAATGCAAACTTTAAATTTTATGGCGATTTTGTTTAATCAGTAAATGTCTACCATCCTCAAGTTATCTAGTAACAAAAAAGAAACAGATTATGTCAGGGGCTCGCAAGAACACGTTTTCTCTAAAAGGCAACGCCTTGTATAGGGATAACTGTCATATCCGGCTAAAGGTTTAACTTGTAGGGTTATGAGATATTGGTTCGCACTCAGGATGGGATGGAGAAAGGAAACTCACAATGTGCTCACTGTAAACATATTGTATTGGATGTACAATGCAGCTTGTTGCTGGGTAGGTAGCATGGTAATAAGCGTTGAGTAGAGAGAGCTGGGTGGTGAGGTGTGCCCAGAGGGGGGACACGCGGCTTGAAGGACGCCAAGGTCGCTGGCGGGAGCCGCCAGGCTGGCGGGGAGGAGGAGGTGTTGCTTGCTGGTGGCACTGAGTAGAAAGAGGCTGGTCACAGCGGTGTCAGGCCTTGTAAGGCGGGGGTAGGCGTGGATAGATAGTTGACCCCCGCTCCGTAGGCGGCGCTGGAGGTGTGGGCTGGGGAATTCGAGAAGGTTCGGTGCTTGTGGGGGAGGAATCCACTACAAACTCATTACTAATACGTGGGTCTGAAATTGGACGAATATTTGCAGTAACTTGAGTTGCTACACTACATTTATCACACATATTACAAAGCCACCTTAGTTACAAAAAATAATTTTGTATGGAAGTGCTTGCATTGAAAAATAGTCATGGGTTAAGGTAAATATTAAAGGCAAGGATGGAAATCAAGCTTTCAATGCCACGTAATTACAGTCCGTTAATGTAAGCAAGATAACTCCCAGTTGATGATTTACTAGAGTTCCTCATAGATTCCCTGGATAACATTTCACTGCCCGTCTCGAAAGATGACTTCATCGAACTCATCAAACTATGTATTAAGGATTGCAAATTCGAATTCAATGGGGAATATTATGCTCAAAAATTTGGTATGGCAATGGGTAATCCACTCTCACCTGTATTAAGCAACCTATATATGGAATTCTTTGAAAAGAAACTATTAAGTAATATTTTACCACCCTCAGCAGTCTGGTTTAGATATGTTGATGATGTATTATGTCTCTGGCCATGTAATGAGGACCTAAAAGTTTTCCTACCACAACTTAACAACTTAGCCCCCTCGATCAAATTCACTGTGGAATTAGAGCAAGACTGTAAATTGCCATTCCTAGACTGTCTGATACACAGAATGGGTAACACTTTCAAGTTCAGTATTTATAGAAAACCAACCAATGTGTGTTCATACATTCATTATTATTCTGCCCACCATAATAAAGTCAAACAGTCAGTATTTACAACAATGTTTTTACGTGCCTTGAGAATTTGCAGTCCGGAATTCATCGATGAGGAATACAAATATATATATAATATTGGCTCAAACCTTAAATACCCTAGATCTTTCATAGACAAATGCTTAAACATTACTAAGAAAACTTTTTATAGAACTGATCCCAAGCCCACCCATGACCATAAGAATATCTTAATATTACCATTTCACAAAAATTTCTCACACATTCCGGCACAGCTAAAATCTTGGAACGTCAATGTGGCATTTAAAAACTCATGCACTGTTAAACAAATGTTAATCAAGAACTCCCCCAACAACACAATTGGTTGCATTTATAAAGTTCCTTGCAAGGAATGTAATATGTTTTACTTAGGCCAGACAGGTAAAGATCTTGTAACTAGAATTAAACAACACAAATACAGTGTCAGGACAGGCCAGGAATCCAATGCTCTGTTTGTTCATTTGAGGGATAACAAGCATTGCATTGACTGGGATAATGCCTCCTCAATATTACCATGTAATTCAATTGATAGTAGGAACATCATAGAATCTAGTCTTATTAAACATACCGAAGCATTCAACATGAATTTGAGTAACGGCTTGTACAAGCTGGACAACTTTGTAATTAAGAAGATTTGTGATCAGGTGAGAGGGCGGGTCACTGTCCCATCTGACCCAACCACCAACCGTTGTGTGCCATTTAAAGATTAGTAGGGTCATTACCTGACCATTGTGGACCTGGTCTCACCCTCCTCTGTATATATTCATCTTGTTCTGCATTACTCTATCTAGTCTGTACTCACCCCTGAAGATGTGAATTACACGAAAGCGCTTGGGAACTTCGTGTTTTCTTCTTTCCTGGTGGTTATCAGCATATACCTAGATCACGCGCACCTACAGTGATTTACTTGCATATATATATATATATATATATATAATCAACACCTCAACCCGCCAGGATTCGAACCCACGGCCCACAAGCCTATGACTGTGACCGGGGAACGCTAACCGCTGGACCACCAGGATGCATCCTGGTGGTCCAGCGGTTAGCGTTCCCCGGTCACAGTCATAGGCTTGTGGGCCGTGGGTTCGAATCCTGGCGGGTTGAGGTGTTGATTGTATGTAGAAGTCCGCGTGCTTTATTGGGCTAATGAAATATATATATATATATATATATATATATATATATATATATATATATATATATATATATATATATATATGTAGTGATGGGTTGTCAGACCACAGCTTACATCGCAAGGAAAGCCAGACTTGACCCGACATTAGGGAGGTCAAAAGTATAGGGTAACTCTGCAGCTGACCAGGCTTGTAAATCAGCCAGGCTCCCCTCCCATGTCACACATGTAAGGGGGCACCGGCCGGCTCTCTCCCAATATACACAATATCCTACACCGCAGAAAGAAGTCCAGACCTGACCTCACATTAGCCAGGTCAAATGTAACTCTCGAGCCCAACTCAAGGGGCCACAAATCAACCAGGCCTCTCATGTCACACGGCCCCACCTGATGACTTCTCCAGAAAATACAACTTATAGTCTCTGAACAAAGTCCAGACCTGACCCTACATTAGCGAGGTCAAATGCAAGAAGACCCTTCGCCGCCCCCCCCCCCCCCCCCGGCCAGCTCAACCTCACGGCTCGCATCCCAATATATAGGACGTCCTAGTCCTCCCTGAGACAATTCGCAGAGAGAGATACCCAGAGACACACAGGCAGAGACAGAGAGAGAGTGTGTCTTGTAACAAGGTGGCCAGCTACGACACCACCAGGCCTGCTCGAGAGAAGTCAGGGGCCGGAGGCAAGTCGCCTCCGGTCACCTCCAGTCGCCTCCGGTCAGGACCGAGATTTCCCTCCGGCGCCCAGCTAAGCAGTCTCCCATAGAGACAACCCAGGACTACCTGCTAGGCCTTCCCTAGGTCACGTGAGTGTTTGTCAGAGCTTTCCACGGGATGAGTTACTTATGTGGGAAGTGTATTCATTTCATGTTCGTGTCCGAGAATCAGTGTCTAGTAACGTAATATAATGTCCTAGTAACTTCAATAGAAGGTGTTATTAATGTGTCCATGTCATGTTCGTAATTAATAAAGAGTTGTAACGAAGCAGTGTTTGAGAAGTCGCCTTTAAGACGTAGTAGACGTGTATTGACATGGAAGATACGATAAGTGTAAATAACTATTACGGCCACGCTACCAAAGTCTTCCTCTCTCTTTTACTCTCTTACTAAATATTCTTCCTATATATATATATAAATCTTCTTCTTGTGAGATTTGTCTCAATATATTGGTGGCAGCGAACTATATGTAATTCACGCTTCCCTCGTCCCTTGTTATTGGTAGCAGTGTACTTAACGTAAACCCATGCCCTCCCTCATTGTAGCCATAACACCTGACTCGTTGTTTGAGTATTGTTCGAAAGTGCGTGATAAGGAGTTCCTGCAAGATAGCGTTTTGTTATAGGTGACAGCGAACTATATACGTTAATCCACGTCTTCCTCGCTTAGTTATTATAATGGTAACAGCGAACTTAACGTAAACTCACGCCTTCCCTCGGTTAGCCATAACACCTGGCTCGTCTCATCCTTCATTGATTCAGTCTAAGTATTGTCCGCAATTGTGTAATAAGTAATTCCTGTGTCGTAGCGTCGTAGCGTGAAAAGTGTCCTAGTGTGTCACCGTTACAGCTCAAGCAAATGACTATCGTCGTGGTATGCGCGATTTTTTTTCTTCTAGAAATATTTTCAGTGCTTAACGTGATTTCTCAGTGTCCCCCGCGATCTGTGACATTCTCAGTAGCCCAAGTGCAGTTTGAGTGTTGGTCAGTGTTGAACGTAGAAATTGTTTCAGTTATGAAAGCTGTGTCTGTACTAACTGTTATAACTTAACATGTCTTTTAACCTACATCCTCCTCCCTGTCCTAATCCTCACCTCACCCTCCATACCCATCCGTTCCCGCCTCGCTCCGCCCTGCCCTGCCCTACCCCAGACCCGCCCCGCCCCGCCCCGCCCCGCCCCGCCCCGCCCCGCCCCGCCCCGCCCCGGTTACGCCACTCTACACCTCACCCCACCAGGCGCGCATCATGGCCGAATGTTTCCCGCCCCGCCCGCCCGTGTGACCACCAATGTTTTGTCCTGTGAGTTATGCTTCGAAATTGGTGGTTAGTGTTACTTTATAGTGCGATAATTACAGAGCTTCACTCAGTGTGTTTTTATGCTAGTATGATTTGTAATGTACTCTTTGATGCGTAGTGATAAATAATATTCAATGTAATGAGCAGAGCTTCACTCCCCGACCCAGCCTAATGAGAATATTGATGTAACGTATAAAGTAAATATTTGTTTTTTTTTGCGAATGCACTTCCAACTAATCCATCATCCCTTTAGGATTGTTTCTCTGTCAAATGTCACACACAGTACCGCCCCATGGCTAGCCGGAATCCGACCAACAGCACATATAAGAAGAGAAGAAGCAGCGTTAGGAATGCAGCACCACACCCGCCACGCACCACCCCACTTCTTTCAAGTCCTACCTGGTCTAGGATTAAGAAGAGTTTATATTTTTCTACTAGGAAGTTAAGGAGTGTGGAATGAAGTGCCACACAACGAACCCTGGTGAGCCCAGCCAGGGAGGGATTCACCACTGTGGAAGGTGTAAGACAGGACGGTCTTTGGTCTCGCCGACACTCACGTACGGAGGGCGAGGCCTGGTCCGCGGAACCTGCCTTACAGTCATCTAAGGAGACGACAGCCCAAGCAGTGGACCGGCTTTCATCCCGGCCGGAGGGGGCCGACGGCAGATGAACAGAAAATCGTCTGGAATATGTTGAAAATGATGATGTTGCAGAGAAGAAATGCATATGAAGCAGAAAAATTTGTTACGAACCCCTCCACCGATTGTCTTCATCTACCTACCCAGCACCACGAGCAACGCCATCTAGGGACGAAACACGAGTATGGCTCGTCTTAGTTACCACTCCCGGGTTTCCCTTCTCCATATCCTGGTTGTTGCGTCACTTCCGCCTCAGTCTACTTTGTCAGCTCCAATTCGAGGAGAGGACACACTTCACTCTGGGAAGCGACCACAGGATCACCTATCCTGGAAACCTACGGCACAGTGACTATTTACCGTCTTCTACCATACTCAGCCTTGCCCGTCAGCCATCTCAGCTCCTCACTTAAGTATTTGTAATCTTGTATTGCCTCTCCCCCCTCCACATTGCTTCACTATTGTTTTATGTTTTATTACTATGTATATATTGTTCGTGTTTAGGTTAAGTTTGGTTAAGGGTAGTTTATAAGCTGAATATTTTGTTAAGGAATTTATGGTACTTTATTATATACAACGAAAACTCTCATCCTTTGTCTACCCTTTTATGTCCGATTGTCTTTGTTTTTTTTTGTTGTTACCTGTTGGGATCTGGGTAGACGTATAACTATATTCTAAATCCCCAACTCGTAACAAATGGCGACCGTGACAGGATACGACCTTAAGTACCATATTCCTTCCTCCCTTGTTACTCAGTGTTAATTACCCCTCCCAGTCACTTCTGTTTACAATTGCTTTACGGTGGTTTAAAGTTTCCTTCATATGTGTGTGCATATATTGGTATTACCGTATAGTAAGAGTGACAGACGTAGGATAATAGGTTCCAAGTGTCATAAGGCTTACCTGTTATTACACGTGGCAGTCGTGTGGTAAGTCTTATCGAGTGTAGGGAAGAATCCGGATCTGTTTAATGCCGTACCCTCACTCCAGAGTAGGCTGTTCCATAGTTACTAGTTTAGAGTGAAGTGATATCTTGGGACGCCCCGCTCTACCAGGACCCCATAATTATAAAGCCTCAATTATTGTTCTTCTCATTATCTCATTCAGGGCTGTTAATCCGGATCTGTATTTAAATGCCGTAATACGCCCTACCTCTTTCAAGTATATCAGGGTTGTTAATCCGGATCTTTATATAAATGCCGTAATACGCCCTACCTCTTTCAAGTATATCAGGGTTGTTAATTCGGATCTTTATATAAATGCCGTAATACGCCCTACCTCTTTCAAGTATATCAGGGTTGTTAATCCGGATCTTTATATTAATGCCGTAATACGCCCTACCTCTTTCAAGTCTCTTGTCCTTATCTAAGGATCTTCTCGGAAGAACAATAATCATAAGTGTAATTTCCCTAGGTATAACTTGGGTAGTTTCCGGGACTTTCTGGTTATCCACTGCCGTGATATTTTCCAGGGTTATCCACTTATCTTATCCTATTTTTTGACCATTAGTTAATTTATCCTGTTTTTCTTAACAATGGCCACCTCAGGTTTTGATCTTCAGGATTTTATTGAAAATCCTTCCGTAGCTAAATTACGTGTTAATATCCTGAAGAAAGAATGGAAAGAAATAGCCAACTATTACAATATCCCATTTTCACAGCAACTGACTAAGGAAATGTTAAAAAATCATGTGATTGAAGTGTTGGTTCAACAAGAAGTTTTAAAAGAATCCGCTGTTGACAGATTAACGCCCATGTCCAAGAAACTTCAACCACTATCCACCACCCCTCCTCACTCAGAAGTTGCCTCAGGTCTGGCTAGCCCTCAAGAAGAAACGCAACGAATAGACCCCTTAGAACTAGAACGAGCTAGGTTCGAGTTCCAAATCAAAATGAAAGAACTCGAGTTGGAACAGGCCAAGTTGGAGCAGGAGGCCAAGTTGGACCCTGAAGAAAGGATGGAACAGGCCAAGTTGGACCATGAAGAAAGGATGGAACAGGCCAAGTTGGAACAGGCCAAGTTGGAGGCCAAGTTGGAGCATGAGGAAAGGATGGAACAGGCCAAGTTGGTGCAGGCGGTTAAACTGAAAGAACTACAGGTGAGAGAGACAGAAGTCACTTTAACATCGGAGTTTAAATCAAAAGAAGTGGCATTAAGAGAGAAACTCGCTGCTTTTAACCCTGCTACTGCTTCTTCCCTTGTTCCCGGGTTTGATGAATCCGATATGGACGGGTCATTTAGGACTTTTGAGAAAATAGCCGGGAAGAATGAGTGGCCCAAGGACCAGTGGGTGTCAGTGTTAGTTCCTAAATTATATGGTAAGGCTCGTAGAGTTTATAACTGTTTAGACCAGACTGATGACTATGATAACGTAAAAAAGAATATCCTCACCTCTTATGCTATCACGCCAGATGGATACCGGCAGAAGTTTCGTAAACTAACCAAACCATTTTCACACACATTTGTTGAGTTTGCTCAAGAAAAGCTTAGGTTTTTTAAGAAGTGGTTAGAGGCTACAGAGACCTCCACATTTCAGGATTTGTTAAATTTGGTAGTCCTGGAGGAGTGGAAAAGCAAGATACCATTTCACATCTTGAAGCATGTGGAGGAGCGTGGAGAGGTTAATTTAGGGCGTGCTGCTGAGCTGGCTGATGCGTATGCTTTGTTGGTGGAGTCACTGGGCAGTAGAGAACGTGGTACTTCCCGACATGTTAGGTCTTCCTCTGATGATAATCTTGGGGGCGTGAGTGGTAGGTCGAAAGGTCCCACACCTACTCCCCCCGATGCAACCAAGCTTACTTGTTCTTACTGTAAAAACCCAGGCCATACGATCCAGAATTGTAAACATCCAAAGTGTCGAATTGCTAAAAGTAGTTCCCTGGATCCCAAATCCAAACCAATAGCAAATGCCAATGTGGCAAGGCCCCATCAGGATCTCTTCTCTTCATTCACCTATGAGGGAAAAATTTCAATCATAGAAGGGTCTCGTTCTTTCCCTATTCGTATACTACGTGATACGGGCGCAGCACAATCTATCCTCCTGTTTAACGTCATTCCTGATATATCTACCGCATTTACAAATGAGAGTGTTCTAATTTCAGATCTCTCGTCCCATTCTTCCTATCCTTTAGCTAAAGTGCACCTCCAATGTCCCTTGATTACTGGGGAAGTGCAAATAGCCATAAGGAAAGACCCAATGCCTGTGTGTGGCATTCATTTATTATTGGGTAATGACTTGGTAGGAGATCTAGTGGTTCCTAACATAAAGACAGTCGACTCTCCCTTACCTGTCAACTCCACCACTGACCTTAAAGAAACTATTCCTCATCTTTTCCCATCTTGTGCTGTCACCCGGTCACAGAGTGTGCGGAATGGGCCCTCTTCATCTAAAACCACCTCCAATATCTTCCTACCCACAGAAGATCTGTACAATAAGACGATTAGTAAGGAGGAGCTCGTTTCAGCCCAACAATCTGATCCTTCTGTGTTCAAACAGGTGATGAAAGACCTCAGTGTGGACCATTGTACATCTTCGGCTTACCACCCACCGTCCCAAGGTTGCTTGGAACGGTTCCATCAAAACTGTCAAGTCAATGCTAATAAACTATCTCCTCTCAACTATATAGTCCATACTCCTGATCACCGAAAAGATTCACAACTTGTTCACATTAATCTCATGAAACTTTACCATTCCAGGCAGTCAGAGGAAGACATCCCCGAGGCTGTAAGCCTACCTGTATTGCATACGGTTTTGTCAGGGCCGGAGCCGGAGACAGATGACATGGATCTATTGGAGAATTTAGACTTCCCTCTACCTAAAGAGAACCCTGCTAACAGTCACATACTCAACAACTTGGATGAGTATTTTTCTGTTCTGAATCCATCTCAAGCAAAAGATCTCACTAAGTTATTATCAACATTTCCTAAAGTCACATCAGACCTCCCAGGATTTTGCAATATACTTAAACATGATATTAAGCTAATCTCAGATGATGTACAACCCATTAGACAATCAGCATATCGACTAAATCCACAAAAAAAAGAGATCATGAAAAAGGAGGTAGATTTTTTGTTAAAGCATAACTTAGCTGAGCCTAGTACCTCCCCCTGGGCTTCACCTTGCCTTCTCATTCCAAAACCCGATGGCACCTTTCGTTTCTGTACAAATTATCGTAAAGTGAACCAGGTCACTGTCTCTGACTCCTACCCTTTACCTTTGATTGAAGATATAATAGACAGCATAGGCTGTGCCCAATTTATCAGTACTATAGACCTGTTGAAAGGATATTATCAAGTAGGACTCACGGATAGGGCAAAAATAATCTCGGCATTTGTAACTCCATTTGGTCTTTTTCAATATTTAGTTATGGCGTTTGGCTTTTCTAATGCTCCGGCCACATTCCAGAGGGCCATAAACTACCTTATTCAAGACCTAGGTGGGACGTTCGCCTACCTGGATGACCTGGTGGTGGTGTCGGACAGCTGGGACGAACATCTGGTGCGTTTGGAGATACTGTTTGCACGACTGCAAGAGACTGGATTCACCATAAACCTGGCTAAATCTGCTTTTGGCCGGGCCTCGGTGACTTACCTGGGACATATCGTTGGGCATGGTATGGTGAGACCCAAGGACGCAAACGTTGAAGCCATCTTGTCCTTCCCCACTCCAAGGACGAGGAAGGAACTCGTGCGCTTCCTGGGGATGTGCGGCTACTACCGTCGGTTCTGCAGTAACTTCTCCAGCGTGGCCGGACCCCTCACAGACCTTACCAGTTCTGCGGTCCCTTACATCTGGAACCAGAAGTGCGACCAGTCTTTCCACCGCCTCAAAGCCTTCCTTGCCTCTAAGCCTGTAGTCCACCCCCCTGACTACACCTTGCCCTTCCATCTGCAAATCGACGCTAGTGGTGTCGGAGTGGGGGCTGTGCTCCTACAACCCGACCCAACCACTGATGTCCTTCACCCTGTGGCATATTACTCTGCCAAGTTGAAAAAACATCAGACCAACTACTCGACCATAGAGAAGGAGGCCCTGGCTCTGGTGTTGGCAATAAAGAAGTTTGAATGTTACCTCCAGTCTTGCCCACAAACAACCCTGGTCTTCACCGACCATAACCCACTCACGTTCATCCAAACCAACAAGACCTCCAACCAGCGAATCCTCCGCTGGGCTCTCCTCACCCAGCCCTATAATCTACAAGTCCGGCACATAAAGGGGGTGGAAAACCTGATTGCAGACTCCTTATCCCGAGCTCCAGTGGAAATGTAGCAGCTACTCTCCAGACGCACCAGGTGATCACCTCCTTCGCGCCCGCGCTACGAAGGTCTTTGGAGGGGGGGTGTGTTACGAACCCCTCCACCGATTGTCTTCATCTACCTACCCAGCACCACGAGCAACGCCATCTAGGGACGAAACACGAGTATGGCTCGTCTTAGTTACCACTCCCGGGTTTCCCTTCTCCATATCCTGGTTGTTGCGTCACTTCCGCCTCAGTCTACTTTGTCAGCTCCAATTCGAGGAGAGGACACACTTCACTCTGGGAAGCGACCACAGGATCACCTATCCTGGAAACCTACGGCACAGTGACTATTTACCGTCTTCTACCATACTCAGCCTTGCCCGTCAGCCATCTCAGCTCCTCACTTAAGTATTTGTAATCTTGTATTGCCTCTCCCCCCTCCACATTGCTTCACTATTGTTTTATGTTTTATTACTATGTATATATTGTTCGTGTTTAGGTTAAGTTTGGTTAAGGGTAGTTTATAAGCTGAATATTTTGTTAAGGAATTTATGGTACTTTATTATATACAACGAAAACTCTCATCCTTTGTCTACCCTTTTATGTCCGATTGTCTTTGTTTTTTTTTTTTTGTTACCTGTTGGGATCTGGGTAGACGTATAACTATATTCTAAATCCCCAACTCGTAACAAATTCATCTGGAATATGACGGAAAACGGAGATGTATAAAGAAACGTAGATGAGCAGAAAAATCGTCTGGAATATGAAAATGAAGATGTATAAAGAAACGCAGATGAACAGAAAAATTCATCTGGAATATGAAAATGCTCTACACGTAGAGGAAGCGCAGGTGAACAGAAAAATCATCTGGAATATTATAGAAACCAGGAGGAAGTGAGAAGAAGTCAGATGTGGTGACACGACCTACAAAGTGCGGTATTGAAGAAAGAAAAACGGGCTATGTGAAGACAGAAGAGACGCTGTGCTGACATCAGAAGAAAGTCGACGATGACAAGGTGGATCATCAGAAGGACCAACCGACTACCGTTGTTGTGCTGTCGGCATTCCTTATTTTCAGATACCAGCTGGATGGAGGACTTGAGCCATGCTGAACCCAACAAATGTACTGATGTTGTTGATGTTGCTGATGTGTAATAAAAAGATATAACACCCTAACATGTGAAGCAGGAGCATTTTGTATTTTGTATTTGATTCTCTGATTTTTGTTAACATGTACTACAAAGAATGTTTTTTTTAAAACGATTAGTCACTTTTTCTATGAGTTCATTTGATCAATGTTTTGCACTACGAAACACAATGTTGTAGCCATTTACTGACTGAGATGAATTATTATTTTGACACGGCCTGGTTAGGCAATGTAACACCTGTTTTTGTTTGTAGAATGTGATTTGCAAGTTTGCCTCGGACACTATGCTAGATATGAAGAATCTTTAGATCACTCTATGTTCACTTACTGTGTATGTATTTTATTTTTTTCTCCTGTCATAGAAGCTTTAATCTTGGCGGGAGGTATAGTAAGCTTTGTCAGATCAAACTATGCCAGTAGAAAACATACATCTCTAGGGTTATAATTTGTAAAATGTAAGGATGCATTATCGCCTCAGGGACTATATTAGATACTGCACATGATGTTACTGTCTACTTTAAATGTATCATCAGTTCTCTGAGCATGAAAGCTTTGGTCTTGGCGGGAGGTGTAGTGATGGGTTGTCAGACCACAGCTTACATCGCAAGGAAAGCCAGACTTGACCCGACATTAGGGAGGTCAAAAGTATAGGGTAACTCTGCGGCTGACCAGGGTTGTAAATCAGCCAGGCTCCCCTCCCATGTCACACATGTAAGAGGGCACCGGCCGGCTCTCTCCCAATATACACAATATCCTACACCGCAGAAAGAAGTCCAGACCTGACCTCACATTAGCCAGATCAAATGTAACTCTCGAGCCCAACTCAAGGGGCCACAAATCAACCAGGGCCTCTCATGTCACACGGCCCCACCTGATGACTTCTCCAGAAAATACAACTTATAGTCTCTGAACAAAGTCCAGACCTGACCCTACATTAGCGAGGTCAAATGTAAGGAGACCCTTCGCCGCCCCCCCCCCCCCCCCGGCCAGCTCAACCTCACGGCTCGCATCCCAATATATAGGACGTCCTAGTCCTCCCTCAGGGAATTCGCAGAGAGAGAGTTGTCTTGTAACCAGGGAGAGCCAGCTACCACGTCCCCAGTCCCGCTCGAGAGAAGCCCACCACTAAGTGTAACGAAGTCTCAGCCGGGTCCACCGACAGAGTGCTGTCAACTCAACGTGTAACAGTAAGTGCTGGCTGTGTAGACGGTAGAAGTGCAGTGATCCCGAACCTCCCCAACGATCGACTTAGTGAAGTGCCCATTCTAATTGTGAGGTTAGGTTATACGAGAATACCATAGTCTATCATAAATTGTGTACGAACCCCCCTATTAATCCCCCCTATTGAACTAGTAAAATAAAGCTGTAACACGCATTGGTGTTTTATATACAACACTTGTACTGTGCCTGTGTTAATATACAGTGTTGACATCACACCCTCGAGACACGCTACCATTTCCTCTCGCTATAATACTCTACTACTATAAACTCCTAACTTACCTCTTCATGTGAGATTTTGTCTCATTACAGATATATATATATATATAAATATAACTTCAGCAATAGACTTGTTACGTGGAAAGCGTAGTTTTATAACGAAGAGGAGAACCAGGGTAAACACAAACATCTTGACCATGTGGGCTTCTTTAATCGCTAACGTTTCGGAAATAATCGTTTTCCATCATCAGAGCCTAAAAACACAAAAGTTTTGAAAAAGTTAAAAAAAAAATACAGGCGATATACAATAAAAGCATAATATTATACGAAAATTTACCTTCGATAAACTTTAAAAATTTAAAAAAGAGCAATCCAATTCAAAACCGACAAAAATGACGAGAGACCTACAAACAAAGCTAGAATCAGGAATAAAAAGTATGAAATAATATATACAGGGGGGTATTACCTTAATTCAAACGAGCCTCAGTGAGAAAAAGACAACAATTCACTAGAGGCCGTATCACACAGGAATGGCTTTGCTTTATACTGGTGTATTGCCTCCATAATGAGGAGGTCTGTATCACAGTCACTCTTGCCAAGAACTGAGAAATCAGAGGGCGAAAACGGGTGGTCATGTTGGTGGGTGTGGTTACGAATAGCTGAATGTGGTGGTTGTGCGATTAACTGGCCTTTTCGAATTTTTTAAAGTTTATCGAAGGTAAATTTTCGTATAATATTATGCTTTTATTGTATATCACCTGTATTTTTTTTTAAACTTTTTCAAAACTTTTGTGTTTTTAGGCTCTGGTGATGGAAAACGATTATTTCCGAAACGTTAGCGATTAAAGAAGCCCACATGGTCAAGATGTTTGTGTTTAAGCCTTTTCATATATATTTATTAAAAAAGGTCAGTCTTTATTATCGCCTTTCAATTGGTAATTTTACTATTTTCTATTGATTACTTTTTAACTTTTCACTTTGGACATAAATGAACGTGACTTTGCAGGTGGTCAAACATTTGGGCCAACCATTTGTTGCTTTGAAGTGGGAGACCTGTTGTCTGGCTGGGGTGTCAATGTATGCCTGTTTATAGAAAGCCCGGGTATGCGCACTTTTACCTTCCGGTACCTCGTTCATCGGGATGACTAGTAATAGGCCAGCATGATTACTATCAATCGGCATCGTGCTTTGGAAGAACTAGGAATGCGGCCCTTATATCGCTGTGAACGTTTTTAAAATATTCAGAAATCGAACCGAACCTAGCCTAACCTAATCAAACCTAACCTAGCCTAACCTAACCTAACCTAATCAACCCTAACCTAATCAACCCTAACCTAATCTAACCTAACCTAATCAAACCTAACCTAATCAAACCTAACCTAATCAACCCTAACCTAATTAAACCTAACCTAATCAACCCTAACCTATTCGAACTTAATCTAACCTAACCTAACCTAACCTACGCTGACCTAACCTAATCTAACTAATCTAACCTAATGTAACCTAATCTGGATACTGGGAAAAATTTTCATGACTATGTGATTTTGTTGTTAAATACTGTAATCTTTGTCTTCAGTAATACGTTATGTAATGAACAGAAACATCGGTACTACAGGACTAAATGGATCAGTTTGCACCAGGACCACCAGGGCTGTAATTCAGCCCTGGATGTGCTGCATCAGCTGAGGTATTCTAGCATTTATTTTAAGTCAGTCTAACCCAAGAAATTATTTCGTCCTCATATACTGGATCCAGAGATAAATTTCCAAAACGCTTCCTATTTCATGTCATCTGGATTTCAGTGACATGACAATTTTCACATTCTCGTCTTCATCTTTTTTCATCACTTTGGGAGTCTAGGACTTGTTTTTCCTCACACAACTTACTGTTTCATTTAGATTGATATTAAAATAAAGTTTCATAAACAAGTTACTCAGCAAATTAAGGGGTTTGAGTATACTGGCCCCAGGACCCCAACTATTGTGGCTGAGATTTAGAAGCTGTTTAATTCAAGATTTAAGTCACCCCTCACCTACACTGTACCATACCAGACTAGCAGACATGGATCAAAATGTTTGATCAAATTAGCTTAACATGTCTCATGAAGTGTTACAACACACCCAACTAGGACCAGTTACTTGTATGGCTATGGTCAACAGGTTCATTGAGGATGTTCTTAATAATGCTATACTGTACAAAATACTGTATATGTATATCTCTCACTACAGCTCCTATCACCAGCACTGTTCCAAACATTTGCAAGGACGTGTAAGGGTGCAGCCACACTACCGGAAAAAATGTTGGGAACAATGTTACAGGTAGTTTGGCCGAAAGCTGTCAGCATTGTTGGCAACAATATCAGGCACATTAATCCATTAATGTTTGTATCATTGTTAGAAAATATGTGCTGGTTAGAGGAGGAGGCAGCATTGTTAGAAACAAAGATAATGTAACATAGTTTACGCCAGTCAAGTGACTTTGCAACACCATGTGGGTGATGTGGTGGATGCAATCCTAGACAAGGTTCTTCAAACTCCAGAGCACGAGCAGTAGATATATTCAATAAGTGGTACAAGACTTGGCGTGATAGCCGACCGATACAGAAGCGGGCACAAGGGACCCCGGGCCGTATGTAGGCCGAGGCTGATCTGAGGGGAGTTGTCTAGCTGGGCAAGGAGAGTTGCTAGACATCACTAAGACAATCAATGAGGTCTTCTAATTACTCGACTAGCGCGGTACAGACATAGTATATCGGGACATAGTAAGTGACCATAGGCATTAGACATAAGCATAGATATCAGACATGCTATAATAATATGTAGTAATACAGACATGTGAATAAATGGTACAATGAATGGTAACAGAGTCCTGCCGTCAGGCGTGTTCACATATCTTGGTACCCACACATCTATACAGGTGAGTGAAGACGCCTTACTTACATCAGCCGCAGCAGTAATATTATGTGGACAGAAGAAGTGCCGTCGTCGCCCATTTTGGGTGCGGCCATCACAACAGCGCAGGAACGAGGACACAGAGAACGGTTAAAATAGTGATATATTACTTAACAATATCGGCCTGTTGCTTGCTCAGGTGCGGGACAGTGGATGCTTTCACAATTTCCTTAGGGTGAGCAGGTTTCGTTTTCATTATCTGCTAAGTTAAATTGGACCCCAAATCAGCAAAATGGACACGCAGCTCAGAAAGTCAATATCGATTGCTGATCGTCTTGCTGTGACTCTCCGTTTGGGGACAAGAGATTCCTACTGCAGCCTCAGTTACATGTTTAAGATATCAAAGCAGTCAATCTGTAAGACAGTGCCAGAGGTGTGCGACGACCTCAGTGATTATGAGCAGGTAAGCCCGAGAAAAATATAAAAAGTATCATGCGAGGACCATGTACTTATGTGGGTTGCTGGGCGACTGATATGCTAAAATACACATGATAACGTGCACTGAATGGGAGATATAGCACAGAATTATATAATTATATTTATTCATGATAACAATGGACATGAAAGCAGTCATATAGTACACATACAGTATTCAACTATGTATAATATCAGTACCAACCAATAAATATACATACCATATTATGTATAAGTACACACCTCCCTCCCGGCGACATATGTTGGGTGAACTTTGTTTTTATATAACAAAAAAGTCATGCTTTTGAATACAAACCACGTGCTTGTGTATACATCACCAACATTCTGTTCCCTTATCTTTTTCGCCTTCCTCCGAAACTGCGCAAATAAAGTCTTCATCTTCTTCTCCACTTCTACTCAATTGGCTTTCATAGTTTCAGAAATATACTTCCAAACGTCCGTTTTCCTCATTTTGGTTTTGTAGTTTTCATCAGTGGCATCACATAATATTGGGAGGGACTGATACACTGATTAACTTGATGAATCACTCTCGGGTTCACTCGCACAACCTGCCACAACCCTCCCAAGTGTGTGGGTGTTGTCAGTTGGAACATTTAGCCTCGTCCACAACCAGTTGTACTAACATATCTATATTGCTCGAAATATTCCGAATAATAATGTTGCTAATATATGCGTCTACTATAGTTTACTAGTTCACCACATGGTTGTTAACGCGGTCATCAACACTGTTCCCGTTAGTGTGGCAGCACCCTAACAAACCTTTGTAAAGCTTGGAGACGAAGCCAAACTAGTGAACAGAATCACAAACCCTTAGAAATGTGAAGTATCTTTTATCTGTCCATTGAGAAGATCAAAAAACCCCTTCATGTTGACCTTGTATAATAACCCTCTTCTTATTGTTCGTCTCTTCTTCTCCCTCCCTGTCACTTCCCCTCTTATTGTCAGGTCTAGAATGTCCCTTCATGTCCGAGGGTCGTTCAATGAAGCAGTAAAGTGGTCGTAAAGGTCGTCTAGTTATATCACAGGCAGTATAGAGCCGTCTATGAGGTTCACGCCATCACTATATTAATGTAAGACAGCACCGCGTCCATTGCTGTGGCTCCCGATACATATGAAGGCGTCGTGACTTGTGGCCTTGTGAGTTGCTCTCTGGTTCTCTGAAAATATTGCCTTCGTTAAACGTCTACCTCGAGAGACTGTTTGTTTACATGAAAGAGCTGTATTATGCTCTCTCTCTCTCTCTCTCTCTCTCTATATATATATATATATATACAATCAACGACCTCACCAGCAAGGAATCGAACCCTCGACCTACTGGGTGTGACTAGGGAACGCTTACCGGCTAGGCCACAAGGACACTAAAAGCAGTTCTAGACTCTGTTATATTTCACACAAAGCCTGTTCATCGAGCTGATGGCGCCGTGTTAAATGGACTAAAAATGAAGTATATATATGTACCTCGCGTTTCATACCAGCTGGATTCGGTAAAATGCTACTGACACCACATACGAGGCACGGGCAGTTTCCCAATGAGGTTCACGGCGCCATCAGCTCGATGAACAGGCTTTGTGTGAAATATAACAGAGTCTAGAACTGCTTTTAGTGTCCTTGTGGCCTAGCCGGTAAGCGTTCCCTAGTCACACCCAGTAGGTCGAGGGTTCGATTCCTTGCTGGTGAGGTCGTTGATTGTATGTTCAAAGTCCGCGTGTTAAATGGACTAAAAATGAAGTATATATATATGTACCTCGCGTTTCATACCAGCTGGATTCGGTAAAATGCTACTGACACCACATACGAGGCACGGGCAGTTTCCCAATGAGGTTCACGGCGCCATCAGCTCGATGAACAGGCTTTGTGTGAAATATAACAGAGTCTAGAACTGCTTTTAGTGTCCTTGTGGCCTAGCCGGTAAGCGTTCCCTAGTCACACCCAGTAGGTCGAGGGTTCGATTCCTTGCTGGTGAGTTCGTTGATTGTATGTTCAAAGTCCGCGTGTTAAATGGACTAAAAATGAAGTATATATATATATATATATATATTATTATTTTTCTCACTAAATTGGAAGCTAATGTCATCATACTACATAAATGAAGAGTGTCATAGAAAAAATATCCTACTTTATGTGCAGTTGGGCTATTTTAGTGTAGATATTAGGTTAGGTTAGGTTAGATTTTCTGTAACTATTAATTTTTATGCTTTAAGATGATTTACACGATCACCTATGGTAAGTCAGAAGTTTTCAAATTAAAGAAAATAGAAGATATCGTTATTGGACAATTATCCCTATTTAGTGTAACATTATACTCTATATAATTATAAAATATTTATTAGTCACGAATCTTAGCATCGTATCTTAGTCTCCATATACTGTACAAGATCCCTAAATTACCCAATATGTGTTAGACTCCATTAGTGTCCTCTCTGTGTGTGAATCCTAAATGCTGGCTTTAAGTGGACGTGAATTCCCTATGGTGCTCATGGGATCAACTGAATCCATCATGCGGTTCCGAGTGCATATGAATCCTTTATGAAGGGTGCGGGGTCCGTGTGAGTCTATTACAAATCTGTTGAATATTGTGGAGTTCCATTTCTGGTGTCATCACTTAATTTCAGTCAATGTTGATTTTTTTAGCATAGTGTTGGAGATAACATTAATCAGTGTTGTGTGTTCTTTTGATTATTATCATACTTTGTTGTAAATGTTAGTTTACATTAATTTATAGCTTAATAGGTTATAATATTATTTATTTATTACCGCATATCCTATGTAGGATTATCTTATCTTACTGGGCTGAAGTGATAAACTTACGAGGAGCCTCATAAATGGGCTCCTTATACGAGGAAAACAATGTGCAGAGCAAACTTTAGATACACTGCCCCAATGCTGCAATAAATGTGTACAGGTCCCAGGGTGTGTAGCTGCAGTGTTGTGTCACGCCCCAGACTTCTCCTTGTTCCAAATACTTCGCCTTCCCTTGGCCCTCCATCTATTCTCACATTTACCCATTATTCACTCTACCGTCATTCCCGCATCCTTAATAATGTGACCAAATTATCTAAATAAATTATTATATATATTTACAATGTGTCGTTGTTATACTCAGCCTCCTCTTAGCACCACACTTGACGGCTTGGCGGCCTATTAATCCATTCTTAATATTTACTGAAAGTGGCCGCGCTTCCAACCAGTACATCAGTACATTCCATACAGTCATCTTTGTTTTTAAAGTCATTTTCTTAAGTTTAAATTATTGTCCCTTTTTAACACTCAAACATTATCGAATGCTATTTTGCTTGAAATAATCTGTTTCTAAATTACTTGCCAGATGACATGTGGTGCAAAGAAAGAAAAAATAAGTGGTAAGATGTCCAAGAATTAATATTACACGTACAAAGTATTATTAGATCACCTCCATAATGACATGTGAAGAGAATGTGTCAAGTCATAAGTGAAGAATATGTTCGTTAAGGTTTTCATTGTCATTTCATGTTTCTGTAATAACCAGGATAAATGAAACGGTAATTAAAAAACACACACAATAACAAAGAATAATAGATACACATAATAGTTAAGAGGACACAACAAACATATAGTAAAACAATAGCTGGATAAACATCAAGACAGACTTACAGACACAGATATAATGAGGGAACCTGAGCACGGTCCTCACACACTGAAGACTGGTACAGCGTGTTTACACTACAAGTTGGAGAGAGGATCTCCTGTCTTCCACACACACACACACACCTGTACTCACGAAGTTGCGAATAAGTTATCCTTTATGTATAGAACTAAACAAAGAATGTATTTGAAATACTCTGTAGTATTCAATGCCATAATATCCTGACCACGGGGTGTTAGTTATACTGACCCTTTGTGAACACTGTAATCCTTTTGAGCTACCGCTCACAGGATGAGTATGGGGTGCACCCATAAACTAGCTGTTGTAAATGGCAAAATTAAACTAAAATAATAACTCAGACAGGACCGTAGTACATGTCACACAACAACCTGGGAATGAGGCATGTGCTGTTACACTCAACAGTCGATGTAACACAAGTGAACTATACCTATATTATGTTTGGTGACATCAGGAGGGTTAATAGTAATTCTATTCATTTACAGTCCACATTATGGTTACTGACATGATCGTCTCTACATATAGACCAGTTTGGTTATCTGTGTTAATAAGACTAAAGGTGAGAGTGTTGCTTAGGATTCTGCGATTCCCGAGGAGTGTTTCTTGGTTTAATTGATGTACAATCAATTTGGTAAGGAAAGAGTTCTGATTACTGCTGTAATTATTTGGATTTCGATTATAAAATAAGCAATGAACAAACCTAAGTTTGTGGTGTAATAAAACATGGGACCATTGTGCTCCAGTTTCTTATAAACAATAATGTCTTTGGAAAATGAAGGTTGAACACGAATTTCAATGTGCTAATAACATTGAGTCCATCAACATTTGGTGTTTCTTGCCCTTATGTTCTAATGGGATACAGACTTTAGTTTATTTTTTGACAGTTACTTAATTAAAAGGGAGGCTTATTGGACACCATATCCTAAAGGGCCTTAATCTTACTGGCACGCTAAACTTTGGCACCAGTGGAGAACAATACCATTTATGAATGGAAGATTCTTGACAATGAAGGATTTTTCTTTCCTGACCCAAAATTGTCCGGCTATTCCATTTGTCGTGTAAGTCAAGTCCGAGACAATGGGAGTTTACAGCACTTGTGATTATTGCGACATTTGTAATGCTTAAGTACAGAGGAACAACCAGGTAGATGATTATAATGCAATAATATTAGAACCTACCTAAAGTAACTCATTTAGCTTAACCTCAGCTACGCATATTTACCTAAAGTAACTCATTTAGCTTAACCTCAGCTACGCTTATTTACCTAAAGTAACTCATTTAGCTTAACCTCAGCTACGCTTATTTAGGTGAAGTTTTATTATGGTAAGATAGCGAATGATATATAAAACATTCTCAGTTTTATTATATACACTAATTCCCATGGAGGTGTAACAACTATAACAAACGCATAATGTTTTGTTGAGTTTGAAGGTTTGTATAATGTGTCTTCCTTCAGTCTGCCATATCTGCAAATCTACTTAACACTGTTTTTATTCCCAATTGGTGCTACCTTTCCTTTCCCTGCAGCCTAGTGACTCCACCCGTGAGGCCAATTCACCATTTTCATTTATCTACGACCCCCCCGTCAAGATGGGGAACTCCCCCCTCCCTACTTCCCTCCCAGCCTTCTATTCAACACTATTTTTCATTATGGTTGTCAGCAGTCAGAGTTTGTGTTAGGTATTAAATTCAAACAGCGAAGTACTCTTGTTATTAACTAGGGGGAAGGAAACGGCACAATAAAAGGGAGGAAGATGCTATTTCTTGTCGTGGTGGTGGAGTAAAGGACTTCTGTTCGGGGTGGACTTTTATTAAAAAAAATATTACTTTTATTTATGATCGAGGGAGCACCAGTGACAACCAGAAATACTTTAATATATTACTTAAAAATAACTAAAGATGATTATTACTTCATCAACCGAAATGTAAGGACTTGTGCTGCATTTGAACCTTTCAATAAAAGTAATATTTTTCTCTTCCGTGTGTTGACTTTAGTGGTTCTATTGAGGTTAAAATTAACGTGGACAAAAATATTTACTTCAAAATGTTGCGGTGATGATTTAAGCGCTAAACATGTGTTAGTGGTTTTACACACACACAGATATATATATATATATATATATATATATATATATATATATATATATATATATATATATATATATATATATATATATATATATATATATATTTATTATAAAGTAGAAGCGATAAAGTGAGCAAAACTATAATAGAAAATTCAAGAAAAATTGTCTGAAGGGAATACGTAACGAGTTTGTTGTTTCAGTGTTAAAAATTACCATTGGAGAGATGACTAAAAATACTGACAAATTTAACGCGTTTACTTAATAAACACGAAAAAATATATAAATTAATTTAAAAATTTTCTAGTAGCAATTAATTTGACTAAAGTTATTGTTCCCAGGTAGCATTAAAGTGACTATCACTTGAGTCGGTACACCACGGTTAAGACGTTACTGATGAGATGAGTCACCCAATTATTACAGTTTATTGTTTCTTTACTGAATTGTAATATATAATGAAATGTTTACAAGTAAGGAAGAAATTATGAACGTAAATGTAAAAAAAAGTTTCCTTAACACCTTCGTTTATTCATGATGTGATGATACTCCCAGAAAATGGAGAAATATTTTAATATACCGGAATTTTATGGTACTGTTACCGGTACTTGATACTGATACCGGTACTCATATGATACTGATACCGGTACTTATGCCGGTACGTAAATGGTATTTATACCGGTACTTCACTAAGGCTATAATTGCCTATTAGCAGAATTAAGAGACGAGACTGTAATGTGGGTATGAACAGTAAAGCCAGGAGGTGATGGAGGCACACATACTGCACGTCAATGTTAGCTTATCACTGCTCATCCTCTCGGTACTGTTAGTAAACAACATTCACTAACTCTATCTTGCTACCTCACTGGATGTCATGTGAAAAGCGTGAAAAGAAAAGTTTACATTTCAAAGTCAGATTTTGTAACACAACAGAGAATTTCAGGAATGCAACTGATGCAGAAGGATAGTGAGCCCTTCAAAACATGCAATTCCGGAATTCATTTGAAATTGACATGGAAATGGCAGCTTTCATAGTCGGAGGGGGTGGGGTGGGCACTAGTGTAAAGTAATTTCTGGAGGTATGCGTACGCTGTCCATAGTATACCATGCTGATTTGGGTGATATATACAGTATATATATATATATATATATATATATATATATATACTTCATTTTTAGTCCATATACACGCGGACTTTGAACATATAACCAACAACCTCACCAGCAAGGACTCGAACCCTCGACCTACTGGGTGTGACTAGGGAACGCTTACCGGCTAAGCCACAAGCCGGTAAGCGTTCCCTAGTCACACCCAGTAGGTCGAGGGTTCGAGTCCTTGCTGGTGAGGTTGTTGGTCATATATATATATATATATATATATATATATATATATATATATATATTTATATATATATATATATATATATATATATATATATATATATATATATATATATATATATATATATATATATATATGCAAGTAAATCACTGTAGGTGCGCGTGATCTAGGTATATGCTGATAACCACAAGGAAAGAAGAAAACACGAAGTTCCCAAGGCTTTCGTGTAATTCACATCTTCAGGGGTGAGAACAGTACAGTCCTAGTCTGTACTGTACTCACCCCTGAAGATGTGAATTACACGAAAGCCTTGGGAACTTCTTGTATTCTTCATTCCTTGTGGTTATCATCATATATATATATATATATATATATATATATATATATATATATATATATATATATATATATATATATATATATATATATATATATATATATATATATATATATATATATATATATATATATATATATATATTTCATTAGCCCAATAAAGCACGCGGACTTCTACATACAATCAACACCTCAACCCGCCATAAGCGCGTTGAACAGGCTTTGTGTGAAATATAACAAAGTCTAGGACTGCTTTCAGCATCCTGGTGGTCCAGCGGTTAGCGTTCCCCGGTCACAGTCATAGGCTTGTGGGCCGTGGGTTCGAATCCTGGCGGGTTGAGGTGTTGATTATATATATATACATATATGCTGTTACGACCGTGTCGTATTTTTCAATTTTTATTTTTTTTTGTATAACATGCTTCCATGCTGTTCCATATTATTCCTGTAATGATGTGTTATATTTACTATTATATAATCTAGTCACCTTAACCTGTGCTGTTAAGGTTTTAACTGTTATTATTTGTTCAAGTCCATCTTATTTCTTCATTTAGTATTGTAACAAGCATTCTTTGTTCTCTAATGACCCTATATATAGTAGTCCACCAACTGACGGAGTTCAGTCCAGTCCTCCTTGTCATTGAGTTCACGTTCTTTTGAGCGACACTTGTCACCTGTTACTTATACTTCATTTTATTTCTGTGATTGTTCCTGTCACCACCAATGTGGTATATCTATGTGAGTACCTATTTATGTCTCTTATGTGTCCATCAGTGCTTGCTTAGTTACATCTAAGTAATTCAGTGTTGTTTCATGTTAGTTAATTTCAGTTTTAGTTTTTATATGTTTATGCAGTGTTAACGTAATCCAATGCTTTATTTTTATTCTTTTGATGTTTCGAGGTTTGGTATCATTTGTGTCTTAAAGGTTTCGATAGGCTATCGCAACCTTTAAGACACAAATTGATTCACTATAGTGAATCAATTTGTTGTGACAGCCTACGAGGCTCTTTATTGTGTTAATATTTAATTTAATTAAATTCTTAAGGGTTTACTTGATTTATTTATATTCCCTTTTAATTTACTTCACTTTTTTTGTTTGGTTACGCCTAGAACTTCGTTATTAAAGTAAATTAAGAGACGGCGTAACAATATATATATATATATATATATATATATACACTACCAGAATCGCCGCCCTCTGGGCGGCTCATCCGCTAGGACACAGTAGGACGCCACCCTCAGGGAGGCTTCACATTGTCTCACTGTTCTGTCCTCAAAGCTTCTTCTTCCATCAATAGCTCATTAACAGTGTATGTAAGTTCCACCATGTTTTTCACTACAACGTAATAACAAAGTATATTTTTTTAACATTAAACTGTTATTATTTTATTGTCTAATCATCACTACATATAACACCACCCATTATCACTACATATAACAACATCCATCATCACTACATATAACACCATCCATCATCACTACATATAATACCACCCATCATCACTACATATAGCACCACCATCACTACCATCACTACTACCACCATCATCACTACCACCACTACTACCACCACCATCATTACCCACCATCATCATTACCACTACTATCAACCAGTCTCTACCACCACCACTATCACCACAAACATGCCGCTATCATCATCACTACCACTTCCACTGTCACTACCACCGTCACCACCACCACTACATATAACACCATCCATCATTACTACATATAACAACATCCATCATCACTACATATAACACCACCCATCATCACTACATATAACACCATCCATCGTCACTACATATAACACCATCCATCATCACTACATATAACACCATCCATCATCACTACATATAACACCACCCATCATCACTACATACAACACCACCCATCATCACTGGATATAACTCCATCCATCATCACTACATATAACATCATCCATCATCACTAGATATAACACCATCCATCATCACTACATATAACACCATCCATCATCACTACATATAACACCATCCATCATCACTTCATATAACACCATCCATCATCACTTCATATAACACCATCCATCATCACTACATATAACACCACCCATCATCACTACATATAACACCATCCATCATCACTACAAATAACACCATCCATCATCACTACATATAACACCATCCATCATCACTTCATATAACACCACCCATCATCACTACATATAACACCACCCATCATCACTACATATAACACCACCCATCATCACTACATATAACACCATCCATCATCACTACATATAACACCATCCATCATCACTACATATAACACCATCCATCATCACTACATATAACATTATCGCTAGATATAACACCATCCATCATCACTACATATACCATCCATCATCACTGCATATAGCATCATCACTACATATAACACCATCCATCATTACTACATATAACAACATCCATCACCACTGCATATAATACCATCCATCATCACTGCATATAACATCATCACTACATATAACACCATCCATCATCACTACAGATCGGTAAAGTAGTTTCCGAGATTCTCGTGCGGACACACACACACACACACTCAAACACACAAACAAACACACAGACATACTGCTTTGTTTTATATATATATATATATATATATATATATATATATATATATATATATATATATATATATATATATATATATATATATATATATATATATGCTGATAACCACCAGGAAAGAAGAAAACACGAAGTTCCCAAGCGCTTTCGTGTAATTCACCCCTGAAGATGTGAATTACACGAAAGCGCTTGGGAACTTCGTGTTTTCTTCTTTCCTGGTGGTTATCAGCATATACCTAGATCACGCGCACCTACAGTGATTTACTTGCATATATATATATATATATATATATATATATATATATATATATATATATATATATATATATATATAATCAACGACCTCACCAGCGAGGGTTCGATTCCTTGCTGGTGAGGTCGTTGATTATATGTTCAAAGTCCGCGTGTTAAATGGACTAAAAATGAAATATATATATATATATATATATATATGTGTGTGTGTGTGGATGAGAGAAAGAGAGACAGAGGTCAGAAAACCTGATACTTTTGCTGTTATTGTTATAACGTCATGGATATTAACGTATGTATTGAAAAAAGAAGTGGCTACAGCATATGTTTGTCCCTCATTACTTATCATACAGTAAAGTGTTCTTTACCTATGTGTGGTGTTTATGTAATGCGAACGAGCCGAGCGAGTGAAGCACTATATGGCGTGAGTGGGCGTGTTCACGAATGCTCTCCTCTAGTTACGTGTGCATGAGTGCTGCCACCTAGCGTTGTGAATGAAGTTGGATGCCTGAGTAGTTAGATGGCATAGCACGAGGTTTCGTGATCATGTGTATTTCCCTGTGAGACAGATTGTTACCTGCAGCACCACTGAACAGACCTTTCTCAGTAAACTGCAAAAGTGAAGACTGTGTTTCATTGAGCCGTCAGTAACCAAGTAAAACTTGAACATGGCGCGGCGCGGCTTGTTTCTACGTATTCGAGATGGAGAAGCAACTGGTACAGCTAATGGCGCTCCTGCTGCAGCAGGCAGAGATGCCTTAGCAAGCCCAGGGAGAATTCCAGCGTAAGGTAGAACGCATGAGCCAAATCCTGGAGCATGTGATCTCTCAACAGGCGCCAAATCACCACAGCACAACGACTTACAAGTGGCGACGCCGCCGCCAGCAATGGTGCGCCACGGCAGGTCAAGTTTCCCGTCGACGCTGCACCCGCCCCGCACCTGTCCTCCTCGGCTTCACTATGGGAGCTTGATACCTGGCGCCACAAGTTTAAGGGGTACGTGACGTTGACGAAGATCTCCTCCCGACCCGCATCCGAGCAGAGAGCAGCACTTGTGTCTGTGCTGGACGGCGAGTGGAGTCGAAATCTTCGCTACGGAATTGGTGTAGCTGACGACACAGAGTTGGAGCCTGTCCTTGATGCGATGGAGGTGTGTCTTCGAGGACAGCGTAACGTCATCGTGGACCGGAGGGACTTCTACTCAAGAGTTCAAGAACCGGGTGAAACGTTTGATGACTTCCTGTGTGCTGTGAAGGAAGTAGCAAATTTCTGTGAATTTTGTGAGTCTTGTATAGACAATCCCCTTAGAGACCGGATTGTTGTCGGTACTCGTGATGAGGAACCATTGAAACGTATGCTTGAGGAAAAAGACCTGAAATTGCAAAGTGCTATCAAAATATGCCGGGCTTCAGAAAATGCTATTGTGAGCAGTGCAGTGATTCGAGGCTCGGCGAGTCATACATTAGCCAAAGTGTCTCGGTACAAGCAAAATCGGAGTGCCAGTGCAGAAGATAAGACGGTTTATGCTTTAGGTGTGGCAAAGACTGTCGTAGGGACAAGCAAGGGTGCAAGTCTGTGGATAAAGACTGTTTGAACTACGGCAAGCGAGGCCATTTTGCTATTGTGTGTCAGAAACCCGCTCGAGTCTCACGTGACAAGGTTTCGAAGCATCCTCTGAAGCAGTTCTCGAAACGAAGCCCAGGGGCTAAGCATGATGATAGAGCCACCGGCTCCTGGTGGGGGTTTACACTAACAGAGTGTCAGTGTGTCTGGCTCCACAGATGGTAGTTGACGCTATCCACCCGGCAGGGCGCGACACCATCGTTTGGACACCCGACTCCAGTGCCGAGGCGACGGTCATGGAGCTCGACATGGTTAAGTCCCTGGGTATTTCTCAGTCTAGCCTGAACCCCCAGACAGTGCAGGTCTCTTTGCAGCGGGTCACCATCCGCTCATCTGCTTGGGAACCTTCCCGTCACACCTGGAGCTGGGAAACAAATGCACCAAGACAGTAGTATCAGTCGTCAAGGAGGTGAAAGGAACCCTGTTAAGCTGGTACGACTCCATTGTCCTTGGTATCCTGCGAGAGGATTTTCCTGCTCAGATCCAGCCGGTTAAGCAGAGTAAGTTGAGGGTGGGTCGAAGCAGCTGTGAACCTCCTGGGGCGATTCGGGTGTCATCGCCTACTCCGCCGGTGGTGCTGCCCAGGCGGTCGCACGAACATGGCCCCACGCCAGTACAGCGAGCAGAGTTGAAGCCTTTCCGATGGTCTTCCGTGCTTCGCAAATGCTAGGGGAAATGGATGGAGGCCCCATGCATATCCAGCTCACCGACGATGCTCGTCCCTTTGCTGTAACAGCGTCCCGCACGATTCCCTACAGCTACCGGGCAGAGATCAAAGCACAGCTGGATGACCTGCTCGCTAAGGACATCATCGTTGGGGTGGACTACCCGACAGCCTGGTGACACCCTATCGTCCCGGGAGTGATGAAACCATCTGGAGTGAGGCTGTGTGTAGACCTCACTCGCCTTAATCGCTACATCTGAAGGCCAACGTACCCTGTGTGGTGGTCCTCATGACGCTGTAGTTTTCATAGGATCGGGAGCATGTTGGATCACCAGCATGGACGCCAAAATGGGGTACTTCCGAGTAAAGATTGCAGACGAGGACCAGAACCTCTTGTGCTTCATAATTCCCTGGGGCCACTTCAAGTTTAAGTGCGCTGTCAGGGACATCCCTCGAACGATCAAGATCGTGGACGACATCTTGGCTTACGACACCTCGTACAAAGACCATCTCACCCACGTTATCTCCATCATACAACGTTGTGACCGGTTTGGCATCCCCCTGAATGCTGAAAAGTTCATGCTTCGGAAGGAGCAAGGTTGATTTCTGTGGCTACACCATCTCGCCCCAAGGTTACACAGCAGACACTCGGAAGGTCAAAGCAATCTTAGACTTCCCTAGGCCACAGAACATCACGGACCTAAGGTCATTCATGGGGCTCACAAATCAACTGGGTGGTTTCTCCTCGGCGATAGCAGATGCCGCGCAGCCCCTTAGAGACCTCCTGAAGCCCCGGAATGAAATGGCACTGGTCCTCACAACATGATGTAGCCTTCGAGAAGGTGAAAGGATGTTTGGTAGCGCCACCTGTCCTGGCATTTTTTGACCCGTCGTTACCAGCTACGCTGCAGACCGACGCAGCCGGGATGTATTGATTCGGCTTCGTTCTCCTTCAGAGACATGGCGAGTTGTGGAAGCTCGTCCAGTGCGGATCAAGATTCCTCACTGACATGGAGTCACGTTATGCTGTCATTGAGTTGGAACTGGCCGCCGTTCTGTGGGCAGTCAGAAAATGCGGTACCTACCTCACAGGCCTCCCTCACTTTGATTTGGTGGTTGATCACCGACCCTTGGTTCCAATCCTCAACTCGAAGTTGTTCAGCGAAATTGAGAATCCTCGCCTGCAGCGCATATGTGTAAAGCTTTGTGGTTACACCTTCACAGCGCACTGTCCCGTGCGCCAGTTCAAGATCCTGCAGACTGTGGCAACGCATCAGACTGTGATGACTTGGATCTCCTCCTCGCCTCTGTGGTGTCTGCCCTCAATGCTGTCTGTGAGGAGGGCAGTCGTTTGGTGCCGCTCAAGGACCAGACCTTGGAGAATGTGTGTGCTGCTGCGACACGGGACGCGTAGTATGCTGCCCTGAGGGAAGTAATCAGTACCGGCTTCCCTGAGAACCGCCACGAGTTGGAACCACTCAAATGGCTGTATTGGGCTGTCCGTAGCCAACTGGCCCTGGACGACGTCCTCATTGTGTACTGGCCGCTGCTGCTTATACCCTGTAGCTTTCGATGGGAGACTGTCACACCTGCATGACGGTCATCAAGGGGTGGAGCGCACCAAACGTCAGGCTCGGCAGACTACCTACTGACCAGGGATTGACCAGGACATCGAAAATGTCGTTTGTAGTTGTTCACGATGCCGTCCCCTTCTCCCTAAACAGCAGAGTGAGCCCTTGTGTCAGGACGACAACCCGCTAAGTATAGTGTTCGAGTCAGTTTCTGCTGATTACTTTCATGTGGCTGGCCGTACCTATGTGGTGTATGTCGACCGTATGTCCGGGTGGCCATATGTGTCATCGTATCCGCGGACAGCATCAGCGGCTCATCTTGTCAGTGTCCGACTGTCTGTCTTAGCAGACACGGGCGTCCCCGTCGTCCTGAGGACTGATGGAGGTCCCCAGTTCATGTCGTCTGCATTACGCCGCTTCCTGTCTCGGTGGGGGGTGGAGCACTGGGTGACTTCGCCATACAACCCTCGGGCAAACGGACACACAGAAGCTGCAGTCAAGACGGTGAAGAAGCTCATAATGTCGACAACATGGAAGGGCCACCTGGACGAGGACGAATTTGCCCGGGGACTTTTGAAGCTAAGGAACACGCCTCGCGCTGAGGGGAGGTCACTAGCGCAAGTACTGTTTGGTCACTCCATGAGGTCAGCAGTACCTGCACACCATCGCTCGTTTGCTCCAGAGTGGCAACGCACAGCTGATGAATGTGACTCCAGGGCTGAGGACCTAGGAAGAAAGGTGAATCACGATACGACTCCACGGCGCAACAGCTCCCTCGGCTGCACTTTGGCGCCTACATCGACGGGCAGGACCACATGAGCAGTCGATGGGACCGCATAGGTGTTGTTGTGGGCATAGGATCTCGTCGGGACTACCTTGTCAAAATAGTTAGTGACCGCATCCTGTGGAGGAACAGGAAGTTCCTTCTTCCCCATCGTCCGTTGGTGCCAGAGAGCGTCCTGGAATCTACATCCGAGGCGAGGGCTTCACCTGAACCAGACAGCATCCAGAGTCCTGCACCGCGCCCACCGCCGTGCATAGCTTCAGAGGAGCATTCAAGCCTGCAGCTCCCGCCAAGCCGTAGTGGCCGCCACCGGCGAGCGCCACAGCGCCTGGAGATGCTATGGGATTCTCAGACTTACGGAGATGAGATGAAAAGATGAAGCCAGACATCGTAGATCTTCAAGTCGGCCCCATTGTCTTGGGGGAGGTCTGTGGTATTTATGTAATGTGAACGAGCCGAGCGAGAGAACCACTGTGTGGCGTGAATGAGCGTGAGCACGAGTGTTGTCCTCTACTGGCGTGATTGACGTGTGCACGAGTGCTGTCCTCTAGTGGCGTGATTGACGTGTGCACGAGTGCTGTCCTCTAGTGGCGTGATTGACGTGTGCATGAGTGCTGCCACCTCGTGGTGTGAATGAAGTTGGATGTCTGAGTAGTTAGATGACATAGCACCACTGTACAGGACTCTCCCAGTAAACTGCATCTGTGAAAACTGTTTCATTGAACCGTCAATAACCAAGTAGAACTTGAACAACCTACAGTTAGTTAAGTACGGGAGGTTAGGTATTGACACTATTTCCCTATAGCTTGTATTATAAATGCAACTAAGACCTTAGAAAGCATATAGACGGGTCAATGTACCAACAGACCCCCAAAAAATCTAACTAATGATCTGTCAACGGTTTTTGACCCTGCTGGGTGTTGTAATGATTGTTTATTAGACCACAGCTTACAGCCCAAAGAAATACAACACATGTAGCAGTAAGTAGATGCCCACGTGGTAACCCACATAGGTTGACACACCCTACAGTGACAGTAAGACCTGACCCAGGAGAGGTCACGGACATGCTACCTGAGTTAACCCGGCGTTATGACCGTGTTACTCGAGAAACTACCCTCCAGCGAGTACACCTGTCACCTGATCAGATACGCCCAGATTTGTGACGACACCTTCCGGCTGGAGATCGTTATTATATAGGCCCTGCAGCTGCCTCCAAGCACAGTAGCATTTGGAACATCATTGTAACAAGGAGGGGGCCGACAGCTCCTCCCCAGAGGGAGACTTCCCTCCCTAGCACCGCATCTCCAGCTAGCAGAGTCTCCCACAGGAGACATAGTCCAGCACTCCCTTCAACAGCACCTGCTGGGCCTCCCTCAGGTCACACGTGAGTCTTTGTCACAGCGATCCAAGGGTGAGTTACTTAAGGTGGGAAGTGTATCCATTTCATGTTTGTGTTCGAGAGTCAGTGTCTAGTATCTTTGATATATTGATCTATTAATGTGTCCATGCCATTCAGTTAATTAATAAATAGTTTTATTGAAAGTGGTGTTTAGAAAGACTCTCCTTCCGAATATAATACACAGTTAAATAACTAACCGCCCACGCTACCAAACTTCCTCACTTTATATTCCTACAACTATAAATATTCTACCTATATCTTATGTACGAGTTTTGACTTGTTATAGTGTAGTGAACGACAGAAAAAAGTCTACCAAAATCCGTCCACCGGAAGTAGGTTAAAGCTGGGTTTTAAGGGTCAAGGAATTCATTGGTGCCAATAAAATTCCAATCCGACTACTCGGACCCTTAAATCAAAGATTGCGGCCAACAATCATGAAAAACAGTTTTAGGGCCAAAGAATGCAAATATCCGTCTTTTTAGAGTAAATTTTATTGACATGTTTCAGAATAATGTATTTCAGAGAGTACACTGAAAGATTCAGTGAAAAATCTTGTACATACTAAATGCAACAGTAAAAAAAAATCACTCTTTCATCGTTCCAGTTTAGTCCTCAAAACTGTCCTCTAGTTCCTCTGAAAGCTGGTTGTGCGGATTGCCACAGGACGTAAGTTGGCATGAACTATATACAGAAGTACATGGAAGCCCATATCTTCTGCAACTACAACGGGGGTTACTGCAACTATTGAGGTAGACCTCCATGACTGCAACCAGTTTCGCAATTGCTATATACCATTTTCAATAGAGTGTCAAGTGCAGCATTTATATCGGACATTATGGGCACAAGTTGATTGTCTTCAAGTCTCCAAACTCAGTTCAAAGGATCAATATCACTCTCCATCCCCATCCATGCCTTGGTCTGAAAGTACACACTGAGAGAATGGAATTTGGTGGAAGACTCAGTTGGAAGAAGACGTTCGGGAATAACAAATGATTTTGCTGAGACGAATTTCTTATTGAGTATATCATAATGCAAGGCTGCCAGAGAACATGTGCTTTTCCCACCAAACATAACAGCCATCCAACCATCGCTTGACTGCTGAGGTTTTCTATGTCAGTGCGGTTCTTGCCTGGTAAAGTGAATACGTTTGCACAGGATTGGAGGACTGAATCACCTTTCACGAGTTTTTAGAAGGTTGATTTCTTTCCAATACCATAAACACGGGACCTTGAATCGCATCCTGTGAAAGCATGAAGAAATAACAATTGTGTACACAAATCACAGCCAAGAAGACGCTTTATGCAATTGATGTTGTAAACTTTTGGAATGCCTCTTGACTGACTGTCCGATCTAAAATACAGTGGTTTGCCATCAGCAGTGGCGTAATGGAGAGGAAGAATTAACAAGTCAGTGTCCTCTCTAATCAGCGTGGTGGAATGTGCATATGCAGTGTTAACTGCGGCCTTAGTGATGTCCACATCAGCGTCCCCTTCTGCCTGTATGGCTGTTCAGTCCATTCTCCTCAGTTCATCACTTATTAAGCTAATTAGTTGTTGCTTAGTAATTCCCCTTGTAAGGAATTCTTCCTGCTTCCCTTCAAATTCGGTTTCACCGGTGAAGTTCACAACCGGATAATTGATGGTTTGTTCCCGTCTCTGGTGTGCGTTATCCTTTATCGAGGGACCTGCCCCATACCCGTCAAACACAACAGTAGCTGCCCCATAGTGCTTACCTGTAAAGTCAACATATACCTTGGCTATTTTAATATAGGTAACTTCCCTTCTCCACTTCAGCTTACGTAGTAAGTAGCCTCAGTCAAGCACATATCTTTCAGTCTTCGGGATAGCATCTGATGTCGCTTCACTTGATGGTATCTTGTTACAGTGGTCATCAATGGCTTGGGCGAGTTGAGGCTTGTCGGCCTTTCTCAAGATTTTTTGTCCTAAAAAAGGGATGACGGGTATGAACTCAGCTCATATCTCATCACCTCCTCTAGAGACAGATGTCCTGTCCTGGACACTACAAGGAATCGTTGGAACAGTAGGCCAGGATCAATGGTTCTGTTAGGAGCAACCTTGACAGCAGATGAATTTCCCAGGGTCTTGGCTTTGTCTTTCCTCTTGAAAGAGAAGGAAAATGCAGGCTGTCCAATCATTCTGCCGATGATGTTCCTTCCAACGGATTCGTTCATGCACATTGACGTCTTCTTTCGCCACCATACCATTGATATTTCTCAATGAGGGGTCAGAGGAGAAAGGTGAACATGAAAGCAGCTTTGTGCTTATCTTCGAAAGGTCTGATGCGTCTCTTTCAATTCTGGCGTCAGTTGAATCTTTGTGTTGTTCACTTGTTGTGAGATCATTGAACTCCTGCATGGCAGTGTTGAACTCAGACATTATGAGGGCTGACATTGTCCACAATGCTCGCTGTTCTTACGTCATCTTACTGCCATGAGTCAAGCCGCTTGTGCTTTTTAATGACTTCATAAGTCTTTGCTCGATGACTAGATCGCAACCGAGGCCTGCCCCAAACTGATTTGTTCGACGAATGACATGGAAACCTTCTTGAAACTTCCTGTAGACACCTGGGTGTTTGCTCTCCAGTTCACTCATTTCTTGGATGTAGAGAGAGGCAGACATCAGGTAGTTGTAGTGTCCTGCTGCAGCAAATATTGGCAAGGCGTCGGAAACAGCACACAAGTGATGCGGCCAAGACCCAGTGCGATCTGCTTTGATCAGCGCTCGTGCAGTAAGAAGCATCTGCTGATATCCTAGCCACAACTGACTCGTTTTAGATTCAGCATTTAGTTCAGCTTTCTTCTTGTCAAGTTCCTCACTAATCCTAGAGACTGTAGTGGTTGTTACAAGACTTTCAAGAGTGGTGTCACCCTTCAACAAGGACGAATACATTTTCTTGGTCCCATAAAGAAAAAAATGAAGCAAAAGCCACTGGCCTATATCAAATCGTTTGGGAATGTTGGCCGCCATATTGGCCGCCATCTTGGATTTACGGATTTGATGGACCAAGTCATAAATCCATCGGCACCAATGAATTCCTTGACCCTTAAAACCCTGGGTTAGATACAAAAATTATTTTTCTACACCTAATAATAAGAAAGTTACAGCCGCCTTCCTGATTTTCAGGGTCAGCGGCAGCAACCTTGGAACTGACCCAGTTTTAACCCACTTCCGGGGGTCAGATATTTGTAGACATTTTTGTGTCGTTTACAACACCCAGTTGGTCAAACGAACATTGAAAAACCTTTTGTTAGAACATTTTGAGGGTTAACGTGGGTTTTTTCTTCATAAACTGACCCGCCTAATACAAAGGAGGATGAAGAGACGAGTCCAGATTAAAGCATCTGAATTTACACTCCCTCGAGAGACGTAGAGTGAGGGGCGATGTAATTGAGGTGTATAAATGGAAATCAGGGTTAAACAAAGGTACTCAAACTATCCAACCAGGAGCAACTCGTAACAACGGTTTTAAATTAGACAAATTTAGATTTAGGCGCGAGATAGGTAAACATTGGTTTGGAAATAGAGTAGTGGATGAGTGGACAAGTTACCAAATGTCATCATTAACTCCAACACGCTGGAGAGCTTTAAATATAGGTTGGATGGATATATGAGCGATAGGGTTTGGGTGTAAACTGGACTGCCCAGTATGGGCCAATTGACCCGCTGCAGTCTCCTCCATTCTTATGTTCTAAAGTCCCAGGTTGATGATCTGACTTTCTGCCTCATTTACACACAATTGCAGGGTCTGAATTTTTTATCTTTCTTTTACAACACAACATATGTGTTGTTTCTCACTCTTGATTTGTTAAATTTTTTCCATTTCTAAAATTTATTTTGGGTTCCCCCCCCCCCCCCCCCCCCAAGGCTCCGATGTGGTTTGGTAACCTGTGCCTGGGTGGGTTAATCCCCGTAAAAAAGAAAAAAAGAAAATAGATTCACTCCACCTTTCTACATGCCATTTCCGATTAAAAGAAATGATGTTGAAATTATTGCTATGAAACACACACACACACACACACACACACTCACACTCTTAAAGTACATCCGCCTGTTCTTCTCCAACTGCGCTTCAACACGCCAACACTTCACCCTTCCCCCTACCATCACCCGCCCTCCCTCCGTCCCTCAGGGCCAGGCGGTGCTGCCTTACAATCACACTAAAACGAGAAAGAACTTGGAGAGAAAAAAAATACAGAAAAAATCGTATTTTTTCCTTTTTTATCCCAGCAATATTTTTCCCTTCCTCGCTATTGTAACGTTCTCTGCCAACCATTATCGAGTTTTGTTTATGGGAATTCGGGAACGCCGCGCTGCTTTACCTAATAATGTTGTGTGTACTTCGTCTTTTGCGTGCACATCAAAATTCCCCCGAGAAATTCCCGTCCAAATTCCTCCGTTAATTGTGTCTCCGTAACCGTGATCATGGGGACCCGCGTCATAACAGTCGATTCTCGCTCGCTACAGACTGGTCGATCCTGCTGAGGTCAGTTGGATGCTACGTGGCCGATAATTTACCCCACAAACTCTTATGAATTAGGGACACAGAATTTCAGGATTTAGGGGGTGAGGATGCTGTAGGCCAATCACTGTAGCTAGTTTAGGGGGACAGAATGGACCAATGGAGGGGGAGGAGTGGGGGTAAAGGGAAAGGGAGGGAGGAGAGAGGGAGGGAGTGAGAGGAAAGGAGAGGGAGGGACGCAAAGGAAAGGAAGAGGGGCGAAGGGAGGAAGAGGAAAGGGGAAAGGAAGAAGAATCTAATGCACCACAATTTAGAAATATTATTGAATGGCGAGGACTTTAGAGTCTCCCCTCCTTCCTTGTAGAGCAGAATACAAAATGGGATTCAAGTTACGGTCAAATGGACACAAAAGGGCATTCAAACGTGCCGCTTTGTGACGTCATTATGTCACCTGGCCACTCATATTTCGGTACCGATGATTCTTTTTGCTTCGTACATTCCATAAATTTTAGTGAAATATTATAATTGACCCAAATTCTCCAGAAATATAAAACCTAAGCCAGTTTCTGTATATTTAAGACTAAATCAAATCAACCATTGCTCTATTTACTGAGAAGGGAATCAATTTTTCATAACACTTTGACAGGACCAAAAAAAAAAAAAAAAAATGATCGGTCATTTAAGCAAAAGAATTGTCAATATTGTTCGTCCATCACCACGTGCTCTTCAAGACAACATCTAAGCTGGTGTACAGTGTTATACTCCACTCCCATAAGTGTGAGAATAGGGATTTAATGAGGTAATATCAACCCGTATAGACTATCAGAGATGAACCCTTACATGAGGGAACAGCGCCATGTTGGAGAGAAAGAGGAGGTGAGGAATGAGGGAGTGGACTGTGGTGGTGAGTGAGGGTGTTAGTGAAGGAGTTAGTGAGGGTGTTGAATGAGGGAGTTGTGTGAGGGAGTTGTGTGAGGGTGTTGAGTGAGGGAGTTGTGTGAGGGAGTTGTGTGAGGGTGTGGACTGTGGTGGTGAGTGAGGGAGTTAGTGAGGGAGTTGTGTGAGGGAGTTAGTGAGGGAGTTGTGTGAGGGAGTTAGTGAGGGAGTTAGTGAGGGTATTGTGTGAGGGAGTTGTGTGAGGGAGTTAGTGAGGGTGTTGTGTGAGGGTGTTGTGTGAGGGTGTGGACTGTGGTGGTGAGTGAGGGAGTTAGTGAGGGAGTTAGTGAGGGTGTTAGTGAGGGAGTTAGTGAGGGTGTTAATGAGGGAGTTAGTGAGGGAGTTAGTGAGGGTGTTGAGTGAGGGAGTTAGTGAGGGAGTTAGTGAGGGTGTTAGTGAGGGAGTTAGTGAGGATGTTAGTGAGGGAGTTAGTGAGGGAGTTAGTGAGTGAGTGCGTGAGTGAGGTGGGTGAGTGAGTGAGCGAGTGAGTGAGTGATTTAATGAGTGAGTGAGCTAGAAACAGAGTAAGGGGGTGATTAAGGGCAGGGGTTACTGTGAGGGTGAGAGAGGGGGTGAGTGAGAGGGGTGAATAAGGGAAGGTGGGAGATGGCCTGAGTGAAGGAGTTAGTGAGTGAGTGAGTGAGTGAGGGAGCGAGTGAGTGACTGATTTAAAGAGTGAGTGAGCTAGAAACTGAGTAAGGGGTGATTAACGGCAGGGGTTACTGTGAGGGTGAGAGAGGGGGTGGGTGAGTGAGTGAGTGAGTGAGTGAGTGAGTTAGTGAGGGGGGTGTGTGAGTGAGGGAGTTAGTGAGTGAGAGAGTGAGTGAGGGAGTGATTTAAACAGTGAGTGAGCTAGAAACTGAGTAAGGGGGATTAAGGGCAGGGGTTACTGTGAGGGTGAGAGAGGGGGTGAGTGAGTGAGAGGGTGATTTAAAGAGTGAGTGAGCTAGAAACTGAGTAAGGGGGTGATAAAGGGCAGGGGTTACTGTGAGGGTGAGAGAGGGGGTGAGTGAGAGGGGTGAATAAGAGAAGGTGGGAGATGGCCTGAGTGAAGGAGTTAGTGAGTGAGTGAGTGAGTGAGGGGGGAGTTAGTGAGTGAGTGAGTGAGTGAGGGAGCTAGTGAGTGAGTGAGTGAGTGAGGGAGTTAGTGAGTGAGTGAGTGAGTGAGGGAGGGAGTGAGTGAGTGAGTGCGTGAGTGAGGTGGGTGAGTGAGTGAGTGAGGGAGTTAGTGAGTGAGTGAGTGAGGGAGGGAGTTAGTGAGTGAGTGCGTGAGTGAGGTGGGTGAGTGAGTGAGGAAGTTAGTGAGTGAGTGAGTGAGTGAGTGCGTGAGTGAGGTGGGTGAATGAGTGAGCGAACGAGTGAGTGAGTGATTTAAAGAGTGAGTGAGCTAGAAACTGAGTAAGGGGGTGATTAAGGGCAGGGGTTACTGTGGGGGTGAGAGAGGGTGGTGAGTGAGAGGGGTGAATAAGAGAAGGTGGGAGATGGCCTGAGTGAAGGAGTTAGTGAGGGGGTGAATGAGTGAGGGAGTTAGTGAGTGAGTGAGTGAGTGAGGGAGTTAGTGAGGGACTTAGTGAGGGGGTTAGTGAGGGTGTTAGTGAGGGAGTTAGTGAGGGTGTTGAGTGAGGGAGTTAGTGAGGCAGTTAGTGAGGGAGTTAGTGAGGGTGTTAGTGAGGGAGTTAGTGAGGGAGTTAGTGAGGGTGTTAGTGAGGGAGTTAGTGACGGAGTTAGTGAGTGAGTGAGGTGGGTGAGTGAGTGAGCGAGCGAGGAGTGAGTGAGCTAGAAACAGAGTAAGGGGGTGATTAAGGGCAGGGGTTACTGTGAGGGTGAGAGAGGGGGTGAGTGAGAGGGGTGAATAAGAGAAGGTGGGAGATGGCCTGAGTGAAGGAGTTAGTGAGGGGGTGAGTGAGTGAGGGGGGGAGTTAGTGAGGCGGTGAGCGAGTTAGTGAGTGAGTGAGTGCGTGAGTGAAGGAGTGAGTGAGGGAGTGATTGAGGGGGTGAGTGAGAGAGTGAGTGAGGGAGTGAGGGAGTTAGTGAGTGAGTGAGTGCGTGATTGAGGGGGTGAGTGAGTGAGCGAGCGAGTGAGTGACTGATTTAAAGAGTGAGTGAGCTAGAAACTGAGTAAGGGGGTGATTAAGGGCAGGGGTTACTGTGTGGTGTGAGAGAGGGGGTGAGTGAGAGGGGTGAATAAGAGAAGGTGGGAGATGGCCTGAGTGAAGGAGTTAGTGAGTGAGTGAGTGAGTGAGGGAGTGAGTGAGTGATTGAGTGAGTGAGTGAGGTGGGTGAGTGAGTGAGGGAGTTAGTGAGTGAGTGAGTGAGTGCGTGAGTGAGGGGGGTGAGTGAGTGAGTGAGCGAGCGAGTGAGTGAGTGAGTGATTTAAAGAGTGAGTGAGCTAGAAACTGAGTAAGGGGGTGATTAAGGGCAGGGGTTGCTGTGAGGGTGAGAGAGGGGGTGAGTGAGAGGGGTGAATAAGAGAAGGTGGGAGATGGCCTGGGTGAAGGAGTTAGTTAGTGAGTGAGTGAGGGAGCGAGTGAGTGATTGAGTGAGTGAGTGAGTGAGTGAGGTGGGTGAGTGAGTGAAGGAGTTAGTGAGTGAGTGCGTGAGTGAGGGGGGTGAGTGAGTGAGTGAGCGAGCGAGTGAGTGAGTGAGTTAGAAACTGAGTAAGGGGGTGATTAAGGGCAGGGGTTACTGTGAGGGTGAGAGAGGGGGTGAGTGAGAGGGGTGAATAAGAGAAGGTGGGAGATGGCCTGAGTGAAGGAGTTAGTGAGGGGGTGAGTGAGTGAGGGAGTTAGTGAGTGAGTGAGTGAATGAGTGAGTGAGTGAGTGAGTGAGGGAGTGAGTGAGGGAGCTAGTGAGTGAGTGAGTGAGGGAGTGAGTGAGCTAGTGAGTGAGTGAGTGAGTGAGGGAGTGAGTGAGTGAGTGAGTGAGTGAGGGAGTTAGTGAGTGAGTGAGGGAGTTAGTGAGTGAGTGAGTGAGTGAATGAGTGAGTGAGTGAGTGAGGAGTGAGTGAGGGAGCTAGTGAGTGAGTGAGTGAGTGAGTGAGTGAGCTAGTGAGTGAGTGAGTGAGTGAGGGAGTGAGTGAGTGAGTGAGTGAGTGAGGGAGTTAGTGAGTGAGTGAGGGAGTTAGTGAGTGAGTGAGTGAGTGAATGAGTGAGTGAGTGAGTGAGGGAGTGAGTGAGGGAGCTAGTGAGTGAGTGAGTGAGTGAGGGAGTGAGTGAGCTAGTGAGTGAGTGAGTGAGTGAGGGAGTGAGTGAGGGAGGGAGAATGAGGGATGTGAGTGAGGTGAGGAGGTAGACAAAAACGAGATAGAGAGAGGGAGATAAAGGGTAAGGAAGGAGAGAGAAACATTATTAATTATATACATAAATAAACAGATTAACATTAATTACATCGAAGGGAGAGGACGAAGGGAGGCGGAATCTACAAAATATTCACATAAATCATAAACAGTAAAATGAAGGAAGGGTTGGCCGAGCCGTAATGAGCGAGAGATGGCCATAGCCGGGGCCAAGTGAGCCGCGTATGCAAATCGGAATTAATGAAACACCATCGACCGCGGCGGTGTTGTACGCTTTTAATCGCTATTAAAACCCGCCCGACGTAGCCCGTGGAATAGGGAGATTGTGTCTCATTTATGGTCGTGTTGGATGTTGAGTTTTGGGGTGGAACAAAATGTTTATGTTTTTGGAATGACGCAAAATAATTTAAGTTTATTTCATGGTTTTAGGTTGACATTATCGCCATATGTTTGAGGGTTGGAGACGATATTACCTTGTACGTACTATTATTGACAGATGGACAGTGTTATCCTGGTCTGAGGGGAAGATCATTAAAAAAAATGGAGTGAGGTAATATTGTCCTCTGTTTTGAAGTGAAGGTAATATTGTCCTCTGTTTTGAAGTGAAGGTAATATTGTCCTCTGTTTTGAAGTGAAGGTAATATTGTCCTCTGTTTTGAAGTGAAGGTAATATTGTCCTCTGTTTTGAAGTGAAGGTAATATTGTCCTCTGTTTTGAAGTGAAGGTAATATTGTCTCTGTTTTGAAGTGAAGGTAATATTGTCCTCTGTTTTGAAGTTCAATTAATATCGTTTTTTGTAATTAAAATCTCACCATATATTTTAGAATAAGGATTAATTTCGTTTGTTACAAAGTGAAGATAATATTAGGCATTGTTTACTCTGAGACACACATACAAGTTGGTCAGGTTTGTATTTATTATTCTACAGACGACAATAAAACAAGGTGGCGGCGTTTAACTGGTACAGGTACTCGGGGAGGACTCTACAACATCACAGTATACCCCGTCCCCATGTAAACAAATGCAATCGAGTAGGTAATCCGTTTGTATAGCACCGTGTGTGTAAATGCGGCAGAGTGAGGGGATAGGGGACGTATATCGACATTTCATTTTAACCTTCAATAAATTGGGTAATAAATTGCTTTACAAATATTTACACCAAAGTTTAAGAGAAAAACGATTCGTAAATACACTGTGAAATACACCATACTAGTGTTGTTTTATAATCTTCAATATACCTACTACAAAAATAGATCCACGGTAGAGACCACAAAATACGTGTTAAATGAATCCTTTGTATGAGCCTGTCAGAGTGTGAAATATGCCACAAAAGCTTCCGCATACACGATATAAAAGCGGTCGTATTTTAGGCTGGTGTGCGAGTGTTTCCTCCTGCCTAACATTAATTAAAGGGCAGCAGTTGAACTATAACTAAACAGATTACATTCTATCCATGTACTAATGGGAGAGGCTGGGGTCTATACTTCTCTAGTTGGAGGGGGAGGTCGGAGGGAGGATTGACGGAGGGGTGGGTCAAGGGAGGTGGATAAAACAACATAGCTCTACCAGTTCACTGCTATCTTTCAACACGACCTAACGTACTAAAGTATCTCTCAGCAGCAATGATTCGGGAAGACATTGTATTAGTCCCGGAACACTGAGAGGTACTGTAAAGTCATTAAAAAAAGCGATATAAGCGGCAAGTCACGTTTAAAGTCGTAAATAAACTTTTTGGAGTATTTCGACGTCGCTCATCACGAAAATTGCTGTTGTCGATCTTGATTTTTAGCGACAAGTTCACAATTAATAATGGCGGACAAAAGAGATGAACCATATCCTCGGTTATACTGATACTTACTGTAATACAATTATATAGGTTTTACGGTAGGAAATTCGAAGAACACCTTACTTATTGTTAAATAATGTTTTTGTCGTGTTCTTAGGTATTTTACTCATTTTATGTTGACTGATAATTAATTCTATTTCAGGTAGGTAATTGGCTGTCGAGTGTATTCAAAAGTCAGCGGGTGTGATTTGTCAGAAGAGAAACAATGTGAAAGACTTTCTGGCAAGTTCTGACAAGAAGGGTTTAGGTATGGGGAGAGTCTCTCACTATAACTTGTCCTTATATAAAGATGGGGACTTTTGTGACTGCTTAACTTAGCATAGTCACTCCATCCCCTTCGTGAGGTGTGAACCCCGAGAGTATCAACTCGTGAATCCAAAGGGGAAGAGAGGGGCGGTGTGTATTACCGCGCGTTAGGGTGGTGTTCCCGGCTTGTGCTACAGGGATGAGAAATATATGCCCATTTATTTATCTATTTAGTTATTATTTATGCGATTCTGGCGTCATTTTATGACAAGGTGACTTTCATAATTTGTAAATGTTGATGTGATAGTGTACAGTAAGTACTAACTTTGATACACACTTAAAGATCTTAGTAATAGCATTATAACAACGAGTTAATGTGTGTACTTATGACATGATGAATTATTATTATTATTATTATTATTATTATTATTATTATTACATCTTATTTATTTCTTGTTATTTAAGCCTTTATGTACAATTTTGTCTTGTGTTTTATGTGTGTCACAGACGGATGAGGATTATGCATGTGTTTGTAGTGAGAACACTGGGCAACATCTGGACTGATCACCACTATAAATATCAGGGGTCTATCATAGCCTTTATGTGTTTTCCCCATTACTGTCTATGCTATCTATACGCTGACCTTAAGAAGGAAATGATGTAACAATAAAAATGATAATTATAAAAGTCTCCTCACTCTGATCATTAAAACTGATTCTTATTAATAACCATCGCTCATTATTGTTATAAATAGTCAGAACATAAATACTGTTATTGCTGTAAAAATGTTTGCATTTTTTGCTTTACAATTTCAAGTACAAGTACCTAAGAAGTGGTGCTTGTGTACCAAGAACCACTTACAAGTATTTGAATCCAAGCCTGGACCTAACCTAACCTAACCTAACCCAAATCCTCATTTAGTGTTAGCCAGGGTAAATATAATCTTCAGGTGATAGAAGCTGTGTGGCGAACCTTTAGTTGACCCACATGGGGAAAGGGCTAGAAAAGGTGCCTAAAACATAGCCTGCCTAAAGAAACAACCTGACTGGGCAACTGCATCCAGTAAGGTCATCCTTATGCTGTCGAAAACACTTTTACAATCACAGATCAAAGCAAACACAAATTAAACAACCTCTTATGGTCACTGCATGGGATGTCAGAGCCCTTCTGGATACTGGCACAAGTGAGCGTCCTGAAAGAAGAACCGCCTTTGTGGTAAAAGAGCTGGCTAGGTATAACATCGACATAGCAGCACATTAACGAGTCCCGGCTCCCAGACGAGGATCGACTCACAGAACCGGGGTCCGGTTACACCTTTGGAAGGGTAAGCCTACTGCAGAGAGAAACCGCATTTATGGAGTTGGCTTTTCCATTCGCCAATCCATCCAACATAGGCTAACTAAAATGCCTGTAGGAATCAACGAGCGCCTTATGACGCCCTGAGTCCCACTGAATCACTCACGTCATGCCTTTTTCATCAGTTCATACGCCCCAACACTGGATGCAGGGGATGACATCAATGAGGCCTTTTATGACGACCTTGACAGAGTGCTAACCTCAATCCTCAGAGAAGATAAGGTTGTGCTTCTAGGTAACTCCAATGCCAGAGTAGGAAGAGATACTGACATATGACAGGGGACCATAGGGAGAAACGAAGTAGGCAAGTGTAAGCCCAACAGCCAACTCCTCTTCAACAAGTTTGCTGAACACAACCCCACTGTCACCAACGCCTTGTTTAGGCAGGCCGACAAGTTCAATGGCCTCTCATTAACTACATCATTGTCAGAGAATGAGATCACCGAGATGTCTTCATCAACCGAGCCATGTGTAGTTCGACCACTCTGACACAGGTCATCGGCTCGTTAGAACTAAACTCTCCCTTCATGTCGCCCCAAAACGGCAAAGGCAACAAGCCTTCAGAAAAGGTTTTAACACCAAGCGCCTGGAGGATCCAGCGGTGGCACATGCGTTCAGAGAGCAGCTCAAACATGGGCTGATAAACATCACAACAAAAACAACCAAAATCCCTGTGCCGAATGGGGTCCCATCAAACATGTCATTACAAAAACCTGCAACGAGACCATCGGCTTGATCAAAAGGAAACAACAAGATTGGTCTGTTGAAAATGACCCGGAAATGGAAGTACTCAACAATAGTAAATGTGCTGCTCTCACTGACTGGCAGAACAACCCTAAGTCTCAGACCAAAGCTGATACCTTCCACGAGCCGTCTCCAGTTACTCCTGGAGAATATATGGGAGACCGATCAGATTGTGGCATCCACCTCGGGATCTCACAGCTGACCATAGTTAGCAAGATTATCACCTGAGTCCTCTTAAACAGACTTCTTGAGGCGGAAAATTCCTCCCAGAATCCCAATGTGGCTTTATACCATCACGTGACACCAATGAGATGATCTTTACTGCCCGCCAGGTACAGGAAAAGTGCAGAGAACAGCGCCGTGACTTGTACTGTACATAGCCTCCATTGACCTTGCTGTGGTCGTTGATTCAGTCACCAGAAAAGCCCTCAATCGTTTTGGCTGCCCACCAAAATTCATTACCATCAAGAGGCAACTCCACGATGGCATGAACGGCAGTGTCCTACACAATGGCACCCAGTCTGAGTTCTTCTTGGCTGCCTTCCTTGCTTGTGCCAGTGCCAATTTTCCCGGCGGGGTGGACATCCAGTATCGAATGAAGGGACTCCAGCCAGGAACAAAGGTGTCGGCCACTTTCATCACTGATCTTCATTATGCAGACGACATCACCCTCGTCGCTCACACTGAATGCGACCTACAGGAGATCCTGAACACGTACACAGGTGCGTATGCACACTTCGGCCTTGAGGTGATTGTACGTAAGACTTAAATTCTCTTTCAGTCTGCTCCTGATTCAGCTACACCTCCACCATCCATCCAACTTAATGGTACTACTCTCTCTAATGTTACCCACTTCCAGTACCTTGGTTCTCATCTGTCCACCACCGCAGACATCAATGAAGAGATTCAACATCGGATCGGATGAGCATCTCAAGCCTTTGGCAGACTCCATACCCGTGTCTTCAGCTGTAGGGAGCTAAAATTATCTACAAAGCTACACGTGTATTGACTAGTGGTCCTCCCCACCCTGCTGTATGACAGCGAGACATGGATCACACAAAGGGGGCACCTCAAGGCACTCAAAATCTTTCACCAACGTAAACCGCGTTCCATCCTCCGAGTTTGCTGGGAAGACAAGAGGACAAATGCCAGTATTCTCGTTGACACCAACTGTACGAGCAACGAGGCTACCATTATCCATGCACAACTACATTGGACTGGCCATGTTACCCGCATGGTAAACGTAACGCTGGCGGACAACGGAAAAAGTATAAGGATAGTCTTAAGACAAACCTGTAAAAGTGCCAAACCGACCCCCTCACCTGGGAGACGATCACTTCACACCGTAACGTTTGGAGGAGCACCACACAACGTATCAATATTTTCTAGCTAGCCCGACTGCATACCGAGGTAGAAAAGCGCCAGCGTCGGATAAACGCTGCCGCCGCCCCTCCCGCACTAGATGTAGCCCTCCACATGTGCAACATCTGTGGACGGTTCTGCCGGTCCCGTATCGGATTCTCGAGTCACCTCAGAGCTAACCAACCAGGGTGACATCTATAATAACTCGTATCATTGTATCATAGCTGGATGACCGCCATACTCGATTCCGAGTGACAGCAAAGTAGTAGCAATAGTTGTTATGGTGACATGTTATACTGTGTTCCGGCTCATTATAATTGTCTTTGCTTTCACGGGTTCAATACAGAAGTGTTTCTTGTACATATTAGAGGAGGCAGTGCGCACCGAAACTTAAACAACTTGGTCTGTCAGAGTCCTATATGTAATAGATACGATGATATAAATTAAGTCTTGTAACTGGAATACGACATTAACTGGCACTGAGGTAATAAGTGCAGAATAGCATTCACAATCATATGTTGTTGCCCTTCTCTTGTCTTATAAAGAGTAATAATATGGTGGTCACAAATCAGGTTCCATCTTTGTAATTATTGTTCTTGTGTTTACTATATGATAATATGTCTTGCTGACGAATTTTTAAGTCATAATAAATTAATGAAGTTATCATATAAAATCTCCAAGCAAGACATACAATTAAACTGTTCACCTTAGAAGATTCATAGAGAGAAACAACTTTCAAATTACCAATTTTCCCTCACAATAATATAATATATTTAAGTTAGCTGTCTGTAACTATACTTGTTAATGGGCCAGCCAGCAGTCAGAACTGAAGGGTCAGGAGCAGCGATGATCCCTGACCTGGGTCACGGGTCACTGCACAATGACGGGGCAAATGATTAATCGCTGACACATCCTTCCACGGTCATCGCCGATCTCAATTATATTTCGCCAAGAGATTTATAGCGGGATTAGAATAAAATTTGTTAAGTGTTGGACGAAATATATTTTGTTCTTTGATCATATATGAAAACTATTTTAAAATTATTAATATTAAATAAAAAATAAAAATAAATAGATGTAAGCTTTTAAGAGCTTTAGCAAGATTAGAAAACTTGATATATTAATAAATTATTAATATGAACGACCCCAATTGATGATAATGTGCCATAAATAAACTGGTTATTATTGAAGAGATATTTAATTTACTGGTGATTTTTGATGTGTTATTTGTTTGTGATATTGATAATATTATAAATTCTTCAGTTTTTATTCATTCAATCAATTTAAACAACTTCATCTGACGGCTTCATAAATGTGATGTTGTACAGCACGACCTGAAGACCCACCTGGCCAGAGTGAGTCAACAGGCTCCCCCAGGTCACAACATAAAACTCTACAGGTATCGAATACAAATGCTTGTCAACACATTCATTATAAATTCAACTGATCTTAAGTGGAATTCGCTGCCTGAGTTTATGTTACCTACCAGTCATGTCTTATATCTATTTAAAATCAATATCCACTTATATCTAAATAGTCAAGGAATTTATTGCACATATTCATTGCCTGGTCAGTTTTCATTACATTAGGGCTCAGTGAGGGTTGCCGTCAGTACCTCATGTCTTTAACTAAGGAAGTCAGTAAGTACTCGCCTTTACTGATGCCACTTGCGTCACACTACTAAATTAATGTGTTAATAAGTATGTGTATTTCTTTTGTTATTCAGTCATTTTGTTTGGTTGGTCTCAAAGCTTTTTAATTCACCTTCATAAGCGCTGTCAACCTCTTACCTTCAGCCTTTCTTCTCTTCTGTTTCCCTCCGAGTCTCCCGCACTCCTCTCTCTGGGACGGTTTACTGTATCTGAACTGCTTCCATTCTTCTTGAACCTCTCCCACTTTTCTCATATTTATAAACACAACAATAACAATATCTCTCAATCCATTCCTTCTTTTCAGCTCATCGACTTTGTTAAAAAAGAGCCAATTCTTTGTAGTCTTTAATAATCTCAATTTAGATCACCTGAAGATTAGCCACCGGGGTTATTTTACCTGATAATTGAACCCCCTAATGCTACCTGGGGGGTTTGGGTTGGATTAGAAAAGGTTAGGTTAGGTTAGGCTTGCGGCAGGTAGCTGAACATCATGTGAAGTAAGCTGGGGTACAGTACCTAATCTTCAGGCGATCATTCTCTATCCTGACCTTGCAGTATAACAATGAATATTTTCCTTTTTCAATCCTGTGTTCTCCCGATATAACCGTCTCTTATCACTTTCTATCCATTTCCATTCATTCCTCGAACTTTATATTCCCCCACTGCTGCATTTACATTTCCCGTTACGTTGAAACTTTCAGTGTAAGTATTCTGATCTTGGCAAAGTCCGCTCGTGTACTGTCTCCACCCCCTCCCTGGCACTGTTTGTATTCACTCACAATAATACATCTCTCATTTTTTTTTTTGAGTCATAATATTCTATAAAACACCCATACAGTACATACTATATTATTCATTATATTCAGAGACATTTAGTAATCTTTAGTAATCTAGTGTTCTCGATCACCCGTGCCACTGACAAAATTCACCTGGAAATGGAATATTACAGTATATGATACCACAGCCTGGAAGCGTTTAAGGTCTCGGGTACGAGATGTGGCAGCGCTATAGTTAGGGATGAGTGATTGGGCGTGAAACAGAAATTACCCTGTTGACAATAATATATAAACAATATCGGAAGTAAAAAGATAAACGAATTTT